>CM053581.1:132618188-132694151 GCA_028627135.1 Pseudochirops cupreus
GATATCAGGAAGGTGATGTCATGGCTCGGCAGTGACTGGAATAGTGCCTTACACATAGTAGGTACTTAAAATGTTTCAGTTCAATTTAGTGAACATTTTCAAAGCACCTATGTTTTGAGGCACTGTGCTACACACTGGGGATACAAAAACAAAAATTTAATAGATCTTGTCCATAAAAAAATCCGTTTGGAGAGACCAATATAACATAAACAAATAAATAAAAAATGTATACAAAATTATATAAAGTAATTTTAATGGAGGAAGAATGTTAACAATTTGTAAGGAAAGAGGAGAGGGTGACAAGGAAGGTCCTGTGTAGATGGTCACACCTGAGCTGTATTTTAAATGAAGCTAGGGATTCTGGGAGATGGAAGTGAGAGAAAGTATAGCTAGACTTTGGAAACTTCTTGTGTAAAGAAAGGCAAAGGAGGTGGAAGATGAAAGTAAGGGGAAGAACCAACAGCCTAGTTTGGCTAGAATTGAGCATACAGATAGGAAGTAACATGAAATAATTTCAAAAAGGTACTTAAGAATCACATTGTATATGGCTTTAAATGTCGTACTGAAAAGTTTGTATTATTTCCTAGAGGCAATAAGATGTGTGTGTTAAGGTTATCAATTTGACACCCATATGGAAGATGAAATAGAGAGGAGGGAGACTGGAGGCATAGAGACCAATTAGGAGGCTGATCAACATTTATGACAGAAGAGATTAGATTGCTTTGGCAGTATGGGATTCCATTTTTGTCGGTGGCCAGCGTAGGTGATGTGAAGGGAAGGTGTGTAGCTAATGCATGAATATGGAGTATTATCTAGCTCTCTGAAGTAAGAGTACCCTGTCACCTCAGTGTACCAGCTACATCAATATTGAATTTCTGCTAGAGCTGATGGTACTGGTATAGACCTTCCGTCAGCCATAAAAGACCAAAACTAAAATCATAGCATTGTGGAACAGGAAGAGGCTTTAAAGCACAGTGACTCTTTATTGTTATTAGTCTGGTAAGATTAAGGGACCCCTTCTCTGAATAATGTCTTTAAAGGCATAAAAATAAAAGTTGGGATTACAAAGGAAAACAATTGTATTGAACTATGGTTATCAAAATCCTTTTAAAAATTCATGGATACCAAGTTAAGAACCCTTGATTTGGTCCCTCAGATAAGGGTTTCATATCCAAGATATATAGGGAACTAAAAGAAATAGAGGGGCCATTTCCCAAAGGATAAGTGGTCAAAGTATACAGACAGAGAAGAATTACAAACAATTAGGAGTCATATGATTATTCCAAATCACTAATAATATGAGAAATGGAGATGAAAACAATTCTGATGTTTCACCTCACACTTAGTAAAGATGACAAAAGATAACAAAAGATGGGAATAGCCAGTGTTGGAAAGCTTGCGGAAAGATAGGCAAAACTAACAAATTTATTAACCAAGTTGGATATTATATTCAGTGTTCCATATCCACACTGTTGTTCAGTTGTTTTTAGTCAAGTCCAATTCTTTGTGACCTCATTTGGGGTTTTCTTGGCAAAGATACTGGACTGGTTTGCCATTTCTTCTCCAGCTCATTTTACAGATGAGGAAACTGAGGCAAACAGGGTGAAGTGACTTGCCCAGGGTCATACAGGTAGTAAGTGTTTTAGACCAGATGTGAACTACAATTATAAGGAGGAGGAAAGGAGGTGTATATTTGGCACTGAAGCTGGTATAAAAACAAAAGATAAAGGGCAAAAAAAAATTAAAGAGATCATTTTGGCCATTATACAGATGCAGAAACATGTTTAGCCTAGAAAATAAAGTGGGTGGAGGGGGAAGTAAGAGGATGGGGATATAATTATAATGAGTAGGTATTAATTTGCATAATGGATAATCAAAATATTTCTATGGTTTACATTTCTGTTTCTGTTCCATTTAAATGCTTTGGTCTAAATGGTCTTGCGTTGTTGTCATCCTTCCTAATAGAAGAGGACCATGACATCAGGAAGGTGATGCCAGGACATAAGAGTGAATTGGATTTAAGTGAGGGAGGGCTGTGTAGTCCCCAGCCTTACTTTCTCCTGAGCCATCTGAGTCCAGTGGCCAGATACAGATCAAGACGACTAGAGATGGCCCAGGATGCAATGGGAGACACCATGGCCTTTTCGAGCTAAAGTCCTTAACAGGTCTCTGATTCTTTAAAGTAATTTGACTATTTCTTTTAGTAGTGTTGTAATTTGGTATTTAGATCTATGTAAGCACATAGTAAGCCAAGACAGGTAATTTACCAGAGAATCTACCCACAAATATGAACCCAGTTTTGTGAAGGGCTAGTGCTATTTGGCACATGGGTGACACCAGCATATTCCAAATCGGTGGTGAGTATACTGATCAATGTGTGCTTGACCAAAGCCACAGGAACAAGATACAATGCCAGCAAATTGCATTCAGTCCAGTCCAACAATTCAAAAACTATTTATCTACCACATGTTCCCTGCTATTTGGAAGCAATAATTTGAAGCCAGTTAGTGTAAAAATAGGAAAGGGGGAAACATTCATCTCTTTGAGGTTAGGAAAAGGGTCCCTGGGGAGAGGCAGGGTGGGTTGAAAAACAGCACATAGCACTGGGAAAGAGGAGACCTGGGGAGACTATTCTAAGGACTCCATCAAATCCTCAAAGCCACCTTTGGTTTCAGTTTCCACCATTTGACCATCACTCCCTCAATTCCATAATAATGGGAAGAAACTGTAAGCAAGCACTCTGCTCCTATTTACATAGAAATTGTATTCTCAGAGCTGTCTGACCAGAAGAAAGGAGGAAGCAGCCAAGTGTCAAGAGAAATTCAATTGCAGATCCCAAACCCTCCAGTCTCTGGAAGAGCCTGTTGGAAACCTGCCCCATGAGGCTATGAGCTCAAAGCATGCTAGTGATTAAGGGCAATTAACAGGACCTGAGGGAGACAGCTATGTTATAGATAGGGGCGAGGGGGTGGGGGTGGGGTGCGGGAAGGGAAGGGGATTTGGAGGAGAAGGGCAAAACTCAAGTCAAGATCTGGGAGAGCAAAAAGAATGCTATTCTGTGTCAAACCAGAGTTCAGAAGGCATCCCAAATCAAAATCTATGAGAATAACTTGTCCTCTCTTGCTGAAAATAAAGCAATCAACATTTTTCTTTTGCCACTCCCCCAATGCATAAAGTGGTCCAGACTCCATGAAGCAGCAACATGAGAAGACCTACCAATAAGGCACCTCTTCCATCCCTTTCCCTTCCCTTCCCCCTTTCTCCAAGGTCCCTGGGCTGCCCAAACTCCATGGAATAAGGGGGGAGGGATGGGAAGGGGGACAGAGAATCACCAATGGGCCATTTATCTTCTTGGTCCTCTTTTGTCTCTTTTCCCAACCCAACCTACCTAGTTCCCATCAGGTAGAGGGCCTGGCAAGGCCATTTCCTTCAGGTGAGCTCCAAGTCACCAACTACAAGCCCTCCAGTGAAATGAAAGACACAACACCTTACCATTTGACCTTTCATTGAATCCCGAAGTCCTCAAGCCTTATTATTTTCCTGCTGGCATGTTCTCCACACTCCTGAGTACCTTCATTTGATCTGTCAGTGCACCTTATCTGCCACAGGCCTTCCCGTCCACACTACAGTTTTACTCTTAGGATTTCAGGGCCTTTCTATCCACCCTGTTTCTTGCATCTTTTATATTTATAGACTCTCCCAATTAGAGTATGAGTCCCTTGAGAGCAAAAACTGTCTCATTTTTTTCCTACTGTATCCCAGAGCTTATCGTGGGTTAGCATAAGTTCTGAAGTGATACTTTTTCATTCATTCATTCCTTCATTCTTTAGCAACATCATTACAAAACTGGATCAGGAATATACAACACAAAGGGCAGTAGTAGGTGTCAGTGAGATGATGGTTTGGCTTATCTAATTTTTCTTCTCCAGAGAATAATCTTTTATAGCAGCAGTGGGTTGGCCATGATCTCTCCTTGTTCCATTCCATCATTGTTGCTGTGGGCCTAGACAAGGCCCTCTAGCAAAGTTGGCCTCCCAGCCCTGTATGTCTACCCATCTCTCGAAGCTCCTTAGGGAAAGAACTCTGAGACCCAGCTGCCTATGAAAGCACACTCAATTCAGCACTTATGGAAACAATCTTCTAAAACCATGTGTTCCCCTCCAGTTTCTAACAGCCCAAATCTGCTGTTTACTACTGGTGTGCCTTGGGCATGACAATCAATGTCTCTCAATCTTGATTTCCTCATTTGTAAAATGAGAATTAGATTTAAGGTCTCTTCCAACTCTAAATCCTATCATCTATGATGCTTTAATTTTTAAAATACCAACTAGTCTGCTTTTAGCTGTGGTCTTTGACCTCACTGTCTATCCCTGAGTCTGATTTCTAATCTGTCTAATACTTTTGTCAGTGACCATAATTCTAGGCATCCTAAACAAGACTGTGCCTGGCTCTCCCCACAGTAATGAGGTACAGGCTCTAGGAAAACCCCTTGAACTCTGATTGAATCATTCTACTTGATAAGGCATTTGCCTGAGGCCATAAGCCTTTCATTATCCCTAGGCCCAAATCTCTTACTCCTACTAGCCTAGCCCTCCATTGTCCATCTACTTCCCACCCTTGAGCCTATCAAAACATCTATACCCAAATCTGTTACCTTTGAACTAGCCTAGCCCTGCATTGTCTGTCATCTCCAGGTAGCCTTCAGCTACTTTCCACCCTTAATCTCATTACTGGAGTCTGACCTTATCTGGCTCCTCCTCAAGACTCTCCCCAAACTCCTCCTCTAGACCACCTCTAGATCCCTCCCACAATCTTTCTGTAAATAAGATGCATATTGTTTCTGTGAAGGGACTGCAAATTATCTAGCACAGACTCACTCTGTGTCAGATTATTATGGCCTGTTTGTCAATACAAGCTCCACATATACTTAGACTCCTTAAGAGTCTACCCATTATGGCAAATCTCTAATAAACTTTGTTTTACTTTGGCTGAGAGAAGATTTGAGTTGAATCCATTGGGCAGGACCCATCATGTTAGTATTTTGGGGTCTCGAGCCCTGCTAAACTAAACCTTAAACCTCAACAACAGGACTGACCTGCTCCACCCTCTTCATTATATCCCTATGCTTTAGAATCAGTAGTAGAATGGACTCCCTCAGATTATTAGATGACCTTAAAAAAAATAAGGATGAGTGATCACTTATCTGGTGTGTTTGAAAGAAATAATTATTAATAACCAATTACTAATATGGGAGGATCCAGAGTCCTTTCTTCATTTCCTCATTCAAAGCCCCGTCATTCTTTTGAAGGACATTGCAGATAGTTGAGACTGCCCAAATCCTCAGGGTACATTCTTCTTGATCGTGGTGGGACCCGAGCCAACTAGAAGACCTTACAAAGAGAATCTTATCCAGGTGGAATTCTTACCCTATCATTGTTCATTGACTGGATAGAGATAGACACTTTTGTCCAGATTGCTGGTGGCAGCCGAGCCCCGTCTCATCCTCAGTAGAAGGAAGAGCTGAAGGCTTTCTGTTCACCCCCTCATCCACTTGCTCATTGGTTGTTAGCCAATCAGAGCTGGTATCCACCCTCAGGTGTGCCCTCTTCTCCAAAAGCTTTTTAAGCATTTAATGTTCCCCAAGGTTCATCTTTGGTTTATGAGAGGAAGCCAATGACCATCACCTAGCCATAATTAACACAGTTAATTATTAATTGCCTGGTAATTGTGTCTTTTGGACTTCTCATTTGTCACATATAGTAGACGTTTTTCTTGATGATGATGAAAATAACTATCATTTATATAGAACCTACTGTGATGTGCTAGGCCAGCAGTTCTCAACCTGTGGGTTGAGAATGACCATTTTACAGGAGTCACAGGGGTCACTTAAGACCATCGGAAAACACATACTTCTGATGGTCTTAGGAACTGAGACACCACTCCACTATCCATCTCCAGGCAGGTCTGCCCACATGCAGCTATGCCCACATACAAGTATTAAAGGGTTGCAGCATTAGGAAGGTTGAGAACCACTGTGCTAGGCACTGTGCTAAGCACTTTACAAATATTATCTCATTTTATTAGTTTGTTAAGGAACATAATAAAGTAGATGACCTCTGAGGTCCCTTTGCAACTTTAGGATTCTTTGAACCCGTGAGTCAGATCCCTACTGAAGCCCAGCCTGAGCTCCTTCCTAGGAGTGTACAAGAGGCTTCACATGTATTCCATGTACAAAATATCCTGAAATGAACTGTGCTGCTCCTGCTATTGGCCCACATATCCTCCTCCAAAGACTACTTGCAGTATTAGTCCCACCTCAACCACAGGTTAATTCTTCATGTACTAGAAGTAGTTATTTGGCACTGACTCAGAAAAAATTATGTAGATCCTATTTACAAAAAATATATATATACCAAGTGAGTAATTGACAATGTTTCACACTACTCAATAGTCTAATTTTTTTCCTGTGGTAGTTTCTTGGAATGTAGGTCTAGCGTTCTTGGTTCTATGATTAAGTTAGCAATAATATCGTCTTTACAGTTAGTACAAATTTCCTTCCAATAGCCCCAATTCTTTTCTTACTTTGGGCTCAGATAAGAGTCCTTTTGCTTTATCTCGCCCAGAACTAGGGCCTTAACTGGTTATCTTGCCTTGCCCTTCACTTGCTGTTCACCAACTCCAAACCACACAGTCAGGCAGGTAGCAACCCTCCATATCTACTTTCTAGCTGTCATTTGTCTTATCTTTTCCCATTAGAATGTAAGATCCTTGAGGAAAGGCTACCGTAATCCATTTAGCTTTATGGTTATCTGACTGAGTTAATTAGCATACTGAACCTAAAAATTCTCCCTACCCCTTCTTTGGCTTTAAACCAATGGGGAAGAGAGGGAATCTTATCCAAGCTCAACCAATCAATCAATAAACATTTATTAAGTGCCTACTATGTGCTAGGCACTGTGCTAAGCATTGAGTTCCTTACAGTGTGCTTAGGCTAAGTTCATTACAATGGTGTCTCTCACTAACTCATCTCAGAGGCTGGTGCTCTCTAGGCAGATTTTATGTTGAGAATAGCTTCAGCAGTTAGGGATAAGCAAGTCTTTAGTATGATTTTATCACTGCAGAACTACTCCAGGAAATTCACTGCAGCAAATAACTATGGCCACAAAAGGAATGCTATAGGGAATTCAAAGATGAAATCACTAATTGAACTACAGCACCTCCAGGCTTGATAAAGAAACTCAAAGCAACCAACCAGTTAGGTGGTTTGATTTTTGTTTTTTTTAATTAAGCATTTATTTTCTCTCCCTCCCACTGTAAAAAGAAAACTCTTGAAACAAATGTACCTAGTCAAGCAAAACAAATTCTCCCAAAATGTATATCTCATGCTGCATCCTGGGTCCATCCTTTTTCTGTCAGGAGCTGTATAGCATGCTTTTTCATCAGTCCTCCCAAACCAAGATTGGTCATTGTACTGATAGAGTTCTTTTTCTTTACTGGGTTGTAGTATTCTAGAAACTGTTCTCTCTGTTCTTCTCACTTACCTGGGCCTCAATTAATACAACCCTTATCACTTTCTATTTTTTCTATGAAACTTTCCTTTTCATCCATTTCTTAAGGCAAAATAGTATTTTATTAGATTCATATAACAGTCATTTCACCACTGATAAACATCCTCTTAGTTTCTAGTTGTTAAAGACTATGAAAAGAGCTGCTATAAATATTTTTGTACATATGGAAACTTTCCATCTTTCTTTGATCTCTTTGAGGTAATGGCAGGGCCATCACGGGTCAACTTGAGTTGTCTTGCCACTGGACTCCAATGACTTGGGAGGAGAGAGGAAAACTGATGACTTTTTGCAGCTCTGCCTCATTTAAGTCCAATTCAAGAGCAAGCCAAAACATTAACCCCATGATGTCATTGGTCTTCTTCTGGAACAAAGGATGAACAACAACAACCATCTGAGGTATTGGCCTAGTAAAAGTATTGCTAGGTCAAAGGGTATTCATAGTTTAATAGCTTCAGGGACATAGATCCAAATTGCTTTCCAGAATGGTTAGACTAATTCATACTTCCACCAACAATGTGCTTCTCTGTCCATGGCCTCTTTCATTATTTGTCATTTTTTTCTTTTGTCCATTTTGCCAACATGGTGGGATATAGATCAGAGCCTCAGAGTTGCATTAATTTGCATTTCTCTGTAGCACTTCTTAACCTGGCATAGGTGAACTTATTGTTGTTGCTATTATTTAATGTCATACTAACTGTTTTTCAATTTAATTGGTTTGCTTTACAACCCTATGGGTTTTATTTTATGCATTTAAAAACATTCTGAGACGAGATCCATAGACTTTACTGGCAAAGTGGTCCCTGATGCAAAAAAGTTTAAGGACACTAGTTGTAGGCATTTTGATTTTATAGGCTCACCAAGGTCTCCCTTATTGGTTCTGGCAGAAGGTGAAATTTTAAGTAAATCTTGAAGGAAAAGAATCAAAGATGCCTGCTTCAAATAGCTTGCTACCTGTCTGATGTTGTTAATATCTCTGGGTCTCAGGGTCCTCATTCATAAAAATGGGAGGGCTAGAGCAGATGACTTCTTAGCTCACTCCTTTCTGTAATCTTATAATTTCTTCCTATGTCATTAGTGCCCCTACATTCCCACAATACTTAGTTCTTTGATTAAGGCATTGAAGATTGTCGTTAAAATACTGGTATTATTTAGCAGCAAATATCAAACTATCATAAGGCAACAACAAAAGAGAGAAATGATTATTAATAACCAATAATTTGGAGAAATCCAGAGTTCTCCCCTTCTTTTTTAAAGTCCTGATGTTAAAAAGTAAAAGTTCAGTCTCTTGAAGGACATTACTGATAATGAGATTAAATGAACTTTCCTCAATCTTGATCAGACTCACTCTACCTTACAAAGAATTTAATCTAAGGTGGGGAAGCCCATTGTGTTCTACTCAGGTTTGGGTGGGAATGAATTGTTTGATTAGATACTCAAGGCTGGAGGGTGGTCTGGGTATAGAGATAAGACTCTCAGTCAAAGGGTGATATGAGGTCCCTCTCCACCCCTCATTTTAATATCCTACCTCCCATTGTGTTAAACAATCAGAGTTGATTGCCACTCCTCTTCTAAAAGAACATATAAGCCCTGAGACCACCACCGTGATTGCCTTTGGTCTAAGAGGGAGCAAAATCCTTTTATTAATAGCATGCTGACCTTCTTAATAAAATGATTAAATTACCCAGAAACTATGTCTCTCAAACCTTTTTTTTAATTGTCACGCATATTAGCATAAAATGGTTTGGAAGAGTGCTGAAGAAGTTAGAATGAGTGAATGTGAAATCAAAGAAGAGGGAAGAATTTAAATTAAAGGAAACTTTGCCAGGAAAGCAAGCCAGAGTAAAGTGTTCATAGCTTCCTGAGGGCATTGGGTATATCAGAAAATGGTAATAAAGGGTAAAGATGGTACAGAAAAGAGGAGGTGGAATGATACCCAAGACAAACTTATCACTTTGCCAAGAATTCATAGATCTAGAGAAGAAAGAGACCTTAAAGACCATCTAGTCTAATCCTCTCATTTTATAAGGGAGGAACTGAGGCTCAGGGAGGTTATATGATTTTCCCAAGGTAACAAGTATTATTAAGGGAAAAAGGATGGTCTCAACCTGGCCAATAGTGAAGTACCTTTAGTGATAAGTGACAGCAGAAAAGCCTTCAGTCTTTATTATTTATTATTAAAATTAAAAATCCATGAGCCCCAAAATACCAGCTCACCTATATATAGCCTCTAACCACCAATGGCATTGCCCTCAGGCTTCCAACTCTCACTTTCATTCCTCTGGCAGCAAGGGAATAGAATGCTTTTTTTCTAAATTGTTACAGGTATCCTGACTCCCCAGACTGTTCACATACTAAGTGCCACCCAGGGCTCAGACTTGTGGAGGTGGCCTCCACAACTATAAATTATTCAACAAGCTCCTATCATCAGAGACTCTGAACAGATCATTTATTCCACTTCCTCCCCCTTCTGAACAAAGCTATTTCAGTACCTTTTCACAAATGCCTTTGTCTTTGAAAATGAACTTTTATACCAAGAGTAAAGCACTGAGGATAAATACAAGTCTTTGTCATCAAATGGATTCCTGGAGATAGGATCTAGGTTGGTACAGTAAAGTAAATGATGAGTTGTTCTGATGTTCACTTGTGGGCCTAGTGAGGGGAATGGGAGAGGAGGGGGTGGGAGAAGCTGTGAATTAGTAAAAGTCAACTAGAAACACTAGTACAACCAACATTCAGGCAGGAGGAATCAAAGAGAAGCCTGGAATCTACTACTACATTGCTCAAGATCACCTAAGACTCTTTCCAGGTATGAGCGAGACTAGCTGGCCTAGATATAAACTTAGTTGGTAAGAGACATTGCCTGACTGGAGCTGACTTCACAGATTCATCTTTCTTTGTTTCTCCAAACTCAAATACAACCTGTGCAGGTGCCTCAGTGGTACTGCAATGGTAAATTCAGACTGACATAACATCTCTCCCAACACACACTCCAGGGCAACATAAAGGAAAGGTAACCAAGGTCAAACAGAGTGGTCACTGCTGCTCTGTACCTCCCAAACTACTGAACTGTACCCCACAAACAGCCCACTAAGTAGTAATATACTCCCTACTCTTCTACTTTGCATGACTGGGTGGTTTTTGCAGCCTCCAAATTACCTCTATAGTAGTCCCCTTTCCAATCTTTAAAATCTCTGCATACCCCAGTAGAAACATCAAACTGATCCCGCAGCAGAGATAGCAAAAAGAACAGGTTTTTTTTATAACACATATGACATGACCCACATTAACTTGGAGCTTCTCAGCCCACAGTATTGACATTTCCTGATATCTTTATAATGATATGCTGGTAAATATTTGACAAGTGATTCTCAAAAAAAAAATAAAACAATCAAATATATATATATACACACACATATATATATGTATATATACATGCATACATACATACACACACACACACACATGCAGGGAACACTTTTAAAGTTTATTCTGCATCATTAACATTTTCTCTATCACTTTCTTAATCAACAAAACAATAAATCAAGCTCTGACTTCTAGTGCTTGCTTATTTCTGAGGGTTAAGAACTCACATTGGACATCTAACAATCAGGCCAACAGAGCTGGCTCCAATATAACACTTCATCCAGGGAAATGAGGCTTGCAATAATGTTTCAGTTTTTTTCTCAAAATTTTACTGTGATTTGTCTGTTCTTATGCTGCCTACATCTGCCTGTACTTCTGGAAATACCCCATAGCTGTAGCAGCTGCTGAGCTCACAGCAATACCATATTGTTATGTATCTTTCCTGAATATTTTCCCATGGTGCATTGTAGGAAGATATAATACAAAAGACGGGTGGTGGCCTCTTTAGGGGGAGCAAATGTAAACAATAGAATGTGTATTCTTTGCTGTAGGTAAACTAGTATTTGAAGAACTCAGTAAAGCTAGATAATGGTGACAGCTAGAAACCCCAAGGGGGACAAGCAACCCAAGTCCCAAGATTATTGCTGTAAATAAAAATAATACTCTTATAGGTGAAGTCCTGTTATATAAATAACAATCTCTACCATCTAGCCATGCAGTAGCATCATATTTGTTGACTTCTAGGCTACTCTACAAGTTTCTTTGATAAATTTTCCTTAATACATCAGTTCCTATCATTTCATCATTGGTCACTTCAGTTTGCACATTGATAATCCTTCAAAAAACCATGGCTTCTTAGTTCCCTGATCTCCAAAAGCCCTTTCATATCCATTATACTTTATCCACTCAAAAGCATGGCCCTTAATCCTCATCATCATTCCAAACTGTCTTACCTCTAAGACCTTGAACTCTGAAACTGCCCTCTCCAATACTAAATTCTGTGCTTCTACCTTTCTTACTTAACTTGCTCTTCTTCAGAATAACTTGTAGTACCATATTCCTTCCATTTTTGTTCAGTCTATCAGCTCCTTCTTGGCATCACTTGCTTTTCTATCTGTCATTAGCCATTCCAACAGTACTTTCCCCAGCTCTATATAATCCCTTGTCCTCTGGCCATACTGATTCCCAACCTGGGTAAATCACATTATGATGAACTACTACTTCACCATTCTCAGGCATCCAAGTATTGCTAGAGAAAGTCACAGAATTAGGTTGATTGATTCTGTTGATACACACCATCTAATCTCAGTTAGATATTTCATAGTGCTCCATCATCCTTTTATTTTTCTCCTACCCACCTCTTATCATGCTCTCCATAGCTGCTGTTAGACTTTTCTTAAGTCCTTACCTGTGTGACCCTCCCAAGTCTCTTAACTTCTCTGAGACTCAGATTTCTCATCTATAAAATAAGGGGGTTGGACCAGATGACCTCTGAAGTCACTTCCAACTCTAAATCCATGATCCTATGAGTAATGCTTATCCCCATACCTACCCCATACACTCCTAGCAAATTACCTTGTTTCCTACTTTACGAAGAACTTCTGAGTTACCCACAGAATTTCTCCTGGGAATCTGTTAGCAAGAGAAATAAGATTTGAGGACCTCATTTCCAGCAGGTTTAGAGAATAAAGAGAATTTTGCAAGGAGGCAGAAGGGAAAGCTTTTTCACTTTCCTGGTTGCTAAGGAGAATGAAGTATTCCTCAAACAAAGAACCAGCTTCAAAGTGAAAAACAAAAGAGAAAAAAAGACTTGAAGAGGCAAAGGGAAAACTTGACTCATGACAAGATGGTATTGACATAGAGGGGAAAGAAAAAAGATCTCCCAGCACTTGAAGCGAGGTAAAGATGTGAGACTCTTCCTGAAGAGAAGGTCCTTATGAGGAGAAAGCAACTACTTCTCTTCTGAGGGATGATGTGGATCTAAGCCAAAAGGTAAGAGATCTTCTGGAAGGATCAGAGCAGAGGAAGAAGGGGTAGGCATGGATGCTGATGACCTCCTACTAAGGACTAGTAGAATAGGCATTTTCTGACCTGATGACCTCAATATAAACATCTATTATCATCCTAAAACCTGTCTGACCTCTCCAAATTCATTAACCCAAATGACTATTACTCCCTTCTAGTGATTTATATACACAAATGATATTGACAAAAGGAATCTAGAAAACATAGCTGAAACATTATGAAGAGTTTATGGACACAGGTGGTATTTTCCTCACTGATGCCAGTTGAAGACAGGTATCAGAAAGGAAAGGAAAATGTCAGAGGCAAACAGCTGGTTAAGAAGATCGAGTCTGAGAATGGGATTTAGATGTCCAGGGCAGCTCAAAAGAAAAGAATGATGGGCTTCTAATGATGTATAGAATATACTGGAAAGAGCTGTTAAGAATGCATTTGCCTCAAATTTTGCAAATATAATCAAAAGTGTTTTCAATTTCAAAGAAAGGGGGAAAGAGAAGATTGCCTATGTATATCTACCAAGCTGAATACCATAGAGAGGGGCTTCAATGTAGAAGAGATGCCCAGAAAAATACTAGACAGAGGTCCAAGAAGGAAGGTAGTGATAAAATCCATGACCTCAGACACAAATGCACAAATACACAAATGCATAGCTAGGTGGTACAGTGTATAGAGCACAGGGCCTGGAGTCAGGAGGATCTGAATTCAGATTTGACCTCAAACACTTACTACCTGTGTGACCATAGACAAGTCACTTAATCCTGTTTGCCTCAGTTTCCTCATCTGTAAAATAAGCAGAGAAGGAAATGGCAAAGCAGTCTAGTATCTTAGCCAAGAAAACCCAAAATGGGGTCGTGAAGAGTTGAACATAACCAAACAATGACAAATAGATCATAAACAAGGTGGATCCTAATAGAGAGAGTCAGCATTGGCCTCAAAAGTACTGTTAAGATTTGATGTGATGAGACTTATGTCTGAAAGGCATAAAAAGCAATAATAAAAAAGACATGTTAAAAAGTAATGAGCTATAGAATAGCACTGTATTTGTGAAAATATACTCATTGAGAAAGTACATGAACCAGGGGAAGAGGTATAGTAGAAAGCATTTAACAAGAACAATAACTAGCCTTTATATTATACACAAACTTTGAGGTTTGCAAAGTGCTCTACAAATATTGCCTCCTTTTATCCTCATAACAACCCTGGGACATAGATAACACTATTATTCCCATTTTACTGATGAGAAAACTAAGGAAAATAGGTTAAATGACTTGCCCAGGGCAAGTATCTGAGGCTAGAGGTAAACCCAGGCCTACTTTTATCTACTGCACCACCTAGCTGCATTTGGGTAAAGACTGACAGAAGTAGTATTGTCTTTGGAATATATCATAGAGCCATTTGGAAAGAGAAAGAAAGTAGCTGAAGAGTTTAAGAAATAAATCCAGAATCTGGTATGGAGGCTTAATGTAATAGTGATAGGGGATCCAGATATTTACTAAACTGTTCTTTCTCCCCTCTCTCTCCTCCACCCATCTCCATCTCCATCTCCACCTCCATCTCCACCTCCTCTCTGTCTCTGTCTGTCTGTCTCTCTCTGTCCCTCTATCTCTCTGTCTCTGTCTCTCTTTCTCTCTCTCCCCTTAAAGTAGAACTAGGAACTGTTCTTAACTCACCTTAATTATTTCATCCTTCAGAAGGTAGAATATCCAACAAGGAAAAATTCAATTCCAAATCTGATTGTTCCAAATGAGGAGATCCTGGTTGCTGGGGCAGAAGTGATGGAAATCTTTGGGGGATACAAATACTACAACTTAGAATTTGAGACAGATAAGGGTGAAATCAGGCATCCTCAAACACATATTCTAGATTTTAAGAGTTTTTTTCAAAGGGTTCAAACAAAAGATCCATAGGATTCCATGAACTAAAATTCTTCTTGGGAATTCAGTACAGAATGGATTGAAAACATAAATGAAATTCTGAGAAGATAAAGAGAAATTATTACTAAAAGGAAGGGGAGAAAGATCTGTTATCTAAAGAGACTGATGTGATTGGACAGGGGACGGATCAGTTCTCGTATAAGTATCTTCTTTCCCATTAAGAATATAAACTCCTTGAGGCAGAAACCATTTTAAATTTTTTATTTGTATTCCCTAGTCCTTAGGGAAAACACACGTAATAAGTGCTTAATAAATGCTTTTTAATTTATTTGTTCATCTATTCAGCCAAATTAGATTTCTTAAAGAAAAAGATTACATATATGATTATATAAAGATTATGTGTATATATATATATATATATCTTCACAATATTTCTTCAAGGCAGGTAATGAAGAATACAAAAGTGTGGCCCTGTGATGGAGAACATTATGAAATACACAATGGATAATTTTAATTGCATTAAATTTAAAAGGATTTGCAAAACAAAATCACTGCAATCAGGATTAAAAGAAAAGCAGAAAGCTGGGAAACAATTTTTACAACCAGTGTTTCTTATAAAAGGCTCATTTCTCAAATATATAGAGAATTGAATCAAATTTATAAGAATACAGGTTATTCCCCAATTGATAAATGGTCAAAGGATATGAACAGATAGTTTTCAGATGAAGAAATTAAAGCTATCTATAGTCATATAAAAATGCTCTAAATTGCTGTTTTGGGGGGGTTCACTTTTTTTTATTTTTATTTTTTATTTATTTTTATTTTTTTGCAATGACTTGTTTACTTATTTTAGTTTACAAGATTCAGTTCCACAATCCCTTGAGTTTCAGATTTTCTCCCCTCCTCCCCCCCCACCGCCATGGCAGCATGCAATCACGTATAGGATCTGCAGATACTTTCACGTTGGACATTAGTCTGGTTGTATGGAAGGGTTGTAACCAATGAGTGATCACTGGGAAAAAAGAAACAAAACCAAACATGAAAAAAAACGATAGCATGTTTTGCTTCAGACTCCATTTAAACTCTAGTCTTTCTAGATCTTTCTCTGAATGTGGATATCTCATACCATCCTGAGACTTGTAGAGTTGTCAAAGGATATGGACAGGCAGTTTTCAGAGACAGAAATTAAAGGTATCTTTAAGCATATAGAAAAATGCTCTAAATCACTATTAATTCGAGAAATGCAAATCAAAACAACTTTGAGGTACCGCATCTCACCAGTCAGATTGGCTAAGATGACAAAAACAGGAAAATGACAAATGCTGGAGAGGATGTGGAAAAATTGGAACACTAATGCATTGTTGGTGGAGTTGTGAATTGATACAACCATTCTGGAGAGCAATCTGGAACTATGCCCAAAGGGCTATAAATAATTACATACCCTTTGACCCAGCAATATGACTTTTGGGGTTATATGCCAAAGAGCTCACAGAAGTGGGAAAAGGACCCATATGTACAAGGATATTTATAGCAGCTCTCTTTATGGTGGCAAAAAACTGGAAATATAGGGGTTGCCCATCAATTGGGGAATGGCTGAACAAGTTGTGGTATATTAATGTAATGGAATACTATTGTGCTATAAGAAATGGGAAGGAGATGGACTTCATAATTACCTGTAGAGGCTTATACAAACTGATGCTGAGTGAGAAGAGCAGAACCAGGAAAAATTTGTAAACAATCACAGACATATCGTATGTGTGATGACCAACCTTGATGAACTGGACTCTTCTCAGCAATGCACAGTTATAAGACAACTCTAAATCATTATTGATTAGAGAAATGCAAATTAAAACAACTCTGAGGTACCAATTGGCTAATTTGACACCTAATATTCACCTATGAGATTGGCTAATATGACAGAAAAGGAAAATTATAAACGTTGGAGAAGATGTGGGAAAATTGGAACACTAATACATTGTTGGTGGGGTTGTAAATTGATCCAACCATTCTAGAGAATGATTTGGAACTATGCTCAAAGGGCTGGAAAGCTGTGCATACCCTTTGATCTAGCAATACCACTACTAGGTCTGTATCCCAAAAAGATCATAAAGAAATGGAAAAGGGCCCATATGTACAAAAATTACTTCTAGCCTCAGAAACTTACCCTGGGTGAGTCATTTAACCTGTTTGTCTTAGTTTCCTCATCAGTAAAATGGGAATAATAATATTATCTATCTCCCAGGATTGTTATGAGGATAAAAGGAGGTAATATTTGCAGAGTACTTTGCAAACCTCAAAGTTTGTGTATAATATAAGTGCTAGTTATTGTTCTTGTTAAATGCTTTCTACTATACTTCCTCCCCTGGTTCATGTATTTTCTCAATGAGTATATTTTCACAAATACAGTGCTATTCTATAGACCATTACTCTTTTTGTGGTGGCAAATAAATGGCAATTGTGGGGATGCCCATCAACTGGAGAATGGCTGAACAAGTTGTGGTATATGAATGTAATGAAATACTATTGTGCTATAAGAAAGGATGAGCAGGCAGATTTCAGAAAAACCTTGAAAGACTTACATGAACTGATGCTAAGTGAAGTAAGTAGAATCAAGAGAACATTGTACATAGTAATGGCAACATTGTGCAGTGATCAATTATGATAGACTTAGCTCTTCTCAGCAATACAATGATCCAAGACAATTCCAAAAAACTCGTGGTGGAAAATGCTATCCACATCCAGAAAAAGAACTGATGAAGGCTGAATGCAAATCGAAGCATAGTATTTTAAATTTTGTTTGTTTGTTTTTTCTTTCTCATGGTTTTTCCCTTTTGTTCTGATTCTTCTTTCACAACATGACTGATGTGGAAATATGTTTAATGTGATTGCACATATATATAACCTATCTCAGATTGCTTGCTATCTTAAGGAGGGGGGAGGGAAAAGAAGGATGGAGAAGAAATTAGAATTCAAAATCTTACAAAAATGAACATTGAAAACTATCTTTAAGGGTGGCTAGGTGATGCAGTGAATAGAGCACTGTCCCTGGAGTCAGGAGGACCTGAGTTCAAATTTGACCTCAGATACTTAACATACTAGCTATGTGACCTTGGGCAAATCACTTAACCCCAATTACCCTGCCTTCCCCCTCCAAAAAAAGAGAGAGAGAGAGAGAGAGAAAAGGAAAAAGAAAACTATCTTTACATAAAATTGGGAAAAAATAAAAATACTATCAAGTGCAAAAGAAAAAAAAACAAGTATGAGGGCCTGAAATTTTACCTAACAGGATTTCTTAGCATTGGTCCCTCTATGAATGATTTGTATTAACAATGATAACGATACTTTGAATAATAAAAGCTACATTTACATAGTGTTTTAAAGTGTTTTTAAGAAAAAAGTGTGACTCTGACCCATAAAGATAATGTAAGAAGTGCTAAATTTTACAATAAGCTGAAGATGGTAAATAAAAGTAAGGCTGACCAAATGGAGAATTTAAAAACTTTCCTGGGAGAAAGAGGAAAATCAAAGAGAAGATAGGCCAAAAGGCCAGCATAGAACATGGGCTAGATGTGCCTGACACTCCTGAGGCACCCATGAACCCAAGGGGAGGCTAAGTGGTAACATCCTCCTCAAGAATGCTGGCACATCTGGGTACACACAGCTCATACTCTATGCAAGCCTATGGATAAAACCAGCTCTCAAAGTGGACAGGGTGGTGATGTTTTCTTGCCAAAGGAAATGTTTACATTAGAAAGGATAAAACAAAAAGCTGATAAGGAATTGATACCCAAGTTAAGTGGAGAACTTGGAAAAGCACACTTAGCTGCCCTCAATGAATTATTCTCCAAACCAAAATAAACCATATTCTAGGGGTATTGCCTGAACAGAACCTGACTACTGAGCCACTGCCAGTAATCTTTGAAAGAGAATGAAGAATGGGAGAGGTAAGACTGAAAAAAGCAAACATCCCAATTTTGAAAGAGAAAGGGAGAGGGAAGAAAAAAGGGAGGGAAGGAAAGAAGAGGACAGAGTTTACAAACTACAGAATAATATGTTTATATATTCTTATATATTATACTTATCGATTCTAGACTGTATTATTAAAGGGATGACTAGTGAACAACTAAGGAAAGGAAGTAACAATCACAATAAACTACATGGTTTCATCAAGAATGGGTCATGACAGACTAACCTTTTTCCTTTTTTAAACAGGGTTACTAAATTGATAGTAAACTGGTCTCCTGGTAGTTTCAAACATAAGACACTCCATCTCTGCACTCTGGGCATTCCTTCTGGCTGTCCCTCATGTCTGGAACTCTCTCCCATTTCCAATCCAATGAATGACTTCACTGGCTTCCTTTAAGTCCCAACTAAAATCTCATCTTTACAGGACACCTTTCCTGGCCTCTCTTAATTCTAGTGCCTTCCATCTATTAATTATTTCCTATTTATCCTGTACATAGTTTGCTTGGTATATATTGGTTTGCATGTTGTCTCCTTTGTTAGACTGCAAACTCTTTGAAGGCAGATTGTCTTTTGCCTCTTTATGTATTGCAGCCTTAAGTAGGCACTTAATAAATGATTATTGACTCATCAATAAAGGAAATGCTATTGATATAGTTTACCTAGATCTTATCTTTTTTAAAACTTTTTAAAGTTTTTATCATGCATTTTGTTGACCGTAGTCATTTTTTTATCTGCCCTCATATCCATCTATTGAACCCTTGTAAGAAAGAAAAACAATTATACAAGATCAATCAACAAAATAACCATGTCTATCAGATGTACAACATTGATCACCCCCCTACTTAAAGGAGGAAATTCTGATTTTTCATCTCTTCTCTAGGACCAAGTTTAGTCATTGCAATTAGTTCAAATTCATCTACTTTTAGTGTTGTTCTGTTTATATCATATATTGAAGTAATTGTGTATATTGTTATCAAGATTCTGCTTACTTAACTTTGCTTCAGTTAATGCAAGTATTACTATGGCTCTCTCAAATCTTTATGGTCATTATTTGTTATGAAATAATAATATTCTATTATGTTCATACATCATAATTTGCTTAGCCATTCCCCAAATAAATGGGTTGGAACATTGGGTAGAATCTAATCAGATGAAATTTAATAAAAATAAATATGAAGTTTTACACTTGGATTCAAAAAATTGACTTCACAAATATAAGATGAGGAAGGAAGGGTGATTAGATAGCAATTTATCTGAAAAAGATCTGTGGGTTTTATCAGACTGCAAGCTCAATGTCACTGAGTTTGATATGGCAGCCCAAAAAGCAAATCTTAAGTTCAGATAGACTGTGTCCAGGAATAGAGAAGTGATAGTCCCAGTGCACTCTGTCCTTGTTAGATCACATATAGAGTCCTCTCTTCATTTCTCATTTTATCATTGGTTACAGGAACTGGTAATGTTTAGCCTGGAGAGAAGAAAAGTTAGGAGAAATATGACTGCTGTCTTCTGAAGTACAACCATGTGGATTAGACTTATTCTGTTTGGCCCCAGACAGCACAACTGAAAACAACAGTGGAAGCGGCAAAGTGGCAAATTGAGGTTTGATATCATGGAGAAAAAGAGGCAGTGTTTTGGAGTGGATAGAAAGTTAGCCTCTAAGCCAGGAAGATTGCTGTTCAAAGCCTGCCTCAGACACGTATTGGCTATATGACCTTGGACAAATCTTTCAAGCTCTAAGGTGATTATCTTAGATTTTAAGTTTCAGGGATGGTACTAGCCTGCATTGGTTAAAAAAAAAAAAGTTCCTCATTGAGAGCACTTTACATCCATTAAATTACAGGTCTAGTCCCTATATGGTCTTTATCCCTATTCCTACCCATAATGAAAAAAGCTTATTAACAATTAGAATTATCCAGAAGTATAATGCACTGCTTTGGGAGATAGTAGGTTTCCCCACAGTGAAGGATATAAAATAAAGTATGAAATGACTACTTCTTCAGAAAATTGTAGACAAGATCCGTGGTCAGGTAAGTTGGATGTGGTAGCCCTTGAAGTCCCTTCCCTGAAATTTTGTGATTATATAAAGATGCAAGTCATCTGACCTGATATCCTTTAATGTCCTTTCCCTGTCCTTCAAATTTTCTGTTGGCTTCTCCATCTTCTATTTTTTAACTTCTGTCTCAGAGCAAAAAAATTTAAAAAAAATAAAAAGCATTCTTCTTTTTCAAAAGTAACCCATCTTCCTATGCCCAATCCATTGTGCTTCTCTAAGGCACAACGACATTGCTCCATCAATTATGACCTCTATCTCCTACATTAAAGACTCAATATTTTTAAGTCATGGATGCTTTTGACAGTCTGGTAAAACCAATAACTACTTCTTAGAATGATATTTTAAATGCTTAAAACAAAGACATAGGATTACAAAGGGAACCAACTATATTGAAATACACTTAACAAAATTTTTTTTTTAAGTTCAGGTTAAGAACTCCCAACATTTTCAATCTCTCACTTTCCACAGGCTCTTAATTCTCTGGAACCTACAAATATACTCAAACTGAACACCACCATATAAGAACCCACCCAGAAATGCTGTTCCTCCTGACTTGCCTAATTCCACTAATGGAAGCATAATTTCTCTTTCATCCCACTCTATGGTCAACCATTGAATCCATCATGGAGCTCTATTGATTCCACTTCTCGATGTTTCTCATATTTATCTCCCCCTAGCTTTTCCCAGTGGCTATCTCAGCTCAGGCTTTCATTATCTTTTGTCTGGACCATTGCTTATTAACCTATCTCCCTTCCTCCAATCTGCCCCCATTCTAATTTATTTTACACACCAATCGTAACTCTGAGTCATTATCCTACTCAGTAATTAAGGTTCACATTTATAGAGTACTTTAAAGTTCATTATTAATAACATAGCTCCTTTTTATCTTTGCAAAGCACTTTAAATGCATTATTTCATTTGTTTCTCACAATAACTCTAGATAACTACTATCATTAACCCTATTTTACAGATCAGGAAACTGAGGCTCAGATAAATAGAAGGACTTACCCGGCATCACATAGTGTGGGTCCTCCCAGTCCTGAAGACGGTATTTAAGCCCATGTGTTCCTGACTCTGTGCCTTGAATGCTATCTACTATTCTGTAGACAGGTCATACAGTAGCTAGAGTGCTGGACCTGGAGCTGGGAAGACCTGAGTTGAAATCCAGCTATGGATACTAACAAACGGTGACTCTGGGCAAGTCATTTAACCTCTATTACCCTCAGTTTCCCCATCTGTAAAATAGAGATAATAATAACACCTGCCCCTCAGGACTGTTGTGAGGACAAACTGAAATAAAACTCGTAAGGGACTCCACAAATGTTAAAGCTCTAGATAAATGCTAGTTCTTATTGTTATTGTTTGTCATCATCATCATCACCATTATGCCTTTGATGAAGTGTTTTTTCTCACAACCTCCAAAGGAAGTGGACCGTACAAATATCATTATCCCCATTTTGCAGATAAGAAAGTGCTAGGCCAAGGGAGAGGTTAAGGGAAATGCCCCTGAACACACAGGTAGTAAGTATTAGAGTGTGTATTTGAACCCATCTCCGTACTCCAAATCCAGTACTCTTTCCACTACACCATGTTGAAACCCCACTCAAAAACCTTCAGAATGACTCTCTATTGCCTAAGGAGGTCAGATGCCTTAGGGGGGCTTTCAAGGTCCTCTATAATGTGGCTCCTATTTTCCTTGACAGCCATACCTCTCACCATTCCCCTTCACACTCCCTATGTTCTACCCAAACTATACTATTTTTTGTTTCTGAAATGCATCCAAAGATTTTCAACTTCTGTGCTTTTCTTCATGCTGTTTCCTTTGCCTAGAATGCCTTCTCCATAATTTTCCCTATTGCATTCTAATCCATTCACAAATGCACAGTTTCAGATGTCTCCACCTCCATGGCACCTTCCCTGAATCACTCCTTTCTCCTAATTCCCATAACTCTAAGTACATTTCTTAATAGCACTTATCACATTCTGCCTTGCATTATAGCTATTTACATGGAAGTCTCATGTCCCTTACTAAATTGAAAACTCTTGGCAGTTATTCATCTTTGTATCCATTTAGAGTAATGCCCTATATGCAGTAGGCGCTTAAACTGTTGAGAGAACAAATGAATGAATATGTGAATAACTGAATGGTGGTCAAGTATTAAAATAAATCTGTTGTGGGATAATGGAAATCTGGCATTGGTCCTACAAAAAGATTAGTTCCTTCTGTCCCTACTTTTTAACTCCTGTTGATTTCCATTCCATAAAAGTCTGGGTATTTGCTGGAAACAGACGCTGGTGTTCCCTTATTAGTGAAATAGAACAGAAGAAGTTGGAAGAGAGAGCTAGGAGCAGTGAAGCTGGTCAGGGTAGATGGGAGTTATGCAAATTTTATGGACCGAATAAATGGGTACCTTTTACAATAGCTCTGATAGGAATCCTGGCCTAATGTTATTCTTTAAATCCAGGACTGATCTTTTAATTAGGCGGAGTAGACAGTAGATTGTACCATGCACTTTGAGGCACAAACATATCACTTACTCTATCTCCCTCCCCTTGCTCCCAATGAAAATGATCTTCCTCATCTGCCTGTTACATTGCCTGAAATTCCACGATTTGAGATGAGTTTCTTTGTGTAAATTAGCTTCTTTTTAAAAACTAGAATACCCTTGGGAGGGTTAATATGTCTGACTACCTGTCATTCACACTATAGCGTGAATTATCCTGCTCAATTACTTTGTTCCTAAGAGCTAACTAAAACACTGACATTAAAGGAACGGGAGTTTTAAGAGGGGACAAGGACATGGAGTACTACTTAAATAAAAAGTTTTGGGTAGTTAGAAGGTACCATGACAACCCCAAATATTTGGGGAAGGACAAAAAAAAAGGAAGAAAAGGATTAAAGACAAATTTTTCCTACTGATACTGTCTTGAGTTTAATTTGAGATTTTATATTTGAGGTCATAAGAACCTTAAAGTGCATTTGTTCAACTCTATCATTTTACATATTGGGAAACTGAGGTCCAGGGAGAACAAATAACTTGCCTAAAGTCACATTGGTAGTAAACAGAAGATTGGCATTCAAATCCAGGAGTTACTTTTGTTCTCTGATCTCCTAAAGAAGTACAGGCTACCCATGATGGGAATTTCCAACAAACCTGGGAAATTTAGAAAACACCTGGCCCATAGGCACAAATACTACCCAATCAGTTCCTATAAAGAAGGGCAATGGCTCCTTAATTGCAGATCAATTTAATTTACAATTCACTCATTTAGAAGCCCCTTCTGAGATGTCTTTGCTTGAGATGCTCAGAATTTTCTTAGTCATTGACTTGTGCCCACAAAGATGCAATCTTTTAAGGCCCTTGCTTCCTATACATTCTTGGATTTTGGTTACCTCATTCAAGGGGTCCCTCACTTGGCACCACTAGGTATCATCTGTCTGGGTCTATCAGGGACCCACCATTTTCTGCATTAGAAAGTGAGTGGAGACTGGACAGTTTGGCTCAGCTATTTCCAGAACACTCCTGCTTTTCATTCTACTCATTCCCACAACTGGATTGACTCAGACACAATGAGGTCAAAGGACTTGCCTAGGGCCACAGAGCAAGTAGTTTGCATGGAACATAAATGCAGAACCTTTTCAGCTTCTCCTTACCCCTTTGCCAAAATCATGAGTCTATCTTGCCTCCCAGGGCCTTGGAAGGCCTGTTCCCCTTGTGGTCTGAAAGTCTCTGATTTTAAATTGCTCCATCTGTCAGAGCAAAGTTGATGCCTTATAATTTCCTTTCCTACTTAAGGATTTCGTGAATTCAGAAGTAACTCTTGTACCCTGACATGTGGTTTCTTCTCTTGCTTGTGGGCAGGCAGATCACTGAATAGTTCTTATTCCCCAGTCCAAGCCTGTCCTGAACTCTCAGCAAACACCTCAGTTACTCCTGAATCTGATTTTCTCCTTGGTGAACACAGGTGCAAGTAATGTCTATGAAATTCCCAAGTCTGGCCCTGCCTGAACTACTGCTTACTGTATCAAGATGGTGGCCTGGGGGAAGGGGAGGGGGGGAACAACTGCACACTCACAGTAACACAGAATCTTAGAGTCAGAAGGGGCCTCATTGGCCATCTATCACCCAACCCTTCTCGTCTTCATCATCACCACCATCAACAATCATTTATTACACACTTACTACATGCCAGTCACTGTGCGAAGTGCTAAGGATACAAAGACACATACACAGTTCCTGCTCTTAAGAAGCTGACATTCTCATGGGGAAGACAACATACAAGTAACTAAGTATCTAAAAGAGATAGATGGATAAATGGAAGTATACGGTATGCAATATAAATAGAAGGGAAGCTTGGAGAGGAAGGCACTAGAAAAGAAAGGTCAAGGAGAGGAGCCCTGAGAAAGGCTTCTTGCAGAGGGTGGCATTGGAGCTGAGCCTTGAAGGAACCCAGGAGACAGAGGTGAGGAGGACAGCCAATGAAAAGGTATGGAATCAGAACATGAACCATCTTGTCTAAGGAACATCAAGAAGACCAGGATAAGACCTCCTGCGAGAATACAGCTGAGAAATCTTCATCCAGTCTTGATTTTGAAGATATCTAGTGAGGGACAACTCCATGATCTACCTCCCAAGATAGTCCATTCTACTTTGGGAGACTTAAAATTGTAATTCTAATTACTTACATCAAAACCAAATCTGATTCTGTAATTTCTAACCATTTCTCCTAGTTCTTCTCTCAGAAGCCAGACAGAATAAGTCTTTTCCACATAAGAGGTCTTCAGACACTGGTCAGCAGCCATCATTCACACTGAGGACAGGTAGGTGGTGCAGTGGGTAGAGTGCTGGGTCTGGAGTCAAGAGGACTAATCTTGCTGAATTCAAATTCAGCCTTGGAGGCTTACTAGCTGTGTGACCCTGGGCCGATCACTTAACCTTGTTTGCCTCAATTTCCTTATCTGTAAAATGAGCTGGAGAAGAAAATAGCAAGCTACTCTGGTATCTTTGTCAAGAAAACTCCCAAATGGGGTCACAAAGAGTCAGAGGTGACTGAAAAACAGCATCAAAAGTGAGCTGGAGAAGGAAAGAAATGGCAAACCACTCCAGTATCTTTGCCAAGAAAACCCCAAATGGAGTCATAAAGAGTCAGACACAACTGAAACAACTGAACAACAACAAAATTATTCGCATTCTCCCTTATGTCTTCTCTTCTCCAGGCTAAATACCCTCAGTTCCCTAAATGAATCTTCGTAAGAAATTAACCTGAAAATCTTCCATTTTTTAATGGCTCTCTTCTTAAAAGGCACAAATCCAGAATGGGAATGGCATGGCTAGAAATTAATCCAAGCGAAAAGTAAGTAATGCTTATGATCCAAGGATCACAAAGCTGGAAGAAATCTAAAGTATAATCTAATTCAGCATCTTTATTTTATGAGGGAAAAAACAGAAGTTCCAGTGACTTACCCAAGGTCACTCAGTTAGTAGTGGCAAAGTTAGAATTCAAACATAGGTTCTATCACTCCAAATTCAGCCTTGCACCTCATTGCCACTTTCTTTAAGAGACTGCAAGCTCAATTTTAAAAAGTCAAAGATGTGATGTGATAGCTAAAAACCCTGTGATCTTTAGTCCCATTAACATAGGCATAGTGTCAAAAGCTAGGGAGCTAATACTCTTCCTTGATCAGATTGAGGACAGAGAGTTCTATTCAGCTCTGGAAACCACATTTTGGAAAGGACGTTTCTAAGACAGAGAACATCCAAATGGATAATGATGAGAAGGGTGAGGGAATGTCAAGATCATTTCATATAAATGGTTACTGAAGGAACTAAGAATGTTTACACTGTAGACATTTAATGAATATCCATTGAATTTAATGGAACTGAGTTCTCCTTGGGCAACCTCCATCTTAATTAACTTCCATGGAATCCAGTGGATGGCAGACAACAGAAACGGTTTTCTCCTCTGTCACAACCTTAAAACATCCAACTCAGGATGTGTCATCCCTACCCAGGATGAGCTGTGGTAAAAGGACACAGGCCCACAGACGTGCCAGCTCAGTCTCTCCCAGGGACTGGGTATTATAGTGTCAGAAAGGAGAAACCAGGAAAACGAGCCAGTGTATGTTGCCCTGGCTGCCAGGATCCTGGCTCTCCCATCAGTACGTGAATCACATGAAACAAAAACATTTATATTTAGCTGGGAAATGATTTCACAGGATTTGACAAGGTCAAATGATATCATTTCATTGAAACGGTTCCAAAGATGGCAAGATACAAGGGGAAAAGAGAAAGGGGGAAGGGAGGGAGGCTTCCCCTTGGAAAGAGTGGGAAGCTTGGCATTTGAGTAGGGAGGACAAGAGAGGGAAAGAAAGGATGGGGGAGAAGATATATACACTGACTTCAGAAGCCACATGGTTTCAGTTGCCTCAAAGATGCTCTTCCTCCTGTACTCTGTCATCTTTTAACAAATACAGCGACAGTGCGTTTAGTCTAAATATAGGCTGAAGAATATTACACAGAATTATTCAACAGGAACTAGGGAAGCTGTTCCTCATCACTGTTCTGACTGGCTTGATTTCATAATCAAATGAAGAACCTTTTTAAAAAAAAAATCCCAAGTTTCCTGTGGTATCGAATATCAAGGTCTGGTAACACTGAGCGAAGAGGGAATGGATTCACAGGAAAATTCCTTGCTAAATTTTTCATGATGATTTGTATTTCAGTCACTTCCTACATGTTATGAATGGAAAGGGAGCAAAGCAAAGGAATAAGGGAAGATATTTGAAGGTAGGTCCTAGACCCAACGCCATTCACTCATGTGGTTTAAGACAAGGAAAAGACTATAATCATTTCTTTTCTTAACCCAACTGAGATTGTCAATTCCTACCCTGGTGATAGCATCATGTGCTGGTGGTACCACTACCTGGCGATGATACCATGGCTTTCAAATCTTATCTTTTACACTAACTGTGAAATTCTGGGCAAGTCACTTAATTTTTAGCATTTTTATGTGCCTCAAGCAAGTGCCTAGGACTGATATAACAACTGATGATAACAATAAACACAATAGCTCACATCTGTATCTCACTTTAAGGGGAAGTTAGGTGGTGCTGTGGATAGAGCACCAGGCTTAGAGTCAGGAAGACCTGAGTTCAAATGTGACCTCAGATACTTACTAAGTGTGTGATCCTGGGCAAGTCACTTAACCCTATTTGCCTCTGTTTCTTCATCTGTAATATGAACAGGCAAAGAAAATAGCAAACCATGTAAGAACCTTTGACAAGAAAATCCCAAAAGGAGTCAAGAAGAGCTGGACATGGCTGAAACAACGGAACAACAACAATTAAGGTTGGCAATGTACTTTATATGCATTATTTTATTTGCTCCTGAAAACAACCCCATGAGATAGGTGCTATTACTATCCTCCGTTTTATAGATCTTGAAAAGGAGGATGGGAGAGGTTAAGCAATTTGCCCAGAATCACATAACTAGTAAGCTTCTGCAGCTGGATATGAATTCAGGTCCTCAAGACTCAAAAACTATGTGAGAGGTTCTTGAAGTGTGGTCCATGGGACCTTTTCAGGGGTCTATGAGGTTAAAATCATTTCCATAACAAAACTAAGACATTATTTGCCGACTTAAATACTCCTGCCTTTTCCAACAACACATCTGTGTAAGCATGGATTTTCTTCACATATTTCAGGCGAGACAACCTATTGCAACAGATTAATTGTGGAATCAGATACAGTAATCTAGCTATCTCCTTTTAAATTGGGCATTAGAAAGATTTGTAAATATATGTAAAACAATGCAACTCTTCTCATTATAATTTTTTTTCTTGTTGGGAAAAATATAGTTTTTCTTTTCATAAAAATATGCTAGATATATTAACATGTAATGGGTTTACTAATGTTGTTTTAAGTGAATTGATGATTTTCTAAAATGTATCCATTTTAATTTCTAATATCGTAAATAATAAATATAATGGCAGTGGATAGAGTGATAGGCCTGGAGTCAGGAAGACTCATCTTCCTGAGTTCAAAGGTAGCCTCAGACACTTAATAAATGTGACCGTGGGCAAGTCACTTAACCTGTTTGCCTTAGTTCTTCATCTGTAAAATGAGCTGTAGAAGGAAATGGCAAAGCACTCCAATTTCTTTGCCAAGGAAATCCCAAATGAGGTCACAAGGAGTCAAACATGACTGAAAAATGACTGAACAACAATAAATATAACCCACATAAACAAAAGCTCTCTGGGTTCAACAGATTTGAAGAGCATCGAGGAATTCTGGGGCCAAAAAGTTTGAGAACTTTTTGCACTATAACATAGATGGGTTGCAATCTGCACAAAGCCATCACATCATCTTGTGGTGCCATAATCACTGGATGGCCATTTGTTGGGAAAGGGAATCCTTGTGGGCATGGGTTGTACTAGATGGTCTCGGAAGTCCTTTCTGACTCTGAAATTCCATGATATGGCTCTGTCCTCATTAGTAGGGAAACTTGTATGTTATAAATGACTATGTGTAATATATTCTCCTGTTGCAAACCTGAACTGGAGAGGGTTCTAGAACAAATCTCCTTCATGGTAAGACATCTGAGAGATGAAATTATTCAAGCACATGTGTAGAGCTGGACCAAGGTAGGAGTGGAGAATCTGGCTGGTCCCAAGATATAGATGTTGTCTGAGCTCTACTAATCAGTTAGGATTTAGAAGAGTCCTGGACCCAAAAACTTAGGGCAGTCAGAGGTCTGAGAGAAGAGAAAAAGGACAGTCAGCAGGAGGCCCTCATGGAGAACAGACTAAGGAAAGGGAATTGGGTGGCCAATACCTAGGTCTATGGGGTTTAGACCCTATGCCCTCCAGACAGGATGGGATCAAGATATTAGCCTAGAACAATAACAATAACTAACATGCACACACACACGCATGCATATATGTATATTCGCACATGTGTATATGTTCATGTGTGTACGTGTGTGTACATATATGTATGTGTATGCACAGGTGTTTGTGTGTGTATGTACATGCCTGCCTGCATGTGTGTATATGTATAAGCTTACAAAACACTTTTTACATATTATCTCATTTGAATCCTGTGAGGTAGGTGCTGTTATTATGGCCATTTTACAGATGCTGAAACTGAGGCCCAGGGTGTGGCATAATGAATAGTGTGTTGAACTTGTAGTCAGGAAGATTCTGTTTCAAATCCTATATCAGAAGCTTGCTAGTAAACAGTGGAATCCTGGACAAGTTACTGAACCTCTCTTAGCCTCAGTTTCCTCATCTGTAAACTAGGGATAAAAATAGCACCTACCTCACAGGGCTATGAGGATCAAATGAGATATTAAAAAGCAAAAAAACACATGTAAAATACTTTCTAAACCTCAAAACCCTCTCTCAATGCCAGCTACAAGTTAAATAATTTGCCCAGAGTCCCATAGCTAGTAAGTACCTAAAGGAAGACTTGAACTCAGATATTCCTGACTCCCAATATTAGAGCTTTATCTGCTATACCACCTAGCTGCCCAAAGAACAGAATCAGTTGTAACAACCACTTATACTGAATTTGCTTTATGAGAATCAAACAAGGCAACATGCAATTATTAAATGTTGTGCTAAGTGCCAGAGATATAAATGCAGCAAAAAGACAGAACCTGTTCTCAAGAAGCTTATATTCTCAACCTGCGGGTTGCAACCCCTTTGGGGGTGGAATTACCCTTTCACAGGGGTCTCCTAAGACCATTGGAAAACACATATTTCTGATGGTCTTAGGAACTGAGACACCGCTCCTCTATCGGTCTGCCAGGCTGGTCCCCCCGCATGCAGACACGCCCACATACAAGTATTAAAGGGTCACGGCATTAGGAAAGTTGAGAACCACTGTGACAATAGATGATACACAAAAGTGAGCTGAAGGGTGAAGTATAGGGGGGGGAAGCAGCTGATGGTTAAGGATGAAGTCTGGAGAAGGCCAACCTGGGTCCATCCGCAAAATGGAGGTAACTGATAACCTGCTCCCAAAAGTAACTCATCAAGGAGAGAAAAGGATCAGACTGCAGAGCAGTGTTCCAGGGTAGGAAGGCCTCAGAAACTAAGAGAAGTTCCAGTGTTAGGCAGTAGCTGAGTCATGGTGCGTAAGTCCAGAGCATGAAAAGCAAGCAAAGCCAAGAGGTAGCAGAGAAAGGGCAGCCTAGTGAGAGCCAAAACTTCCAAGGGCTGGCACCACAGCAATTTCCAGATGGGTGAAGGATATAGCAGCCAGATCATTTGAAGAGTTCTGTATCACTATGAAGTAATCTCTAAAGACCAGACAAGAAATAGTCTTTCTCAATCCAGTAGTCAGTAGAAAAGACACAACCTACAACAGGTCCATAGACCTAGAGACTTAAATGTAAAAGGAACAGCTTTAAGGTACTGGCAGAATGATCCAGAGCTTAGGGGAAGGTTCTTAAGGGACAGAGGAAAGGTGCCTTCTTGCAAGTCAGGGATTTCCAGTAGAAATCTAAAGAGAGAACTAAGATAAGATAGAACTAAGAAACAGATTCTCAAAGGGCATGAGAATTCTGATTGCTTTCGTCATCTGAATCTACCTCAGTCAAAATAGAACAAACAAAAACAAAACACTAGAGTTTGATCCAACATCTAACTTGTGACATTTAAAAAGTTCAAGAGACATAGTTTTGGGGTAATCAATCATATTATGAATAATGCTAATATATTATGAATAAAAGGGACAGTCATTTGGCCTTCTCTCTTAGACCAAAGATGAATCATGGTACCAGACTCAGTTTAAATGCCCTTGGAAGAGTGGGTGTTTCTGGTAAGCAACTCTGATTGGTTAACAATTAATGAGAGAGAATGAATATCATAATGAGAGGTAGCCTGTTTTAATGAGGGATTAGGGAACCTGAATTTGATCGTGTCATTTACTTCCAAATGACTCTTGGGAGATGGAGGGGGGGGAGGGGCAGGAGTGGAATCTACTCAAAGGCTTTATCTCCCACTCAAGCCCCAGTAAAACACAATGGGTTGGAGTTCCATTAGATGACATTCCTTATGGGAGTCATCTCCAGTCATCCTAATCTATATCTTACCACTGGACCCAAATGGCTCCAGAGGAGAAAGTGAGACTGGTGATTTTGTAAGCAGCTTTCCCTTACTTAAATCCAATTCACTTGTAATTGATGGCATGACCTTTCTGAGGTCATGGTCTTCTTTGAGAACAAAGGACAAAGAACAATAATTCTTTATAAAGTTGGGTGGGGTAACGATACCTATATTGAGGAGAATGTTAATCCCATCAACTATTATCAGTTCTGTCCTTCAGAGGCTGAACCTTGACAAGAGGACTTTAGAGAAAGGGAGGAAAACTCTGGGGCTCCCCAAATCATTAGTTATTAGTAATCATTTCTCTCAAAGCAAAAAAGGATTATGCCAGCTGACTCCAGGTACAAGAAATGTTGTTCCCAGGCGAGGGTGGAAGAATTCAGAAAGACTAAGGCTTAATCCCCTGTATTCTTGCATTGAATACCTGGGTTAAGATAAATTGAAGATCTGTGATTAGTCTGAGTGCCATCCCAGAGCTTCAAGAAAAGCTCTAGTCGCTGCAAGGAAAATCAAAATTGAATGGCAACAAGATGAACCTTAGTCAATTTATATTTAAAAGGACACATTTAAACTGTAGCATAAAGGGGAGCTCTTCCACGCTGACCCCTTTCTCTCATTGGTGGGGAGGGTAGAATTTCAGTATAAAAGGAGAAAGGTATTCTAGGCACAGGGTGAATGAATAGCTATGAAATAAACCCTGACAGAGGGGCTTACTATATGTAGACACTTTGGAAACTTAGGAAGCAGCAGGATATATGTGCCTTGGTTACTAACTCTGGCAAGATAATAGTATGAAAGGAGAATGGAGCAGAGGACATAGTTACCTCTACTTTTGACACATGCATATAGCAACAACTGGTAACAAGATAAAGGTCAGGGCAAAAATATTCAACCCCACAGTGGTGCCCACAGTGATCTATCTATGCATCAGGATGCTGTTATAAGACAAAACTGGAAGAAGTGATTGTGCTGCTATGCCACAGAAAGAATGATGGGTAAACCCCCTTTTTAAGACCTCGTAGTAAATGAGAAATGTCAGAAAAGGAAAGAGATTGTAGATATATGGGAAGAAGGCTGCCATGTTAAAAGATGGTAGGTAGGCCATGGAGCAAGGTGACAGGCAATAAATGTCCCATTCACATCTTAAATTCAATGTGGCCAAAACAGGACTTTTATCTTCCTCCCCTAAATCTACCTGCCTTTTAACTTTCTCATTCATGTCAAGGGTTTCATGATACTGGTCTCTCCTCTTTCTCCTCCAACCTGTCAGACCAACCCTCACTTTCTGGCAAATCGTCATTCTAAATCCCAACTCCACTACATGCCTCCCACAGTTATATCCTAGGTCTTCCTCCCCATATACTTTCTCCTGGTGATCTCAGAGGATCCCCTGGGTTCCATTATCGTTGATGCAGATGTATGGGATGAGTGAAAACTTCTTAATTTGGGGTGGTTAACTTTTCAAATTGCTTCTGTCAATCACTTTTATCTTCCTTTGTCTGTTTTCCCCGCCTTGGTGGGACCCTCCTCTTTTCTTTCCTTGCTGTCCCAGTTGGGGAAGTATTTGGTGAAGTATGCCTTTCCACCAATGAGAGGGGAAACAGTTGGGGAGGGGTCTTGACTAAATTAGGTTATGAATTCCAGCACTATCTTTTGTAACTTGCCTCTTTCCCATGATGAGTCATGGGTAAGACCGCCCTCTTCTCCCAGGGAAGAGAATAAAGTCCTATTCTTATCCTAAGAGATCTCTGTGTTTATTTCTTTTCATTAAATTAAGGATAAAGGGTATTTTTCATCCCAAACACAGATAACACCCAAATCTACATGTCTAGTCCACATTTCTTGCCTACACTCCAGTCCCATATATCTAATTACCTACCAGACCTCTTCACCTGAAAATCTCACAGTCATTTCAAACCCAACATATCAAATGAGATGTTTGTAAAATGCCTTGAAAACCGATAGAATTCATTACTTTGTCCCAAAAACCTCCCCTTCTATGTAACTTCACTTTGTTATTGCTCCTGAGTCTCAAGTAGAGGGGAAGGGAAGGAGAGAGGGATAGAATTTGGAACTCAAAACTTAAAAAAAAAACCCTAAATGATAAAAATAATTGTTTAACATTTATGTAGAAAAATAAATGTTATATATTTTTAAAAAGAATACATCAGTCTTTTTCTCTATGGCTCAAATATCCCTCCCTAGAAACCACTCTCCTCTACCCTTTGCGTCCCCCATTGGGATACAAGCTCCGTAGGGGCAGAGATCATCAAATCTGTACCATTGGCCTCACCACAATGCTTGGTACACAATAAGCCTTTACCAGATGCTTTTTCACTTATTCATATTATTTCTTTTGAGTTCCTTCTAATCATTCTCATGGTCTATAACTTTAGATTCATCCTCAATTTTATTTTCCTCCACCTCACACATGTAATTATTTACAAGTTTCCCAGTTCTACCTCAAATCTTTTCCCATGCACTCTAGTTTAGACTCTCATTACATCTCATTGGTACTAATGCAGTAGCTTCCTCTTTAGTATCCCTGTATCCAGTCTTTTCCCTCTCCAATCTGTTTTTTCACATATTCGTTCTTGCCAAGCCTCAGCCTCACATCATTCCAACCATCCGCTGCCTTTGCTCCTAAACGTGCTGCTGAACAAAAGTAGAGAAAATCATACAACCATTCGGACTGGGTCCACTATAAATTTGTTATCCAACCTCAATTTGCTCCCTACAGTTGCTAGGCAATAGTTGTATAGTTTATAACCCTTCCGAGTGCTCAATACAGCGTCTGGCACACAGTAGGTCCTCCACAAATGTACATTGACTGATTGACTGACTGACTGTCTACACCTCCCTAAACTTCCTCAAATCTCGAATGGCTCCCTCTCTGGCCACTGTCTCAGCGGAAAACCACCTTGCTTCATACTTCATTGAAAAAAATGGAAGCCATCTGCTGAGGGTTTTCTCATCTCCTGTCATCTCATGTCACTCAGACGTGCCACTGTGCCACTATCTCCTCCTTGTCATCCATGTCACATGATGATGTGACATGCCTAAAGTTAAGCTCTCCAGAAGTCTCTATGTCTCCTATTACTTCTAAGGTAAAATACAGTCTTTTATTTGGCATTTAAAGATAGTTCTCAGTCTGGCTCCAGACTTCCTCTGGAGACATTTGCATACTCTACATTCCAGTCAAATTGAGCTACTTGCTCTTCTCAAAACATGATAGTACATTTCCTGCCTTCATGCCTTGGCACAGGCTCTCTGTCATGCCTGGAATGTAGTCTCTGCCCACCTTGACTTCTTAGCATCCCTAGATCTCTTCAGGAATGAGCTCATTCATCACCTCCTTTGGAAGGTCCTTTATGATCCCCTAAGTTATTAATGTTTTTCTCCCCTGGTTTAAATTATTGTGTAATTATTTGCTTCAGTAAAATGTATGACTCTTGAAGGTAGGGACTGGTTCACTTTTGCTTTTGGTCCTTCAGCTCCTAATATAGTTCCTGGCACATATCAAATGCCTTACAAATTGCTTTTTTAATTGAATAGATGGACTACCTAAAAGTAGGCTCCAATGGGACCATAAATGACAAACTGGGAAGCCAAAAACTTAATGACATTGGCCAATTGGTCTAACTGTTTAGACAAAGCTAGAAACAACGAGCTCAAGATTAAGTGTGGGATTAAAAGGTTCTACATCATATATCATGGGCAACCAGGTGACACATTGGGTAGAGTTCTGGGCCTGAAGTCAGGAGGACTCATCTTCATGACTTCAAATCTGGCCTCAGCCACTTACAAGCTTGGTGACCCTGGATTTGTCACTTAATCCCATTTGCCTCAGTTTCCTCATCGATAAAACAAACTGGAGAAGGACATGGCAAGCCATTTCAGTATCTTTGCCAAGAAAACCCCAAATGGGGTCAGGAAGAGTCAGACATGACTGAAATGACTGAACAACAACCACCCCACATAGCACAAGATATGATGACAGAGCTCAGCATGATGCTCTAAAAGCAACTTAGTAACTTGTTCCTTTGTCTAGTGTTTAGATATTTCTGTGGTTCCCTGTAGTGACTAGAATGAAACCCTTAATAAAAATATGAAGAAGGCTTGCCTACTGATTTCAAGGAACATGATTAGAAAGAAGAAAACAATGAACCTTGTCCTAACCTTGTGTGGGATGGCTGGAATTCTTACTCAAAGAAATAGTAAGAGTCTCAGTCCTAGCAGTTCTATCTCCAGCATTAGTCTACTACCCCACCATCACCACTCTTCAGATCTAATTGTCTTTTGCAAATAACTATGTACAAAAAGTTAATAGAATGGTAGGTTATGGATAGCATTCTTGGCTATGAAATCACTGATGTCTGGGGAGAGTAAAACTTAGGCAGTTTTGGATTAACTTCCTCCCCTCCATTACTGCTGTCAATTAGCAGGGAGCCCTTTCTGATTTCCCCGCTTCTGTGGGCCCCTCCTCCTGGCCAGGGCCAGTGGGAGTCAAGGACAGCCCAGACTCACTCCTCCTCCCTTGCTTTGGGACTCTTCTCCCTTTCCCTTGCTGTCAGTCAGCATCCTTGTTCTTTGTATTTGAGATGAAAAATATCCTTCATCCTTAATTTAGTGAAAAGAAATAAACACAGAGATCTCTTAGGATAAGAACAGGACTTTATTCTCTTCCCCGGGAGAAGAGGGCGGTCTTCCCCATGACTCATCATGGAGAGGAGGCCAGTTACAAAAGATAGTACTTTATAACCTAACTTAGTCAAGACCCCTCCCCGACTGTTTCCCCTCTCATTGGTGGAGAGGCATACTTCACCAAATACTTCCCCAACTGGGACAGCAAGGAAAGATAAGGGGAGGGTCCCACCAAGGCGGGAAAACAGACAAAGGAACATAAAAGTGATTGACAGAAGCAATTTGAAAAGTTAACCAACCCAAATTGAGAAGTTTTCACTCATCCCATACATTTGTAAACCTATTTCCCAGCCACTGAGAGATAGTGGCTGGCTTCCCTGTGACTTGACATTGGGGAAGATTTTGGTGCTGAGACTTGAGTCCACTTCTCAGCTAATATGAGAGGGGACAGTCAGGGAAGGGGGCTTGGCTGTGTTAGGGTTTAAAACCCTGCTCCCTCCATATTGCCTTGCCTTTTCCCCACCATCAGTCATGGGGAAGACCACCCTCTTCTCCCAGGGAAGAGAATAAACTGTTTTTATCCTAAGAGATCTCTGAATTTTTAATTAAATTTTTGGATAGGGTTTTTCATCCCAAACACTGACTAAGAAAAATGTCCTGTTCCTTTGGTTGACAGAGATGGACAAATTAATGCTATCTTTTGTCCAGAACAGAATAAAAAGGGAGAAGGAGGGAGGGAGGGAGACATAGAGAGTAAGAGGGGGAGAGAGAAGAGAGAGAGAAAGAGAAGAAAGTTTTTAATTCCTTAAATAGAAAACTGCCCTAGCTCATAAAACTTCAGGCCTATTTAACAGGAGGGGATTTGTAGGAGCAATGAGGTGGCTTATTTTATGTTAATTAAACACTCTCCAGAAAAGGTCAGGAACTTAGCTGAAAGGTTAATGACTCCAAAAAAAGACACTGAGGGTCAGCCTTAGGCCAAATCGAAAGGAAATTAGTAACTATGTCCTAATTGTAAATTAAGGATCATGAGGTTGGGAGAGAACAACCTAGCAGTTGTTAACTCACTAAGTTTACTTTTTTCATTTGGTTTCCATTCCCTAGGCCAGTGGTTCTCCATCTTCCTAATGCCGGGACCCTTTAATACCAGTATGTGGATGTATCTGTATGTGGGCGGACCTGCCTGGAGACACATAGAGGAGCAGTGTCTCAGTTCCTAAGACCATCGGAAATATGTGTTTTCCAATGTTCTTAGGCGACCCCTATGACCCCTGTGAAAGGGTCCTTTGACCCTCAAAGGGATCAACCCACAGGTTGAGAACCACTGCCTTAGACCTTTCCCAACACTGTTCCCTAATCTTGGAATAAATAACCTTTCCGCCTCTCTGTCAGTTGAAATTCTATCAATCCTTCAAGGAGGAAGGAAGGAAGGAAGGAAGGAAGGAAGGAAGGAAGGAAGGAAGGAAGGAAGGAAGAAGGAAGGAAGGAAGGAAGGAAGGAAGGAAGGAAGGAAGGAAGGAAGGAAAAGAGGGAGAGAACTATTTATTTAGAACTTATTACATATCAAGCATTATGCTAAAACCTGAATGTTAAAAAGTAAAAACAGTCCCTTCCCTTTGGGAATTTATAATATAACAGAAGGAGACAACATATGAAAGGAGGGATGACCAGTGTTCTGGGATGGTTAGTGGGGCCACATGGGAGCGGGTTGACACACCCCTTCCAGAAACAGTAACAGAACAATCTGATCATGGTTTTGGACTGAAGGGGTGTGACGATGCAGAGATGAAGATGGAAGGTAGAGCAATATTGCTGGAGAGGCTGCTGAGAAGATGACCAGAGAGTAGAGAATAAGTGACACATGGCTAAGACCTGCCTAAAGTAATGGTTCAGGTGAGGCAACCATCAGGCCCTATAGAGAAAGGAGGAATAACGGGAACTACCATTGCTATCTTGACCATCATTTCCCCTGAGACCTTAGTGGAAATATTCCAGAACCCTGAAACCAAGAACCTTGGCAATGATGCTGCTTCCAGCTCAGAGCCCTCAGTCATCAAACTAGGAAGCAGCCCCCTCTGGAGATCAACCTGGCAATTTCTCCTGCAGGTGCTGCAGTCACAGCTATTCAAGACTCAGAAAGGAAAGTATTTCCTTGCAAAGTACTTGGAACCATCACATTTTGTAAAACCAAAAATTAATATGATTTATCAGTGGAAATGACCTTAAAGAAGAAACATTGGGGTGGCTAGGTGGCACAGTGAATAGAGCACTGTCCCTGGAGTCAGGAGGACAGGAGTTCATATCCAGCCTCAGACACTTAACACTTACTGGCTGTGTGACCTTGGGCACGTCACTTAACCCCAATTACCCTGCCCTCCCCCCTCCAAAAAGCAAAACAAAAGAAAAAAGAAGAAACATTAACATCTGTTTTCCTGCTGCACCCTAAGGACCCTGGAACTTTTCTATCTGACTTACAGCTAGAAGTCAGCTACTCAAACGTTTATTGTCTACAACATGTCAAGCATTGTGCTAACTTCTGGGGAGGCAAAGAAAGACAAAAGACATCCCCTGCCCTTGAGAAGCTCACAATTGAATAGAGGAGACAACATGCAAAAACATATGTACTATAATAAGCTATATTTAGGAAAAATAGGAAAGAGAAAGTACAAGAATTAAGAGTGCCTTGGAACAGGCTTCCTGTAGAAGATAGGATTTTAGTTGGGATGTAAAACAAGACAGAAAGCAGAATTGAGTAGGGAGAACATTCCAAGCATGAGGGACAGCCAAGAGAAATGCCTGGTGGTAGGATATGAGGTGTCTTGTTGGAGGAACAGCAAGAAAGCCAGTGTCACGGGATCACAGAGTATGTGATAGGGAGTAAGGTATAAGACTGAAAAGGTATGAACGATGTTGAATGCCAAACAAAGTATTCTGTAATTGATCCCAGAGTTAACAGGGAGCACTGGAGTTCGTGGAGAAGAGAGTGAAATGGTCAGACCTGCTTTAGGAAAATCACTTTGGTGATTGAATGGAGGATAGATTGGACTGGGAAGAGGTTTGAGGCAGACAAACTTACCAGCAGGCTATTGCAATAATCTAGGCATGAGAGGGTAAGGACCTGTACCAGAGTGGTAGCAGTGTTAGAGAAGAAAAGGGGGTATAGACAAGAGATGTTGTGAAGGTAGGCTCAACAGGACTTGGTAAAAGATTGAAATGGGGGGTGAGAGATAGTCAAGAGTCAAGAATGACACCAGTTTTGAGCCTGAGAGACTGAAAGGATTATGTTGTCCTTAATAGTAATAGGAAGTTTGGAAGTAATAGTGTAATGGGGAAATGATAAATAAGGATAAATAGGAAAAAAGATAATGAGTTCAATTTTGGAAATGTTAATTAAGATGTCTATAGGATATCCAGTTCAAGATATGTGATAGGCATTTGGAAATGTGAAATTGGAGGTCAACAGAGAGGTTAGGGCTGGATAAGCAGATTTGAGAATCTCCAGCATAGAGATGAGAATTAAATCCATTTAAGTGGTATAGAGGGAGAAGAGAAAAAGTCTAGGAACGAGCCCTGTGGAATTCCCACAGTTAGTGGGTGGGACCTGGGTGAAGATCTAGCCAAGGAGGAAGAAAAGGAGTGGTCAGACTGGTAGGAGGAGAACCAGGAAAGGGTGTCTGCAAAGTCTAGAGAGAAAAAAAGGATTAAGGAGAAGAGAGTGAACAACAGTGTCAAAGGCTGCTGAGAGGTCAAGAAGGTTGAAGATTTCAAAAAGGCCACTGGATGTGACAATGGTTCAGTGATGAGATTGGAAGGCAGATTGTAGAGAGTTAAGGAAAAAATAAAAGGAGAGGAAGCAGAGGCATCTATTATAGATGGTCTTTTCAAGGATTTCAGCCACAAGGGACAGAAGAAATATGGGACAATAGCTTGAGAGGATGGAAGGATCAAGGAAGGTTTTTGTGGGGATGAGGAAAACATGGGCATGTTCACAAGTAGTAGGGAAGCTGCCAGTAGATAGGGAAAGATTTAGGGTAAGTGAGAAAGTAAAGATGATAGAAAAGGCAATCTGCTGAAGATGAGATTGAATGGAAACTCTTGGCCAAGTAGAAAGGCTTGCCATGGCACCTTGGTAGGGCCACTGCTTCATATGAAATAGAGGTAAAGGAGGAGATAGTGGCAGAAGGCATTTGAGTGACATGAGATGAGGAGGAGAAGAGAAGAAAGAGCTCTCAGCAAATAGCTTTAAATTTTTTTTCGATAAAATATGAGACAAGATGATTCTTAGCTGAGAGAGTGATCAGAGGGGGAGCCATGGTAGGTTTGAGAAAGGATGAAAAGGTTTAGAAGAGATGCCACAGAAAGTAGGAGAATAAGTTGATTTAGGGAAGGGTGGTCAGTCAATAAGCATTTATTAAGCACCTACTATATGCCAGACATTGTGCTAATGACTTGAAAGCCTTGCAAGGTATACAAGTACTGCCTAGCATCAGTGGGAGCCAAATTGAGGTTACATAACATAAATTTATAGTGGACCCAATCAAAACAGTTGTAAGATTTTTCTCTATTTTTGTTCAGCAGCACATACGAAGGAACAAAGACAATAGATAATAGGAATGCCTTAAGGTTGAAGATTAAGCAGAGCACAATAAATGTTATGGTAAGGGACCAGAGACTCAAGAGAAGAGGACAGAACAGGATGGAACTGGTGCAACAAAGGAGAGAAAGAAGAGAGTACAGCCAGTGCAGGGGTGATGGCCAAGGAGGGCACAGAGGGTCAAGGGATTGAAGGCTGCAGTGTGAATGAAGAGCAGGGTTTGGTACTGGAAAGAAATGAAAGAGGTAGAAACCAATGGATTATAAACTGATGAGAGAATCTCAGAATTCTTGAGCATAGAGGTGGTGTATTTGTGAGTGGTGAAAAGATCAAAACTTTGTATGACTATCTTTATGTATGGCTAAGGTGAGGTAGAAGAGTAGATCATAGGAAATGAGAAAGTTGAAGAACTGAGTGGTTAGGGTATTTGAGGGAGTATCGATGATATATTGAAATATATATATATATATATAAAATTATGAGCCAAGTGCTGAACTTATTAAGGAAGATAGGAGAGTGTCCTGGAGGTCTATGAATAATACCTATCATGATTTTGATTGGGTGCTAAATGTAGACTGCATGGAACTCAAAGGAAAGGATATTGAGTGATGGTGGTGGGGGGAGAACTTCGAAGCAGCAATGGGGATCAAAGAGAATTCCAATTCCTTCACCTTGGCCAGTGCTGGCAGGGTGGCCGGGCAGGCTTATGTCATTAGGAAGAAGCCAAGTCTCAATGAGAGCCAGATTATGGAAGGAGTAGGAAAGGAAAAGATTTAAGATGGAGTCAGGTTTATTGCTTATAGAGCAGGCATTCCAGAGGGTGCAGTGGAAGAGATGGGTCATATTTGGTTGGGACTTTGAGGTGGGTGGGTTGAAGGGGATGGAAATAAGGAATAAGATAGTGGAGGACAAAGTTTGGAGTTTGGATGATGACCTATAGGGGTTCAGAATCACTGGGATAAGTTGATTACAATCCGAGGGGAGTTTGTTAACCATTAAATATGAAGCACCTTTCATTTTCCCACTGGAAGTTCAAAATGAGGCAGGAGACTTCCCTAAACAGCAAGATGGAAAGAGAGCATCCAAATGGATGGCCCCTGCCTCTCTTCTTTATACTTTTATCAGAGGCTGGAAATAAGGAGGCATGCTCAGGCGGAAGGCCTTCATCCCACCTCTGCTCTTTCCTCTGGAGGCTGGAGATCAGGCAGGCAACATACACAGCATGAGATAGAAGGCATTTGGAAGTAAAGGACAAATGTGGGAGTCAAATGCAGGTTTTTAACTACAAATCCAGTGCTGTTTCCACTATACCACATTTTTCCTACTAGACTGTAAGCTTTTTGAAGGCTGGAACACAATTATGTATCTCACTTGGCACTTAGCTCATACCAAGCCCTCAATACATTTGTTGAATAGAATTTGGACGTATTTAGAGGCAGCAAGAAAAAGGCAAACGAGGTATTTAAGAACCCCAGGCTTCACAGAACAGAAAAAGCCATACACAAAAATCATAGAAACTCTCAGCGAGGAAGAAAAAATCAGATTTCCCCTTAGAAGGTATTTTTATTGTGACCCCTGGGTAGGTAATTTAGACCTAGTAGCAAGAAGCAATTAACATACACCTCTATTTCCCCTGATTTTCTCGATCTTTTACTCTTCCAAATGAATTTGGTTATTATTTTGTCTAGCTTTATAAAGTATCCTCTTGGTAGCTTGATTGGTAAAGTACTAAATATGTAAATTAATTTAAGTAGTATTATCATTTTAATTAAATTCACATGGTTCAGTCACGAAGGAAGTAGGAAACAAATATTAATTAAGCATTCTCTCTGCCAGATGCTTTATAAATATGATCTCATTTGATTCTCACAACAACTCTGTGAGGTAGGTGCTATTTTACAATAACTTAGCCCCATTTTACAATAAAGGAAGCTGAGGCAAACAAAAGTTAAGTGACTGGCCCAGGGTCACCCAGTTAGTTCCTGCTGCTGGGTTCCAATTCCTGTCTTCTTGACTCTAATCCTAACACTCTGTGCGCTGTACCACCTCATTGTCTCAGCACCATGAAGGCTAAACATACCTTTAGTTCTTTAAGAGTGTTTTTTTTCTTTAAATTTCTGTAAGGAACATTTTGTAATTGTATCTATACAGGTATTGAGGGGACTTTAGTACATTGTCTCCCAGACTTAAGTATTTTGTAGTTATTTTGAATGGAACTAGAAATTATACAGACTAGCAAGGGAAACAATGGAGGAGGGGAGAAGAATCAAAGGGGAATGGCAGTTCTAAATCTCCAACTCTATTAATAAACAATCATCATGAAAATGCTCTGGTACCACTTTAAAAATAGAAAAACTGATGAAAGGAACAGACTAGACAAGGAAGAATCAGATGTAATTGAACTCAATAACCCAGTTTACCATAAATGCAAAAGAAAAAAGAAAACCCTAGAAAATAACTCCCTACTTGACAAGAATTGCTAGGGAAACTGGAAATTTGGAGAGATCAAACTCAAACACAAGACCTGAATACTAAATTAAAAAAAAAATAGAAGAAAGCAAGCTCAGGTACTTTTCACAGCTAAGGCTATTGGGCAAATTCTTAAACAATGGATAGAGATGATTTTAAAAAGATAAAAATAGAACACTTCAATGATATGAAATTGGTCAGCTGAAGAGAGTGGGGATGTTTAACATGGAGAAGAGAGGATCCTGTTAGTGGGGGGCTTGGGTGGTGGCCATGATCGCTATCTTCAAGTACTCGATTAACTATCCTGTGGGATGGGGATTTGTTCTGGCTGAACCTGGAAGGAGGCAACCAAGAAAAATAGATAAAAGGACAAAAAGGCTAATTTATGCTTGATAAAACTTCCTAACAATTCTCACTGTTCAAAGGTGCAATAGGTTCTCTCAAGAGGTGGTAGCTTCCCCCTGCTTGGAGATCTATAAACAGCGTCTGGACAAACACTTGAGTATGTGATAGAAGGAATTGCTTTTGTATTTCAGTTAGACTAAATCGGTATTGAGGCCCCTTGCAACCATCTGTATCATTGATTCTGTCAAAAGGTTTTACAAGAACAATGTTAGTGCAATAAAAATATTGAGGGAAGTGGGGAAACTGGGAAGAAAACCTTTATATCAAAAATCTCTGAAAAGCTCTGGTATCTAAGATGTACAGGCAATCGGGTGGTACAGTGGGTAGAGAGCTAGACCTGGAATAAAGAAGATCTGAATAAAAAACTAACTCCAGACACTTATCTGTGTGACGCTGCCAAGTCACTTCACCTGCGTCTGCATCAGTTTCCTCACCAGTAAAGTGAGGATAATAATACTGCCTACGGGTAGGTATTATATTCATGCCTTAGAAGTAGGTATTTGTTGTCGAGAGGATGAAATTAGCTAATAAATGGTGTGAGAATAAAATTATTTAATATTTACGAAGTGATTGGCAAACCTTAAGGCACTAGATAGAGGCTAGTTAGTATTAACTATCAAAAATTTAATACAATAAAATTTATTTCCTAATACATAAATGGTCAAAAGTTTAAAAAACAGCTCTCACAAGAACTGAAATCTATAAATAACCATATGAAAAAGTGCTCCAAATTGCTAATAATAAGAGAAATTGAAATGAAAACAAATCTGTGGTTTTACCTCACACGCAGCAAGCTGACAGAGATGACAGAAGATGGGAATTGTCATCATTGTCAAAGTTTTGAAAAGATGGCGTCACTAATGCAGCCTTGGTGGAAATCTCAAGACAAAAAGTAAGGTCCCGTGTACACTAAAATGATTACATAGCAGCACTTTTGTGGTAGTAAAAAACTGAAAATAAAGTAGATATCCATTGATTAGAGAATGGCTAAGCAAGCTGTAATACATAATACATGTTCACGAATATAATGGAAGAAATGATGGACAGAGAAAAGCATAAAAGACATATGAAGTTACTCTTCATCAGTGAAGTAAATAGAACCAGGAAAACAGTATGTATAATGTTTATAATAATGGAAATGGAAAGAACCACAGCAAAACAATCAAAACTCAATTCCATGAAAACATAATAACTGAGCTTGGTCCCAAAAAAGAAATATGAGAAGATGCATCCTCTTGTTTTTCACACAGATAGGGGACCTTGAATATGATGTACGTATGTAATGTCAAGCTTAGTTGGTGAATTTGGTAAGTTTTGCTAGACTTATTTTTCCCTCTTTTTGTTCTTCATTTTACATTATGACTCTGGAAAGAAGAGGAACACAGATATACTGGGGAACAGACAATGTAAGAAGAAAAAAAGATATCAATAAAATTTTATTTAAAAAAATACATTCCCTTGATTGAGATCATGGATTAAGAGTTGAAATCTCTGAGCCTTGCTGATTTAAAGCGCACTGTTCCTTTAAGATAAACACAACAATTTAATGATAAAAGGGACAGAAAGGGTGTTTTATGTAAAGTAAGAGATTTATGTTGATTGTCAAATAATGTGGGATATTGCTACTATCATGGATAAACATTTCGATGCTTAATGGGGGTAGATAGAAAGCTTCATTTTAATACATATTGCTAACCTATGTATATGAAGCAACATAGCTTTCAGACAGGACTTGGACACTTTTAGAGAGAAAATTATACGTGGTATAGATGCGAAGATTAAGATGTCTTTGTCAACAATCAGAATGATGCCTTGCTTCAATGGGAATAGTTACAAAGAGGAAGAGAAAGATCTTATATTTATTTTTTAAAAACTAGAAGAATAAGAATGTAAAAAACCACCATTTCAGGTGCACCAAGGAGATAGAGGACTATGTTGAAGCACTCAGAAAACTATCAAGCACGATGGTATATCAGTTAATTTTAGATACATTTCTATGACTAAAAATGAATAAAATAAGAAATAATTTAAGCATTTGGTATCTGAAGTATGATTTTTAAAGTACTATCAATTTGGTTGGGAAATTGGGTTTTTAAGTAAAAGGCAAGTCAATGAGAGTTGGAAAGCTCTCATTTAAGATTTAAAAACTGACAAAAAGAAATAGGATAGGACCCAGAAGGGAAACTTGAGGAGAACTGAAGATACAAAAGGAGAGCTGAAAAGCTGCTCTGTTGCCATTATAGGGATTAGAAGCAGTCAGTTGATAGAAGGCTTTATGTGAGTGGTTTCTGATTGGCCAGAAACCTGAATTTATTAGCCAAGAGCTCCAAAAATGACCATAGTCATTTAGTATCACCTAGAGTTGGAGAAAAGTGAAGCTTTCCTTAAGGGGTTATTGGTCTCAAAACAGTGAAACATACAGGTGAATGAATACCTTCTCTAAGCTAAAAACAACTGTTAATCCACATTAAGAGGTAATACTTTCTGAATGCCTCGTAAGCTTGATGTTGTTAACTAAAAGAAATTGTAGGCCAGAATGGTAGAGTACAGGTGGAGAACCAGCTGAATTTTTCCAATATTCATCTGCCAACAACTTTAAAATAATGACTCAAATCAAATTTTGGAGCAGTAGAGCCAATAAAAGATCAGCAGGAGACATTTCTAGCCCAACACAACTTAGGAGGTCTGCAGGAGATGTCTGTAATGCTGGGGTGGGTATAGGCCTGGAGTGAGACAGTGGTGGGTCTTAGAAACAGCCACAGTGGTGGTAGCAGGAGCTCAGAGATGCTAAAGGAGATGGATAACCTGTCAGAAAGAGATTACAGGGGACACTTTGCTGGTACTAGATGCAGCTAGCACTCACTGGCAACTCTATTCTTCCTAAACAGTCCTGAGTCATAGTTCCAAGATGGAGAGAAGCACTTGTGATCAGTCACAAAGGAGGAGGGGCCTTGGTCACAGTTCCAGGGTCAAGAGAACAGTTAGCACATGTGGCTACAGGAGAGCAAGGAACTTGATCACAGCTCCAGGAAAAAGAACATTAATACTTGCAGATATAAGGGATCTGGGACCCTTCATGGCTAAAGACCAGAGTACAGACCAAGAAAACAGTGACCACATCTCTCCCAGGAAAGTAGCACCTTGGAAGCAATGAAAATGTGTAGACTCCCAGGACTATCTTTAAAAACAACAGCATGAAAATAGCCTGAAGTTTGGCACAGTACCTCCCAACTCCCAGGTAAGCAGACCCCAATTTTAACATAAAGTTCAAAATCAAGAAACAGGTAGGGGAAATGAACAAACAACAAAAAAGAACTTGACCATAAAAGGGAAGAGCAAGACATCAACTCAGAAAAAGGCAATATTGGGAAAACAGATACAAGCAAAGTCTCAGAGAAAAATGTTAATTGGACCCAAGCCAGAAAGAATTTCTGGAAGAGTTAAAGAAAGAGATAAGAGTAGTAGAGGGAAAATTAGGAAAAGAAATGAGAGTAATGCAAAAAAATTATGGAAAAAACCCAACAACTTGGTAAAAGAAGCACAAAAAATACTGAAGAAAATATTACCTTAAAAAAGTAAATTGGGAGGGGTGGCTACGTGGCGCAGTGAATAGAGCACTGGCCCTGGAGTCAGAAGGACCTGAGTTCAAATCTGGCCTCAGACACTTAACACAAAAACTAGCCGTGTGACCTTGGGAAAGTCACTTAACCCCAATTGCCCCTCCAAAAAAAGAAAAAGAAGAGAAAAAAAGTAAATTGGCAATGGTAAAAGACACAAAAATTCACTGGAAAAAAATTGCTCCTTAAAAAGCAGAATTGGCCGAATGGAGAAAAGTACAAAGGTTCACTGAAGAAAACAATTCCTTAAAAATGAGAATTGAACAAGTGGAGGCTAATGACTCCACAAGACATTAAGAAACAATAAAAATAAAGTCAAAAGAATGAAAAATAGAAGAAAATTTGAATATATCTCATCGGAAAAATGACTGACCAGGAAATCCATCAGGGAGAGATAATTTAAGAATAATTGGACTACCTGAAAGCCATGATAAAAAAAAAAGACGCTAGATGCCATATTTCAAGAAATTGTTAAGGAAAACTGCCACAACATCTCAGAATAAGAGGATAAAATAGAAATTGAAAGAATCTGCCAATCACTTCCTGAAAGAGATCCTAAAATGAAAACTCCCAGGAATGTTATAGACAAATTCCAGGTCAAGGAGAAAATATTACAAGTGTCCAAAAAGAAACAATTCAAATATGGTAGAGCCACAGTCAAGAGCACACAAAATTTTGCAACTTCCATATTAAAGGAGTGGAGGATATGGAATATGGTTATTTTGAAGGACAAAAGAGTTAAGATTACAACCAAGAATAACCTACCCAGTTAAACTAATAATAATCCTTCTGGGGTAAAATGGACATTTAATGAAATTAGTTTTTTCTAGAAACTAAAGGATTTCCAAGCACTTCTGATGAAAAGATCAGCAGTGAACAGAAAATTTGACTTTCAAACCAGAGGCAAGAGAAGCACGAAAAAGTAAACGTGAAAAAGTAATCAGAAGGTACTCAATGAAGTTAAACTGTTTACTTTCCTATATAAGAAGATAATATATATAACTCTAAGAACTTTATCATTGCTAGGGTGGTTAGAAGAAGTCTGCATAGACAGAAGGTATAGGTCTGAGTCAATTATGTTGGGAAGATCTCCAAAAAATGAATGTAGGGCTGAGAAAGATATACTGGGACAAGGGGGGAGAGAAAGATAGAACAGGGCAAATTTTCTCACATAAAGGAAGCACACACAGAACATTTTTTATACTAGAGAGGAAAATGACAGGGCAAAGGTGGTAGCAGGCAATGCTGGCACCTCACTTTTATCAGAATTGGTTCAAAGAGGGAAGAATATATAAACACTCTCTGTTGGGCATAGAAATCTATCTTCTCCAATAAGGAAGAAAGAAGGGAAAGGGAATAAAAGATGTTGGGGAAGGAATAACAATGGAAAGGGCAGATTGGGTGAGGTAGTAGTCAGAAGCAAGACAGACTTTTGAGGAGGGACAGGATAAAAAAAAAAGAGAGGGAAGGATAAACAGAGGAAAGTGTGATGGAGAGAAATGCACAGTTAGTAATGCTAACTGAAAATGGAAATGGGATGAGCTAGCTGATAGAATGGAAGCAGATAGCAGAATGGATTGGATAACGAACTCCCACAATATGTTGTACAAAAGAGACAAAGTTGGGACAGAAAGACACATAAAGAGTTCAAATAAAGGACTGAAGTAGAGTCTATTATGCTTCAGCTGAAGTGAAGGGAGTTGGGATGGCAATCTTGATCTCAGTCAAAGCAAAAGCAAAAACAGACCTAATTGAAATGCATAATCAAGAAAACTGCAGTTTGATATAAGGTACCAGAGACAATGAAGTAATATTAAAAAATTTTATAACAAGTTTAGCTTATAAAGGCCTCATTTCTCAAATATGTAGGGAACTGAGCCAAATTTCTAAGAGTAAGAGCCATTCCCCAATTGATAAATGGTCAAAGTATATTAGAAGCAGTTTTCAGAAGAAGAAATCAGTTATCTATAGTCATAGATAAAAATGCTCTATATCACTATTGATGAGAGAAGATAAATTAAAAGAACTCTGAAGTACCTCACACCTATTAGAAATGACAAATTCTGAAAGGGATGAGGAAAAATTGGTACTATATATTAATGAATTGTTGGTGGAGTAGTGAATTGGTCCAGCCATTCTAAAGAACAATCTGAAACTATGCCCAAAGGGTTATGAAACTGGGCATACCCTTTGATCCAGCAATACCACTACTAGGTCTGTACCCCAAAGAGATCAAAGGAAAAGGAAAAGGACCCACGTGTATGGAAATACTTATGTTATTGTTGTTCAGCCATTTTCAGTTATATTTGACTCTTCATGACCCTATTTGGGTTTTCTTGGCAAGGATACTAGAATGGTTTGCTATTTCCTTCTCTATCTCATTTTACAGATGAGGAAACTGAGGCAAACAGGGTTAAGTGCCTTGCCCAGCTCACACAGCTAGGAAATATCTGAGACCATATTTGAACTCAGGAAGATGAGTCTTCCTGACTCCAGGCCCAGCAGTCCATCCACTGAGTTACCTAGCTGCCTCTTCTTGTGGTGGCAAAGAATTGGAAATTCTTTGGAATTTTGGAAAAAATCCACCTCTCTATCCACTGGACCCAATAGAAATATGTGTGTGTGTGTGTGTGTGTGTGTGTGTGTGTGTGTGTGTATACATATATAAAATATATATATATATATATATATATAAAAACACATATTCAATCACATGATAATACTATTAAATAACTAGCATCTATGTTTTAAGTTTATAATACACTTTGTCAACATTACTTCATTAGGAAACATTATAACACTACAGATCCCGTTAGAGAGGTAATGTGGCATAGGGACCTCAGAATCAAGAAGACCCAGGCTCCATTTTTATCTCTAAGACATCCTATGGTCATGGGAAAGTGCCTACCCCCTCAGTACGCCCAGGCAATTCTAAAACTATGTTACAGATGGCCTGTCCATCTTCGTTAGTGGAGGGAGCCCTTATTGCTCTAAAGTGAATAAAGAGTAAGGGACAGAAGGCTGTAGTACTATTCAGATTGCCATTGTTACATGACATGGGCTAAGATCCCAGTTAGAACTGCAAAATGGAGGTCCTGATGCCTTTCCATATACTTCCAGTCTAGTTTTTGTTTCTCTGAGATTATATCACACTTATAGCCAGCCTTTGCCCTTTGTACTTGTCTCCACCGCCTGGATTACTCTGCCATTACCCTCCCTTCCATTCTCTTAATTTTCCTAGCTTCTAAGACTCAGTAAAGTTTCACCTTCTATAAGAGGCCTTTCCCATCACCCCTCACCTCACAAAATACTAGTTCTTTTCATATATATACATATACATATGTGTGTACATACACACATACATATATACACACCTGCATATATACATACACATATATAAATACATACATATATGGACCCTAGGTGACACAGTGGATATAGTGCCAGGCCTGGAGTCAGGAAGCCTCATCTTCCTGAGTTCAAATCTGACCTCAGACACTTACTAGCTCTGTGACCCTGGGCAAATCACTTAACCTTGTTTGCCTCAGTTTCCTCATCTGTAAAATGCGCTGGAGAAGAAAATGGTAAATCACTCTAGTATCTCTGCCAAGAAAACCCCAAATGGGGTCATGAAGAGTTGGGCACAACTAAAAATTACTCATTAACAACAAACATACATATCTATGTACATTTAATATATTTACATACACACATACATATATACACACATACATGATTAAATGAGGCAATATTTGCAAAATGCTTTGTAAACCTTAAAAACACTATATAAATGCTATTTACATGTGTGTTGTTCATATGTAGATATATACCTGTATATAGGTATATATAGACATATATATTTGTATGTATAGGTACTTTTTCTCTTTCTGTGATCTCTCTGGGGCATAGAACTAGTAGTGTGGTGTAGCTGGGTCGAAAGGTATACATAATTTAGTAACTTTGGGATCACAGTTACAGATTCCTTTCTAGAATGGCTTCACTTATTCATAGCTTCATCAACAGTGCATTAATGTGCCATTTTTCCCTTAGCCTTGTCATCATTTGCTATTTTCCTTTTTTATTATCTTTGCATATCTGATGAGTGTGACGTGAAACTTCAGAGTTGCTTAATTTGCCCTAATTAAGAGCAATTTAGGCATTTTTTCATATGACTGTTGATAGCTGAGATTTCTTTCTTTGAAAACTTCCTATTCATATGCTTTGACTATTTAAATATTGAAAATGACTCTTAATTTTATAAATTTGAATCAGTTCTTTATATATCTCAGACATGAGACCTTTATTAGAGCAATCTGATGCAAGATTATTTTTCTCCATTTACTAGCTTCCCTTCTAATGTAAACTACATTGGATTATAGACAGCTAGATGGCACAGTGGATAGAGTGCAGGTCCAGGAGTCAGGAAGACTCATCTTCCTAAGTACAAATCTGGCCTCAGATACTTAATAGCTGTATGATCCTGGGCAAGTCACTTAACTCTGTTTGCCTCAGTTTCCTCATCTATAAAATGAGCTGTGAAGAAAATGGCACACCACCCCAGTATCTCTGCCAAGAAAACCCCAAATGAAGTCACAAAGAGTTGGACACAACAGAAAATGACTGAAAAATAACACATTAAATTTGTTCTGAAAAAAAACTTTCTAATTTTACTTGATGAAAATTGTCTTTTTTTTATCTTGTGCTAATGTAACTATTCCTTTTTTAGTCATAAACTCTGCCTCTATTCAGATTGGAAGGAAAATTCTTCTTTGCTCTTCTAATATGTTTATATTACCTTTTATACCAAAGTCATATATCTATTTAAAGCTTGTTTTGGTATATGGTATAAAGGGTTGGTCTAAATCGAATTTCTGCCAAATTGTTCTTTATTTTTCCCAGTAGTTTCTGTCAAATAGTGAGCCCTTTCCTCAGGAAATGAGGTCTTGAGGCTTATCTAACACAATGCTACTGTGTTTGTTTGTTCCTATATGCTGTGGTCCTAATCTCTTCCATTAACCAAACTCTATTTTTTGACCAGCACCAAATCATTTTCATGCTTACTGTTTTGTAGTAAAATTTAGCATACTTTGAGATAAGGCATTTCTTCCTTCCCACTTTTTTCATCATTATCCTTGAGATTTTAACCATTTGTTACTTCATATGAATTTCATCATTATTTTTCTAGTATTACAAAATGTTTCTTTGGTAGTTTGGTTGGCATAGCACTGAATAAGTAAATTGATTTAAGTGTTTTTAAAACCATATTGGCTTGACCTACCTATGAGCAATTAAAGTTGCTCTAGTTATTTAGGTCTATCTTTACTTCTGCAAAAAGTTTTTTATTATTGGATTCATATAAATCCAGAGTGCACCTTGGTAAATATGCTCCCACATATTTTATAATGCTTCTATAGCTATTTTGAAAGGACCTTCAAAGTCTACATCTTCCTGCTGTATTTTGTCAGTAATATGCAGGAATGCTAATGAGGTTTATTTTTTATCCTTGAGCTTTGTTAAATTAATTTCAATTAATTTTTGCTTGATTCTTCAGGATTTTCTAAGTAGATCGACATGTCATCTACCAAAAAAAAAACAAAACAGGTACTGTTTCTTTTTTTGCTAATCTTAGTCTGTCAATTTCTCTTTCCTGTTTTATTGCTATAGCTAACATTTCTAACACTTAAATAGTAGTGATGATAACAGGTATTCTTTCTTTTCCCCTGATCATATTGGGAAGGCCTCTAATTTTATTCCATTACATACAAAATTTGCTCTTGGATTTAGTCAGATAGTACATAAAAGAAAGATTCATTTATTCCTATACTTTCTAGAGATTTTATTAGAAACAGATGCTGAAAGCCATTTCCAGCATCTACTAATATAATCATGATTTTATTAATTGTATTATTAAACTAGTTTATTATATTCATAACCTTCGTTATGATGAACCAAGCCTATATTCATGATATAACTCCAGATGTTTTTAGTATAGAATGTTTCTTCTATATTGTCGTTTTCTTGTGTTTCATTTAAAATTTTTGTATCAATTGCTTTAGGGAAATTGGTCTGTTGTTTTATTTCTCTGTATTATCAACCACTCTGTTTAGTTATCAACACTATATTCAGATGATATAAAGAGATTGGGAGGTGGAGGGTCTTCTTTTTTTATTATTATTCCCAGCAGTTTATGTAATATATGAATTAAGTATTCTTTGAATATTTGATAGAATTCATATATCCATTTGGCCCTAGGATGTTTCTTTGGAAGTTAATTTATGACTTATTCAATTTTTTAAAATATTGTGTTATTTAAATAGTCCATTTCTCCTTCAGTCAGTTAGAAAACACAGTAAATAGATCAGCGGACCTGGAGTCAGGAAGATCTGAGTTCAAATCCAGCCTTAGATACTTATTAACTGGGTGACCCTGGGCAAGTCATTAACCCTGTTTGCCTTAGTTTCCTCATCAATAAAATGAGCTAGAGAAGGAAATGGCAAACTGTTTCCATATCTTTGCCAAGAAAACCCCAAGTGGATCACACAGGGAGTCACATGTGACTAATCAGTGAAAAAAAAACCCCAAACAATTTATTTAGTTTGGTTAAAGCATATTAGATTTTGCTCGAATCTGTCATTTTAACTCTGAATCTTCATAGTTTAAGTATTTCGTGTATATCTATCGTATGAATATATTGTAGGATTCTGTTTTCTAATCCATTCTGCCATCCTCTTCCATTTTATGTTTGAGCTCATCCCAGTCACATAGAACAACTTTCTTTTAAAAAGATAAAAGAAATTCATATTTAACCTTCAGTAAGAAGATTAAAAAAGCTTTTTCATTCCCATTTCAGAGACAGAAAAACTGAGGCAATAATAATTATAATGATTATAATGACCTAATGAAATAAGGACTCTATCCCCTGTGCCACCTATCTGCCCCAATCCAGATTTATATACTGTTTTCTTCCTAAGGAGTCAGAATATTATCACAGTTTATCCTTCTAGTTCCCTGTAAAGCAAATGAAGAGTAGATTTCAGACAATTTCAAATTGTCTTGCCTGTTGTTTCCAGGGAAACCTTTGGCCACATTGGAATTAGAATCTTGATTCCCTCAAGATGCCATTCTTTGAGGATCATCACACTCTAGGGGCTCCTTGCACCTTTTGGCTTCTCTAAGGTATTCAGCATGTACATGGTTAAGAACAGCTTCTTTAGGGGTGACTAGGTGATGCAATGAATAGAGCACCAGAACTGGAGTCAGGAGGACCTGAGTTCAAATCCAGCCTCAGACACTTAACACAAAAACTAGCCATGTGACTTTGGGCAAGTCACTTAACCCCAGTTGCCCTCCAAAAAAAAAAAAAAGAACAGTTGCTTTACAACTCTTTTTGTGGTAACAAAGAATTGGAAATTGAGGGAATCCTAAGAATTGGGGAATAGCTGGACAAGTGGTGGTATATGATTGAGATGGAATGTTATTTTATTGTATGAAATGACAAAGGAGATGGTTGAAGAAAATTCTGGGACGACTTACATGAACTAAAGTAAAGTGAAGTGAGCAAAACCAGGAAAACTTCATACACAGTAACAGCGATATTATATAACGATCAGCTGTGAAAGACTTAGCTACTCTGATAAATGCAATTATCTAAGAGGGATTATCTATGAGGCCAGAGGGAGGGAGAGAATTTAGAACATTTTAAAAATGAATATTAAAAAGAAAACTTTTAATAAGGGTAAAGATCCTAGTTATGTCTCTTTCCATAGAGTGAGGGTTCTTTCAGAATTAGTGACTCATACACTGAACCAGAGATGGGTGATTTCCTGGGCATCCCTGGAGGGGAAAGGGTCATTGGTTTAAAATGAAAAGTTATTAGCCAAATTTCACCCATTCTCAGAGAAGAACTGGTTTGAGTAAATTAAGGCCCTGACATAAACCACAGAGCAATTAACTCTGTGGGTTTCAGGCCTAGAGATTGTGACTTGTAAGTGAAGTGGTTTGTGGTAGATCTAAATATTACTAATGGAAACTGGCAGGTCCTGCTGAGAGAGAAGAAACTAAGACTCAAACTATGTCAGAATGAGTATGCCCTTCTTTGCTCTTAATTGATAGAGGACTCTTAAATAAGCCACTTAACTTGCTTTTTTTCTCTGGTTCTCATTCTTCTCTTTTGGCCATTTCTTTTACTTCCCACTTTTCACACATTCCTTTTCTTTCTTCCTCCATTTTCGTTCATTCTTTCCATTCTAGCCCTGATTCCATCACACATTTTCCATGTGACTTTAGGTAAATCACTTTCCCAATACAGACCTCAGCTTCTCCTCCTGTCACATAATTAGATGTCCTCTAGTGTTCCTCCCAACCCTGACTCTAAACTATTTTATTCTGTTCTTTTCTGTGCTATTTTATCCTGTCCCGTTCTGTTCCGTCTTTGCTTTTCATCTTGGCTCTTCTTTGTCTCTTTCCATCCACCCCTTGCCCTCCTGTGTCTCCCCCCACATTGTTTACACATTGAGCAAGTTCCTTTATTGTTCTGGATTTCCATTTCCTCTTGAGTGAAAAGGGTGTGAAAGCAGATGTCCACTTAAACTTGAGGAGCTACGTGACACTAATATTTAGAAGTAGGAAACAAAGAATTGCCTCTATCATTCCCTCTGGGAAGTTTCAACCTTTGGGACATTTCAAACTGACATGAAAGAAATGCAAAGAAAGGTCACTTACCAGCTATTTTTGTTAGTTGTGGGCTTTCACCTGACTTTTCTCTATGTACCAAATGAAGCTTCCCTGTCAGAAGACTCCAGCCTGTCTGTCCCAGGTGCAGTAGGATAGAGGGACACAACACAAGGGGCTCTCATCATTGAATAAAGGAGACCCACTTCTAACCTTCCAGGATACAACATGTCGGACCTGGCCACTGGGGCGTCTTCCTTTTAAACAACTCACTTAATCTGATGTGCTTCTTCTCAGCCACTAGATCAGGAAAAGATCTCTGGAAGCCAAGGCTTGGGTGTGCACATGGTGTGGTTTTTGCAACACTATTTTGACAGCACTGGGTTATCTTAGGTCAATTGAAGGAAGTTTGTAGAATGGTGGATAGTAAGATGGAAAGAGTATTGGATTGAAGCTTAAAAAAACTGGACTGATATCTTAGGTCAATTTATCAATCAATGATTAAGTACATCCTTTTAAAAGCTGGACATTTGATTTCACTAGTGTAAGGAACACCTAATGTAAAAACTACCTCAAGGGTGCAGACTATCAATCTATCTGTAACATCTGGTCTTGTTGCCTAGGGCACAGAGAGGTTCACTTACCTGTCCATGGGTACACCGTCAGCATGTGTCAGAGGCTAGAACTGAACCCATGTCTTCCTGTCCTTCTATCCCCTACATCAGGCTGCCTGTCATTAAGCACATATAGGCAGTCCCAAAAGTCTTAGCTCAGTTTTGAACTTTAATAGCTTAAATAGCTTTTTGTTGTTGTTGAATGGTTTCAGTCGTATGAGACTCTTCATGACCCCCTTTGGAGATTTCTTGGCAAAGATACTGGAGTAGTTTGCCATTTTCTTCTCCAACTCATTTTACGGATGAAGAAACTGAGGGAAACAGGGTAAGTGACTTGCCCAGGGTCACAAAGCTAATAAGCGTCTGAGGCTAGATTTGAAGTCAAGAATGTGAGTCTTCATGATGGAAAGGGATATCCACATCCAGAGGAAGAACTACAGAGTCTGAATGCAGATTGAAGCAAACTACTTGCTCTCTCTCTCTTTGTTTTGTTTTTTCTTTTTCGTTGTTCACTCCATTGGTTACAATCCTTCTCTACAACTTGACTAATGTTTAATATGAAGGTATTTGTAGATCCTATATTTGATTGCATGCTGCCATGGTGGGGTACATGGGGAAGAGAGAAGGGGACTTAAGGGACTGTGGAACTGTATGTTGTAAACCAAAAATAAATAAATATTTTTTTTAAGTTTAAAAAAAAGAATGTGAGTCTTCCTGATTTCAGACCCAGCACTCTGTCCATCATAACACCTAGGTACCCCCTAAGTAGCTTTAGTAGCTTAAAAATACACTAAGACTTTTGGGACAGCCCATAGTATGTGCAAAGTTGTTATAGAGGCTAAAGAAAATGCAGTTTAGATAAGGCATGGTCTCTAACTTTAAGATAATCACCATCACAGCATCATAAATTATGTTTGTGTAGGACATTAAAATTTGCAAAGCACTTTACAGATATCTTGTTTGTATTTCACAAAAACTCTGTGAAGTAAGTACTATAGTGATTATCCTCATTTTACAAATGATGAAACTGAGGCTTAAAGGAGTTGAGTTTTATCCATAGTCATGTAGCTGGTCAATATAAGGGTGTTTTAGTGTGGGATAAAATACATACATGCTGTATGTAGATAACTATACTTGGATACTTCTATGGAACCATATCACATCAATATAAGCACTCCTTTTGCTGGTATAAATTTTTTTAAAGCCCTATACTTCTCATCTTGCCCAGTTCTTGTTGATGTCTTTTCATATATTCTCTATAGAAGGCATCCGACAAGCTTGATGCCTTCTACTTCTGTTAATTCCCGTAGACAATAATAAAATATGCAGACTATTAATCTGTAGTACCTCCTCTGGCCAACCCCTCAATACGTGCCCAGACTCACAATTTCCAGCCCCAGAGAATGGCTATCATCTCAGATTCTAAACTACCCTGTTACTAACTATTCCTACAACTGGCTCATGAATTAGTTTGTTTCCCATTAACAATCAATAGACAAGATTAATCCACATCAAAGGTGCTTATTAAAATGGTAAAATATGAAGAGGAATTTTAAAATATTCCACTATCACCCCAAACCTGGGGTGCACTCTGACAAACACATGACTTCCATGAAAAGATTGGGTACAGACTTAGAGCACGATGGTAGTGAGATGTATGTGGGGAACACATATGACAAAGACTACTCATCATTTTAGTAATGTAGGGTCTGAAAGTCCTCTCTCTCTCTCTTAGTGGAGACCTTACTAAGCTAGCTCTTGGGAGCAGAATCTCCCAGATGGGAGCACCATCTTTTCCTTTCCACAGCTCAATTTTTGATTGCCAAGACTAGCTCTGTCTAGTGAATGTTTTCTGTTTCACCATAAATGGAGAATCCTTTGATGGCCTCTGTGCAAGATATGCTCCATTCTATATCTGACCTGGAGCCTCTTCTCTTCTCTTTCTGTATTCTATCTTCTGGTGACTTCATTAATTATCTCTGTGCAGTTGACTCACAGATCTCTGTCTCTCTCTCTGTCTCTCTCCCTCTCCTGCTTCTCTGTGTATCTATATCTATATCTATCTATCTATCTATCTATCTATCTATCTATCTATCTATCTATATATATATATATATATATACTTCTCTCTTCTACTAAATGTCCTTATTTCTATTAAAGGCATCGCCAGCTTTCCCATCTCCTGGGTTCATAACTGGACTATTATAATGGCCTAACTGGTCTCCCTCCTCATATCTCTCCCTACCCCAATCCATCCTCCATGAAGTTGTCAAAGGGATTTTCTTCAGGTGGAGATCTGACCTTACCACTCTGTGAACTCCAGTGACTCCCTATTGCCCCTAAAATAAAACATAAATGCCCCTGGCCTTCAGTCATATGCAACCTGGGTTCAACTTATCTTTCTAGCCTCATCATATAATACTCCCCTTCCTCTGTTTCATGGTCTAGTCAAACTGGTCTTCACTCTCTTCTTCATAAGTGGTATTGTATCTCCTATTTCAATGCCTTTGCCCTGCATGTTCCCTCTGCCCAGAACGTACTCTCTCCTCACTTGTAATAGACCTCTCTTCCTTCAAGATGCAACTCAAGAACCCTTCTATCTGAAGCCTCTCCTGATCCCCTTGACTGCTATTGCCCACCCTCTCAGATTACCTTGTGTTTAAATATTTTGCATTTGTTCTATACAAACATACATATACAGGTGTCTACCACTACCACTAGAATGTAAGCCTCTTAAGAGCAATAATTATTTAGTTTTTTCTCTGTATTCCCAATGTTCAGCCCATAGCAGGTGCTTAATGTTTGTTGATTAACACTGGAAAATAGCATAGATGAGCATATGTGTCCCTGCTGAATGCCTCACTGACTAAGCTGATTACCAAATAAGGTTATAATCATGACTGTATCTGTCATAACCTTATATGATATTAATGTATACAGGAAAGATTTCATTTCAGGAGAGCATTGGAGGGTCTGTTTTGCATTACTAAATCAATCAAAAAACTTTTATTGAGTACCTACTGTGTGCCAGTCATTGAGGATACAAAGAAAGGCATAAGACAGTTCCTATTCTCAGACATCTCACAATCCAATGGGAGGAAGACAAAGAACTTTATAAAGCTGAAAAATAAGGGGGGAAGGAAGAGCGAGTACCTGAGGGTGGGGATAGTTAAAATAATTTGATTTAAAATTTTTCTACATCTCCTATAGTTGGGCAGGAAATAGTCTGAGAAGGTATGAGTTTCAGAGTTGATTCCATCTTACAGAACGATACATTTCTGGAGAGCATGAAATCAGGTCAGTCATATGGGAAATGATGAGTCAAATGTCTTTTTTTTAATCAGCAAACAAGAGTATCCCATTCCATTACTATGATACCCCCAGTGGACAATTTTTCCCAGTGATGGCAGACTACTCAAGTGGAAATAATACAATACCCAGCTCCGAGGATGACTCTTCAAGACATATTATCAATGCCCAGATCCCCACATTGGATGTGTTCTGCATACCATCTCCTACCAGCAGTTCTTAACCTGTGGGTTATGTTCAATTTATAACAATGAAAATACATCCTACATATCAGATATTTACATTACAATTCATAACAGTGGCAAAATTACAGTTATGAAGTAGCAACAAAAATAATTTTATGGTTAGGGGTCACCACAACATGAGGAACTGTATTAAAGGGTCACGGCATTAGGAAGGTTGAGAACCACTGTGACCTAAGCAGCATATAGAACATAACCATGCACTACATAAGACCTCAAAGGGAATAGATTGCTAGATTTCCTGCAAAAGGGGGATTCTTGTTCAGATATCGATAGAGCCAGACGGCCTCTGGAGTTCTTTTCAAACACTGGAATTCTATGATTCCCTCTGGAGGTACAGTAAACACAGGTTGGCACATAGAACGAGGAGGACAATAGGAGAAATGCCCAGGCTCCTGAACAAGCTATTGTGTCTTAAAAATCTAAGCCCTGCCAAATCCTGTGGTCCTGAGAACCCTGCTAACCAATCCTTGAGCTCTTTGCTTACCCACCTCCTGAAAATTTCCATTAACGTTGACTCTCCCTAGCTTAAAATAGCTCTAAGCCTCCAAAATTCATTTATGTATTCAATTAACAGTCTGTTCCCCTGCTTTAATCCCAACATCATTATTGCAGCATCCCTATTGCTCTGCATGTAGTCAGAGACTTAGGAACTCAGCTTTGAACCATGGATTGTTTCCCAACAATAAGCTTCTCTCCAATCAAACTCAGCTCCATCTGTTCTCCCAGCAATAAATGCTACCTGTGGTTGATCAATTGCAAGGATGTGGGGATACATCTTAAAAGGCAACCCACAGTGGTCAAAAAATAAAATTAAATTAAAATACTTCTTGCCACCATTCCTGGAAAATAGTCTGGGACACAACAAACAGCATTGGCATAAGAGGTGATCATAGTCACCCCCAAGACCTATGGCCCACCACACAGCTGATAACCATCTTCAATTTTAGTCCTACCTATTTACCACCTACACTAATCCTTCCTATATAAGAGGAAGAGGGGAAGATGAATTAGTTCAAGGTGGTGTATCTGTCAGAGTTTGTCATGAAATCGCACTCTTCTGGCCAATCTTCTCTAGTGATGGTGAATTGAGTTCATTAATGGAAGCACAGATCTGTGGCTTGGAGTCCAGACTTCTGGACCTATCATGCAACTGTGAGGCATACGAATAGACTTTGCAGAGGAACCACCCCCCTCTCTATTTCCAGGGCTTTCCCTCTTTTCAGTATTTCTTACTCATTCTGCATCTAGTTTATTTTGTACATACTCGTTTGTATGTTCTCTCTCCCGTTACCTTGTAAGCTCCTTGAGGGCAGGGACTGTCTTGCCTCTTTTTGTATCCCCAGTGCTTAGCATTGTACCTGGCACATAATAGGCACTTGATAAATGTTAATTAATTGATACAGTAGAGGGAGCTCTAGACCTGGAGTCAAGAAGACTTGAGTTCAAATCTAGCTTCAGACACTTATCTGTGTGACTTTGAGCTGGTCACTTAACCTCTGTCTGCTTTGGTTACCTCCTCTATAAAATGGGGTTATAATAGTACCTACTTCCTAGGGTTTTATGGAGATAAAATAAATCTATATTTGTAAAGCATTGTGAAAAAAGTGCTATATAAATGCTACCCATTATTGTTATATTTGCCATCATTACTATCATATATTTTATATACATTATATATTATGTATATTGTAGACATTATCTATTATATACATTATATAATGTGTGATTCCCAACATCTTCTGCTAGCTTTTCCATTTCTCTTTGTCATCACAAGATTAAGCGCATATGGCCAGTGGCTGCTTTGAATGGTTTCATGAATTGCTTCAGCCAAAACTTTATCTCCCCTAGACAATTTTCTGTTGATGAGCCTCCCATACTCACCTTGGCAATTTCTGCTGCCAAACTATCCTAGAAACCTCTTCAGCTTCCTAATATCTGCTCCTAGAGTACGGTCTTCAATAACTCAGGGTGATTCCTCATCATAAAAAGGCTTCAGACTAGGACTTTTGTGGAGTACCATAATTATAGTACAAGACAAATGCATTATTGAAGTTCAAAACAAGTTTGGTTTATTTTTGTAAGTTCTAAGTGGGGCAGCTAGATGGATAGAGCCCTGGCCCTGGACTCAGGAAGACCTGAGTTCAAATTTGACCTCCAACATTTACTAGCTGTGCAATCCTTGTCGAGTCAATTAACCCCAATTGTCTCATTAAAAAATAAATAAATAAAATTTTAATTTAAAAAGTCCTAAGTGAAGAGTGAAGGAGAAAGTCATTACTGACTGGTATGAATGCCAAATGAATGAATGAACAAATGGAAAGGATGTATTATGTACTGCCTAGGTGCCAAGCATGATGCTAAGCAGAGGGGAATACAGATAGAAAAGCAAGACAGTCCTTGCAGTCTTGAAATCAAAGTGCCCATTTCTGATTTCCCTTAAGTTCCTCAACATGGAAGCCAGCCTTCCAGCTCCAGTAAAAAAGATTAAGTGTGTAGGGGCAGACTTGGATGGTGTGTTTGCAGTTAGTGGAAACCACGTACGCATAAGCCCACAGGGAGTAAGCAGTCTATACAAACTCCAAATCTAAAACCATCTGTATAATGTAGGGTACACTGGGTGGGACAGGGGAGAGGGGTTGATGTCTGTGCCATGGGTGAGAAAGAATGTCTCTGTTAATCATGTAAGTAGGCATGCACAGCATGAACACTTCCAAAAGTCAGATGTACTGCTTTGCCTTTTTCCTGAAGATTCCAAGACAATCTGAGGGCTGAGGGATATTTTAATTACCCCTGAAGCCAGCAGGGGGTGACTTTTAATGGTGCCAGAAGTCTTTTCCAGTAGAGCACGGGCCTTCATTCTGGCTTCTTCCCAGCCAGAGAATTCAAGCTCACTTGTCAGCTGGCACATTCTTCAGGTATTTTTTCAGCAAATTTAAACCTCTTTTTCCTATGAATTATGCCTGAGAGTCATATTTGGGCCCCATTAACTGTTAATGGTCATCATGCAGATTAGGTCTAAAGATCATCTACCAGCCCATAAACAGTTTTTGGGAAGCAGGGTCATGTGGAGGGAGGAGCACGAGATCTGGAGGTGGGAAGCCTCCATTCAGTTCTTAGCTCTCCTAGTAAGTAAGCAAATCATCCCTAGGCCTCCATTTTCTCCTCTAGAAAAAGAGGGGATTGGATTAGATAACCCCTCAACTGCCTCCAGGTTTAAATCTAGGATCTAGGGAATATTTCCCCTTCTCTGTCCATACTTAATTTCACTAATTTCACTCCTGAACAAATCTTCCTCTCCCCACTCAACCAGATTAAGAGACCAGGGAATTTTACCTGCAATCTGTACACCTAGAAATACCTCTCCCTAGAACAGCAGTTCTCAACCTGTGGGTCGCAACCCCTTTGGGGCTGCCTAAGACCAAGAGAAAACACATATTTCCAACGGTCTCGGGAACCGAGACATCGCTCCTCTGTCTGGACCTCTGCAGGTCCGCCCACATGCAGATACACCACATATGGGTATTAAAGGAGTATGAAGGGGTCGTGGCATTGGGAAGGTTGAGAACCATTGCCCCAGAATGATCTCCATGATTTAGAGTAGATTTTTTAAAACTAAGCATATTTCCGAAGTACATACAAAACACAGCTGTTGTAATGATTGTATTTGCAGATTTCACAATGCTTAGAGGATAGTTAATACATAGGCAGCTAGGTAGTACAGTGGATACAGTGCTAAGCCTAAAGTCAGGATGACCTGAGTTCAAATTCTACTTCAGACAATTATTACTTGTGTGACCTTGGGCAAGTCACTTACCCTCTGTCTTCCTCAGTTTCTTCAGCTGTCAAGTGGGGATCATAATTAGCACATACCTCTAAGAGTTATTGTCAGAATGAAATGAAATCATTTTTGTAAAGCATTTAGTACAGTGCCCACACTACATAAGTCCTGGCTATTATTATCATAATTTTTACATTGAACAATAGAGTCTAGATTAAGAAATATTTTGGAAAGATTGAACACTGGGCTAACTCTAGTAGAATTAAATTTGATTAGGATAATTATAAAAGGGGGGTGTGTGAGGGGCGGTGAGCCAAGATGGTAGGAAAAAGGCAGAGATTCACCTGAACTCTCCAAAATTTCCCTCCAAAAAATAAAACTCCAAAACAAATTCTGGAGCACCAGAAGGGGGTGAAACAATTTTCCAGCCCAAACGACTTCGACGAGCAGAAGAGGTCTGTCACGTCCAAGTGAATGGAGCACGGTCCGGCACAGGCAACACCCATCAAGACAGCAGCGGGCCTTCGCAACTGAATCAACAGCAGCAGCTTCTGAAACTCTCAGTCTTCATATGATAAGGGGTCCCCTTAGAAGGGGATTACAAGGGTCTCTTCACTAGTACCAGATGTAGGGCTCTGATACATTGCCCATACACTGATCCAGGTGGCAGGCCTGGGTCAGAGTACCAGAGCAAGGAGGAGCACCAGTACACTAAAGCTTTCAGCTAGAGGACAATAGGGACCCTGGTCACAGTTCCAGGGTGGAAAAGGGTGCTTACAGTCACACACAGACCGGACCTCAGGCCAGGAGAGCAGTGATCACACCTCTCCTTATACAATGCCACCTTGAAAGAACTGAAAAGTTACAATCCCCAGAACTAACTCTGAAAACAACAAACACAAAATCTGAAGTTGGGGCAGTGTCACCTACACTCTAGAGTAGAGTCTAACTTTAACATGAAGTTAAAAATCAAGAATAAAAGCTGGGAAAATGAACACATAACAACAACAAAAAAACCTGGTCACAGAAAGTTACTACGGTGACAGGAAAGATTGAAACACAAACTCAGAAAAAGACAATAAAGTCAAAACTGCTACAGCAAAAGCCTCTAATAAATGTGAATTGGTCTCAGGCCCAAAAAGAATTGCTGGGAAATCTCAAAAAGGATTTTAAAAATCATCTAAGAGGGGTGGCTAGTTGGCACAGTGAATAGAGCACTGGCCCTGGAGGCAGGAGAACTTGAATTCAAATCTGGCCTCAAACACGTAACACAAAAAATTAGCCATGTGACTTTAGGCAAGTCACTTCACCCTAATTGCCTTACCTTCCCCCCTCCAAAAAGCAAAAAAAGAAAGAAAGAAAATCATCTGAGAGAGGTAGAGGAAAAATTGGGAAAAGAAATAAGAGTGATGCAAGAAAATAGTGAAAAAAGATCAAGAGCTTAATAAAAGAGGCACAAAAATTCACTGAATAGTAGAGCTCCTTAAAAAGCAAAATTGGCCAAATGGAAAAAGAGTTACAAAAATTCACCAAAGAAAATAATTTCTTAAAAAATAGAATTGGGCAAGTGGAAGTTAATGACTCCATGAGATATCAAGAAACAAGAAAATGATATCAAAAGAATTTTTAAAATAGAAGAAAATGTGAAATATCTCATTAAAAAAACAACTAACCTGGAAAATAGATCCAGGAGAGATAATTTAAGAATTTAGGCTACCTGAAAACCATGATGAGAGAGTGAGAGACAGAGACAGAGAGAGAGAGAGAGAGGGAGAGAGAGAAAGAGAGGGAGTTCCTAGACCATCGTCTTTCAAGAAATTATCAAGGAAAATTGCCCAGATATTCTAGAACCAGAGGGTAAAATAGAAATTGAAATAATTCACCAATCATCTCCTGAAAGAGATCTCAAAATGAAAACTCCAAGGAACATTATAGCTCCCAAATTCCAAAGCTCCCAGAACAAAGAGAAAAAATTGCAAGCAGTCAGAAAGAAACATTTCAAATATCACAAAAATAAGGGGTGACAAAAAGGAATGCACTGGGAAAAGGGGGAAGAGAGAGGTAGAATGGGGTAAATAATCTGACATAAAAGAGACACAAAAGAACTTTTATGATGGAGGGGAAGATGGGGGATAGGGTGGAGGTGGAAGTACTTGAACCTTCCTCTCATTGGAATTAGTGCATAGACAGAATAACATACACATTCAGTTGGGTATAGAAATCTCTTACTGTACTGCAAAGTACGAGAGGAAGAGAGTAAGAGAAGGGAGGGGGAAGCTGATAGAAGGGAGAATGAATTGGGAGAAGCAGTAGTCAAAAGCAAAACACTTTTGAGGATGGACAGGGTGAATGGAGAGAGAGATTAGAATAAGTGGGGGGAGGGGGCGGAGAATAAGATGAAGGGAAATACACAATTAATCAAAATAACTATAAAAATATTAACAGCAAGTTTCTTTGATTAAGGCCTCATTTCTCAAATATAAAGAGCAGTGAGTCAAATTTATAAGAATACAAGTCGAAGAATAAAAACAGTTTTCAGATGAAGTAATCAATACTATCTATAGTCATATGAAAAAATGCTCTAAATCACTATAGATTAGAGAAAAGCCAAGTTAAAACAACTCTGAGGTGCCACTTCACATCTATGAAATTGGCTAATGTGACAGAAAATGACAAATGTTGGAGGAAATGTGGGAAAACTGATGCACCAATGCACTGTTGGTGGAGTTGTGAACTAGTCCAACCATTCTGGAGAACGATTGGGAACTATCCCCAAAAGGCTATAAAACCATGTATAACCTTTGACCAGCAATACCCTACTAGGTCTATATTTCAAAGGGATAAAAAAGGAAAAACGGGGAAAAGTACAAAAATATTTATAGCAGCTCTTTTTGTGGTGGCAAAGAATTAAAAATTGAGAGCATGCCCATAAATTAGGGAAAGGCTGAACAAGTTGTGGTACGTAACTGTGATGGAATACCATTGTGATATAAGAAATGATGAGCAGGATACTGTCAGAAAAACCTTGAAAGACTAACATGAACTGATGCAAAGTGAATGAGCAGAACCACAAGAACATTGTACATGATAACAGGAATATTGTACGATGATCAAAACTGAAAAACTTAGCTGTTCTCAGCAATATAGTGATCCAAAAAAAATTCCAAAGGACTTAGGACAAAAAAATGCTATCACAGGGAAAAAACCAATGAAGACTGAATGTAGATCAAAGCATAATTTTTTTTTTACTTTATTTTTCTTGGTTTGTTTTTTTGGGTTGTGTTTTCTTTCAAAACATGACTAATATGGAAATATGTTTTGCATGATTATACATGTACAACCTACATCAAATTGCTTGATTTCTCAAGGAGGGAGGGAGAGGAGGGCGAAAGAGAGAGAATTTGGAGCTCAAAATGTAATTGGGGAAAATTAAATGTTAAACAGATAATTGTAAAGTCTTACCTTTAAGTTCAAGAAATCCAACTTCTTAGTGTAACACAAAGGATACATGGCTAGAGAGAAGTTCATCTAAAAAATATGGCGTTTTCAGTTGAGTCACTCAGTCAATAAACATTGATGAAGTATCTACTATGTGCCAACCACTGTTCTAAGGGCTAGGGACACAAAAGGAGGCAAAAGACAGTCCCTGGCCTCAAGGAACTCATGGGGGAGACAACAAGCAAACAAGTTAAGTAGGATAAATAGAAAATAATTAAGAGAAAGAAGGCTCTGGAATTTAGAGAGGTTGGGAAAGCCTTTCCCAGTCTTTAACCTTGCCTTCCCTCTATTGATTATCTCCAGTTTCTCCTGTACATATCTTCTTTGTATATGGTTGCTTGCATGTTATCTCCCCTATTAAACAATGAGATCCTTAAAAGCAGGGATTGGTTTTTTGTTTGTTTCTTTCATTTTGTTTTGGGGTTTTGTGAGGTTTTTTTGCCTTTCTTTGTAACCCTTGGGCTTAGCACAACACCTAGCACACAATGGGTGTTTAATAAATGCTTGTTGACTCCTGTGAAACTGCTGTATAATTATCAACACAATATTAAAACAACTGGAAACTAACATACGCAATGACTACCTCAGTACAATTGAAAAGACCAACCATAAAACAGTACAATTTGAAGGTGGCCAAATTAGGAAGAAGAGCTTGGCCCTGAAAAAGATATGAAAAGGCTCTTCTCTCTCCCTCCTTTGTAGAGATGGAGAAACCTGTAGCTGTGGAATCATATAGAATCAGATTTTTTGCACTCAATCAATTTTTGTATTTTTTTCTTTTCTTCCTCTTTTTTTTTCCTTTGTTGAAAGCAGTAGATCTCTGGGATGATGACAAAATACATATGGGAAGTCTGGGAGATATAAAAACAAAAGATATCAATAAAATCTATCTTAAAAATTTTTTAATCTGTTTGGAAAGAGAAAAATAAAAGTCTGGTTATCAAGTGTCACAGAGAACAAAACAACAAAAAACACATGTTTATCTGTTTGGATTGGATTGCCAGGGGTGGTTGTGTTTTTAAAATAAGCATGTTCAAGGGCTTCAGTTTGAGCATGGAAACAAAAGCTTTTTATTTTTAAATGTTTTTTTATTTTTGGACAAAAAAGCTAGAAGAGCAAGAAAGAAGGGAAGTCATAGGAGAAGACAGAGAAAAAGGAAATGAAAGAGAAAAGGAACTTGAGAGAAGGGATTAATCAACAAGTATTTAATAGGTCACTGATATGCAATAGGTGACATAGTGAATAAAGTCCTTTGCCGGCAATCAAGGACATCTTGAGTTCAAATCTGACCTCAGATACTTACTAGCTGTGTGACCCTGGGCTAGTCACTTAAACTATTTACCTCAGTTTCCTCATCTGTAAAATAGAGATAATGACAAGTTCTAGTGTTATTGTGAGGAGTACATGAACTAATAATTTTAAAATGCTTAGTACAGTGCCTGGCATATAATATGTACTATATAAAAGTTAGCTATTATTATTAATGGAACACAAAAAGGCATAAGATAATCCTTGCCTTGGGGCAACTAGGTGGTGCAGTGAATAGCCAGCCCTGGATTCAGGGGGACTTAAGTTCAAATAAGTCCTCAGATATTTGACACTTACTAGCTGTGTGACCTTGGGCAAGTCACTTAACCGCAATTATCTTGCCTTCCCCCTCAAAAAACAAAACAAAACAAAACAAAAGATAATCCTTGCCTCAAGGAACTCACAATCTAGTTGAGATGATAGATAGATAAACAGATGGATAGATACACATACATACATACACACACGCATATATTCATAAAGCCTATAGAGAAGCAAAAGAACTGCCTTGGAAAGCAGGAAACCTGAGTTCTAGTCTTTTCTATGCCATTCATTAGCTACATAATCTAAGGAATTCATTTAATTTTTTTAAATAAGCATTTATTACATACTTACTACATGTCAAACACAAGCAGAAAGATAGTCCCTGTCCTCAACAAGCTTACATTCTAATTGGGGAAGACATAAAAGGAAGGTGAAGGTTAGAAGAGGGTAAGTGATGAAGGAATACAGTTCAGGGCATTGTAGAGAAAGGCTAGAAGAATCACTAAGAGTGCAGTCTTTACTGACCTGGGTGTCTTCCTTAAAATCAAGTTTCTGGGAGCAACCAACCAGTTAGAAGGAGAGGTTTCAGGGGTGTGCATACTTGTTTTGTGTGCAATCTAAGGGTAGAGTGAGCGTCCCTTGTGAAAATGTTCCTGAGGCATTGCAGAGAAAGTCCCAGAGAGTCAGGATGGATCTCTTTAGACTCCAGCTTTCTCATTTGTTTACTAAGGCATGCAGGAGGCAAAGGGGAAGAATCAATTGAATGATATTTCTAAGATTGCATCCATTTCTAAAATTATACCATTCTATGGTTATAAAACAGCATATAATAGTGTCATCAGACTGTTTTATTATTATATATTATGTATTATATCCCATCTCTCACACTTTTTGGCTATGTGACTATGAGCCCCAGAGCCTCCTTCAGCCTTGACCAACACTCTGTAGACTACAAGCCAGAGATACTTCGTGACCTGTATCAATGGAAGGGAATTCTCACATTATCCACATTCTGTAATCTCATGATTGTGTAGGTTCTGTCTGACAGCAATGTTAGCAACCCATCCATGCTTTCTTAAATTGTATGATGTTTGTCCGTAGTTTCTCAAAGGCCTCTCCACTGTATTATAGGCTTTCCTCTAGTTCTTTTAATGTTTCATGTATATCTATGTCACATGTGGACTGGCTGTGTTACCCCTAACTCTTGCTACATGGTTGGTGCACTCTCTTTTCCAATAATACATACATGGCCTTGATTCTATCTTCTATGTCACATGCAGGACAGGGAAGTAAAATGCATTACCTAGACAATGAGTACAATGGGAGATAAGAGAAGAAAAAATACCAAAGGAGGGAGAGAGTAAGAGAAAAGGAAAATGGGAAAAGAGAGAAAGGAGCTATTTGGGGACCAGGAACAGAGTTTATTAAAATTCTTAGTGGCTCACCATCTAATTTTTCCACTGGCCAACTCTCCTCGCTTACAAGCCTCAGGCATGTGGGCATGCGTTAATTTGCATGGCTAATTTACAAGGAAGGTGCCAGTTATGGAAAGTTGGAACTTCTTTCAGGCTTTGAAGTCTTGAGGCAAACGGAAAATTGGAAGACCAAACATTCCATTTGGTTCCTTTGCCAGTAACAGGCAGTAATAGATTTCTAGACACCTCTGCAACATCAGCAGGGAAGACATGTTGCTGGGGGGGGTTAGGGGAGTGGGGGTGGGGGTGGGAGGAAGAATGCTATACCATTTTGATGACTAGGAATAGCAAGACCATGAGTCAGGCAGGTTTTCCAAAGCAAGCAGCAATTAAAACTTTATGGTGCCTCCTCTCATGATTGCATAGTTTATTTATGCCACATATATGGTGCCATTTCTTCGTCCTTTGTAAAGTTCCCCTCTGCATTCCCCACTTTGCAGTACATTAGTTGCCATGGAAACAATGAGGTCCCAGTGGTATGGACTTAGCTTAATGATGCCCACAAATGCTGCATGAAGTCAATTTGTGCAATGCTTGGAAATTTGTTAGACATATTGTATTAATGTATCGTCAGAGCCAGGAATTTTGTGCAGCATTTATAACTTAAAGATCTTCTAGAGGGCACATGAGCTTAACTTCAACCACTAAGAATGAGGAAAGAGCCCAGAATCACATTTCATACACCATCACCCAAATTTTCTAGACCTGTGGCTCTAAAAATTTTTATACATTAGGCCCCTTGTCTAGTATTTTTAAATTTCACAGATAAACCCCTATGTGATCATAGTTCTATTATTAGTATTCCCTGAATCAGAAGAAAAAAGCAAAATAACAATGTTCATTGTCCACATGATCTAGCATGGTATAATGGAAAGGATGCAGAACCTGGAGCCAGTAAAGACGTACAGTTGAATCCTGGTTCTCAGTAAGCTCATATGTGTAGCAAATGCTTAGGGCGTTGTGCTTGGAATCAGGAAGACTCATCTTCCTGAGTTCAAATCCAGCCTCAGACATTTACTAGCTATGTGACCCCTGGGCAGGTCACTTAACCCTGTTTGCCTTAATTTCCTCATCTGTAAAATGAGTTAGAGAAGGAAATGGCAAACTACTCCAGTATCTTTACTAAGAAAATCCCAAATGGGGCCACAAAGAGTAGAATATACCTGAAAAAAATGACTGAACAATAACTTTGATTTCTTACAATAGTACAATACAATACTACTAAACCACTAAGAATTTTAATAAACTCCATTATGGTCCCCAAATAGCTTCTTTCTCTCTTTCCTTTTCCCCTTTTCTCCCTCCTTTGATGTTTTCCTTCTCTAACCTCCCATTGGAGTACTATCCAGTACTATATCTTTAAGGCTTTTCATCCCATGTAATTGGAAGATTCTGTATATTTCGTAAAGTGGTATCCAATTAAAAAAAAACTTTTAAAAGTTTTTACAGAAGAAAGATATGTCCAAATATTAATGGACAATAGTTCAGTCAGTTCTGGCCACCTGGTCAAGTCTTCCTAGATGTTAATTTTTTCATCTTGTAGTGATATATTGCACAGTTTCTATTGTTTCCTTGCATAAACTATATCAATAAATATAATCTCTTTAATGACAATCTTCCTATAATTTTTGGTGGTGATGACCTGGTCCTGAATTGCTACCATAAACCCCCTCCATTTCTGTAAATAAATCCGGATAACATAGACATTCACTTACCATTAAGTCTTTGCTGATTTATCATTGTATCCCAGTGGAAGTCACCTATGGAGCCTTTTAATCTCACTCTTGAATCAGACCAGCCATTTCATAGGTTCCATTCAAGGATAAACTGCTTTCTACTACATTTCACAAATTCAATGATATGTACCCGTTAGCAGCCTTTATTACTGCCCAGTGAAGCAGTGTTTGCTTGTTCCAAAAGTACTTCTGTAGGTTTCTGACTCTCTCTGAGAATGCATAGCAATCTTTTTCTTCTTTTTTGTTAACAATGAGTTAATCTTCCAATATCTGCCTTAGGATGATGGATCTTATGTTTCATAAATATTGTACAGGTTTTCTTTAGGATATTTTTTGAATCTGTTATGGTCCATTTTGCAGTTATGATTGGAATTGCATAAGTGTTATTTGTTTTAGACATGGTCTTACCATTGGGTTTTGATTTCAGGATGCTTTTTAATGTATTCACTCACAGCTTTCTCCTTGATAGATTTATGCCAGATGTATCTTGCCTAGAAGAGACCAAAGTGTTTATGATTTCAATTTGACCTCTGGATTCATGCTTAAAGGCTTCATTCTATATATTTCCTTGCTGTGCATTAAGAACATTATACTTATTGAGTGCAAATGACATTTTCATATTATTAAAGATTTCATGAGATGAAGAAACAGATTTTTTTTATAATGCAGTCATATAAATTTGTGTCATCACTACATCATGTAATTAATGAGATGTCTTTATTTTACTTCCTCTTTATTTTGGAAGCTATAATTATTTCAAATTAAGAGAGATGATAATGAATTTAAGACTAGGCAGAATCATAATAGGCTTAAGCTGTCTCTCTAAAAAATGCAATAATTTATGTAATTTGTCCTGGACAATATTGGATTGGCACAGAATTGTGAGTTAGAAAAGAGTTCTCCATGTGGACATCAAATAGTCAGCATTCTCACTATACTTAGGGTAGTTTACCCATTTACAACGTGTGAATAAGTGATGAGTTCAGAATTGAGTCAAAAGACTCAGAGTAACCAATGAATATATTGAAAATGTTATAGCACTATCGGATATTTTGTCCAATAATTATTCAATCCATAAACATTTACTTTTACACTCCTGAAATTTTATGGTACATCTTTTTTGCTTCTCTGCCAAAATGTTGTTTTATTATAAAGAATTATACCTTTTTTCAGCTATTTAAGCCGTGAATGATTTGTAGAAAATACATAAATATATAATTTACCTACATTTGGAAGGGTCATTTGGTGTACTCGTCTCTTGGTGGTAGATATGTAATATCTTTTGTTGAGAATGCTGGGATCCAGTTTTTGTATGAGAGGAGACTGGTAACATGTTTGTTGGCAAGTCAAATATCACTGTGAAGCTTCTGAGTCAATAATGATGCATCTTACCTAGTTTCATTGCTTTCCAGTTCTTTTTTTTTTCTTTAAGAAACTAGAGTTTCAATGACCTCCCTGGACATAACAATTCTGTCGTTCATTATGCTAGCAGCGCACAAGGTTTCTGTTTCTCATTTACTCATTTCTCATTTACTCCAACTAGCATTCTCATTTTCTTGGACTTCTTGTTACCATATAGATGAACAAAAATTTTCCACATCTTCCTTATCCAGGTATTCTGTCTCTCTTCTGACTTCTTTGCTTCTCAAGTCTCTGTAGTAAAGTTTTTGATTGATGCTGATCTGGTCAATTGTTTTTAGCTCTGCTCTAACTTCTTGCATTGTCTTAACATTTTGACTTTTGTTTTCAGATGCCGATGAAAGTAACCAAGAATTTCAGATAAAATGTTGTTTTCCAGATTCCATTTTGCATGTGTCTTTTTTGTTGCTTTTAACTGGACAATGTGGTGTTCAAGTTTTCTATTGTGCATATGAGCTCGATAATGAGGTCATCTTCCAGTTCCTTCCCACAGATCTTCAATAGTTCCCTAAAGTCATTTCTGTCATAGTAGTATTGGATGCTTCTTCCATGGGGTACTCCTTGATGTGCTGTCTTTCCTCCTGTGGTTCTTATAATGCATGACTGCCACATAGACCATTACGTTCAGGGACTGAAATGTTCTAATACTTTCTGACAAACATTGTGGGAGGATTCATGTATCCATGATGGTTATAGCCTACACCAACTTTTAAAATCAGCTTGTTACAGTTTAATAAGTCTGAAAGTTCAATTCATACCATTTATCTTAAGGAAAACTTTTCAAAATTTCAGTTTAAGAATGCCCATGTCCTTTTCAAAATCATTCGAGACATCAGTATTATTTTTGTGATTTATTTTATCGTTAGGTTTAATCTAATGAGTTTGTCATAAGCAAAGCTTTTAATGACCTTAAGTTCTTAGTTTTCACAGTTATAACATTATAAGGAAAAGTAACTTTGAAAAACTTTAGAACTCTGAAAATGAAGAATACCACTCACATCCTGCGGTGAGGCAATGAACTCAAAATGCAGAAAGAGACATACATTTTGGATATGACCAATGTGGGAATCTGTTTCCCTAGCCTATGAAAATTTGGATGAAGTTTTTTTATTTGCTCAGTTGGGGGGAGGGAGGGTAGCTCAGTAGGATGAACAGATAATAAATGCTTGTAAAATTAAATAAAAAAATTATTTGAAAGAAATCCTTGCATGTTGTTGGTAAGGCCTGCTTCCAACTTTTTTATGTGCTTATAGTCACACATAATGAAAATAGTGGTGTTTTCAGTCATACTTTCTTAGTTCCAATTTTTATAAAGAACATAGAAATAGTTTGCTTTGACATCGGATGCAGTAGGAATGGTAGTAGTGATGATGACAGTGGTCATGGTAATGGTGATGGTGGTAATAAATCAGGTCAAAATGAATTTATTGGGCCCAAATTTTAATTCAAGTAAAGTAAATATTAAAACCACTCCCAAGTTTTAATCTGCTTGCTGCAGAATAACCTAGACTTTCCCACCTACTTATTCAAAGCCTCTTATCTTCTTTTAAACCTTCTAGGGAAGTAGCAGTCCTTTTTAATAAATAACTTATGATGACAACTCATATTTGTAAAGTATTTTAGTTCATGAATTTCTTCTATCACAACAACCTTGGGCAAATATTGCTATCCCTATTTTAAAAATCAGATCACTGAGGCTCTGAGAGTTTAAGTGATTTGCCAGAGTTGTACAGCTAATAAATTTGCCAGGTGAGATTCAAACCCAGGTTTTCTTGTATCTAAATCTCTCAGCCTCTACTATGCCAAACTGTCCTTTTAAGAGAAGACAATAATTTTGAGAGAAGTCACTATATTACTTTGTAATGTCTCACACAAATCTGAGTATCTCTTCAATTTATTGTTAGCTAATGACGAACCAAGAATCTCTTTTACCTTTAGGGTGACTGTGTCTTTTTTTTTT
>CM053581.1:132694251-132706346 GCA_028627135.1 Pseudochirops cupreus
AGGGAAAAAGAAAGAGAACCAAACATGAAAAAGAACGTAGATTGCTTCAGTCTGCGTTTAAACTCTGTTTTTTCTGGATCTTTCTCTGAATGTAGACATCTCCTTCCATCCTGAGACTTGTAGAGCTGTCTTATAGCTGTGCGTTGCTGAGAAGAGTCCAGTTTGTCAGAGTTGGCCATCACACATACCACGTGTCTGTGATTGTGTACAAATTTCTCCTGGTTCTGCTCTTCTCACTTAGCATCAGTTTGTATAAGGCTCTTCAGGTGAACATGAAGACCGAGGGTGACTGTCTTAATGATACCTAAAGATTTGGGTTAAAATTGTAAAATATGTGTCAGTTATACAGATATTTTGTCCAATTCACTCAAAATATCCAGATATTTTAGATGTTTGGTGTATTATAAACCAAATAAATGGATAATTAACCCAAATTTTCAATTTCTCATATAGATGTTTTGGCACCAAATATGCAGGTAACTAGCAAACAAAATAATAGATGAAAAGAAAATTGAATTTGATCATTTTGACTGATCACCACATCAGAAGATTGAGGATGACCCATGCCTCTCACTTCTTGAAAGAGAGGTACAGAATGAGGCATACATTTTCAGATATGGTCAATGTTACTCAATTCAAGTGAAGAAGCATAAATTAAGCCAGACACCACAGCAAGTGCTTGGAATGAAAAGGGAAAAAAAAAGACAGTCTCTACCTTCAAGAAGTTTGCATTATAATGGGGGAAAGACAACATATATGGGTACTTTTTTGAGAATGGAGGCTCAGAGGGGAGAAATCAACCAATCAAAGGAAGGGGCCACAAGGACAGACTGTACTTCCAGTGTGAAAAGACTGCTGTTTCACAGTAGTGGTGGTGGTGGTGGTGGTAGTCACAACTTTCATTTTCTAAAAGGACCAATGATATCATGATGTAATGGGTGATGTCTTAACTTAAATTGGATTTAAGCAAGGCAGAATTATCAACCTTACTGTCTCTTCCAGAGTCATCAAAGTCTAGTGACAGGAAAAAAAGTCAAGATAGAATGGGATGGACCATGGGAACTTCAATGTCTGACCAAGTTCTAAGCTCTCCACAGCAACTGCTTCAGATACTTTCATGGCCATTGGAACAAATTGTTCTCATCTGCCCATTCCACTGGAGTAAGTCTTCAGATGCTTAGAGTAGACATCCCCCTAACATATTTGAGGTCTGTTGGCTACCCTCAAACCTGGTTTAGCCCATCTGCTGAGCCAGTTTTCCCAGGCTGTAGCCACTACAGCTTATCTGGAACATCAAAATTGGAACTTCTATGGCAGTGGTTCTCAACCTGTGGGTCATGACCTCTTTGGGGGTCGAACGATCCTTTCACAGGGGTGATAGGGGTCGCCTAAGACCATCGGAAAACACATTTCCAATGGTCTTAGGAACCAAGACACAACTGCTCTATCCACCTTCAGGCAGGTCCACCCACATGCAGATATGCCCATATACCAGTATTAAAGGGTCGCAGCATCAGGAAGGTTGAGAACCAATGGATTAGTGGCAAAAAATGCAAAAAAAAATGCACAGAAGGAAACAAAAAGAAACTCAACAGAGGATAGACACAAAGATTGATTTTGTTACTATGCTGTTAAATTGATATACTCTTTTGAAACAAATTATATGTAAGAGTTCAGTTTCCCTGAAATCTTCTTTTATTCATTGTATGAAGAGTTTATATGTTTGCTGATGATTTTTGATAAAAATTAAGTTTAAACTGAAGCGGATAGCACAAAACCACATTCCTACAGTTTGCAAGAAACACATTTGAAACAGAAGAATACATACAGAGTAAAGGTAAAAGGCTGAAGTAGAATATACTATGAGATTGGATCAATTCTGACCCAGTCAAGAGAACAAGAAATTGAAATTGATAAGTTTCCCTCTACCTGCCCCAGGTTCATGCTGAGCCATGAAGCTGTCTGGCTGTGGAGTAATGAAGCTATAAGCATGGTTTATCAATTTTAAAAGAAGGGCAACTCAGTGATGCAGTGTATAGAGTGCCAGATCTGGAGTTAGGAAGACTCATCTTCCTGAGTTCAAATCTAGCTTCAGATATTTACTAGCTGTGTGACCTTGGGCAAGTCACTTAACTTTGTTTGCCTCAGTTTCTCCTCTGTAAAACAAGCTGGATAAGGAAATGGCAAACCACTCAAGTACCTTTGGCAAGAAAACCCTAAATAAGGTCAAGAAGAGTCAGACAAGATTGAAAAGACTGAAAAATAGCAAAATAGATAATAGAAACAAGAAAAGTTATCATCTGGGCACCTATTCTATTATCTGGAACATGCAAAAGAAACCCTGAAGTGAGTATTTGTGTATCTTTTCCTTATCCCAAACACTGTTCTCCATTTCCCATGTAATAGCTCTCCAGAAAAGGCAATGATGCCAGACACATTCTTTCCCCACATCAATAAAGGTTTAAGCACTAAAGAAGAAAAACAAAGCCTTCCACCCACCCCCATACCCCACTCTCACCCCTTTGCACCAGCAGGCCTTTTCAGCCCAATAGAACACAAGTACAGCCACACCACAACTTCCAAACCCTGTGCTGCAATCAAGTCCCCAAGAGCAAAAAGCCCTAGCATCTGAAGGAAAAACAAATTAACTAGAGCTAATTCATTTTTCCATTGCCACCAGGCATTGCTGGGAAAGTATAGAGAGGAGATGAAAGTGATAGGGTTTGAAAGGACAGTATAAATGTTTATACACTCCTAAAGGAGCACACCGCATTCCTATAACTCAGGAGGAGATTAAGAAGTACATAAATCCAGATCGAAAAAATGGCCAGATCTTCATATTAAATCTGCCCCCCAAAAGAAGCTGACCTGTCTGTCTGTCGGCTTGTTTTCATTTTCCTCTGCAGCATTGCTCCTTCTCCTTATAACCTGATGCATCAGGCCACAACTACTGTGGTCGATTCAGTGTAACCCAAGTGAAGTGAACTGGACAAAATCATGAGATCTCAGAGCTCAGGCAGGACCTCAGAGGGAAACCAGCTCGTCCCTCCTAAAGCATCCTTGACACCTGTTCATTAAAGATCACTTAAAGGTCTCCTATTGCCTCAAGGATAAACTGTAAAGTCCTCTGCTTTGCTCTTAAAGCCCTTCACAACCTTGTGATAGGGTCAATATTTACCAGCATCTCTCTACAACATGATTTAGGCCCACCTTTTCTCTTCCCCTCCTATAACAGGGATTGTCATTATTGCTGTTGTTTGGTAATTTCAGCTGTGTCAGGCCCTTCATGGCCCCATTTGGGGTTTTCATGGCAAAGATACTGGAGTGTATTGCCACTTCCTTCTCCAGTTCATTTTACAGATGAGGAAACTGAGGCAAACAGGGTTAAGTGACTTGCCCAGGGTCACACAGCTAGGAAGTGTCTGACGCTGGATTTAAACTCAGGTCTTAATGACTCCAGGCCCAGTGTTCTATTCACAGGCACTTGACAGGGATTAGTTTTCCCTAAAAGGAAACAAAGCTGTTCCTGGGACCTAATTGGTCCCAGCATCCTGCTCACCTTAGGGCATAAAAAATTCCAGCCACATGGAGCCTGAGCCTCTAAAACTTGGTGGGTGCCTGAGATTTTGGCTTATCATCCTGCCCTGCTGACCTGCTGACCAGATGTGTTTCCATAAGGAGGCCACATCCCCAAAACTGAAGTTAAGTACCACTGCATCCTTTGTTGCATATTTTTGCTGTGTTAGGAAAAAGTAAGCCTCCTTTTTGTTAATGGTTCAATGACTTGCCAGTATCATTTTGCCCCAAAATAGAACCTGAGCTAAGAGAGATCTGGGGTTAGAGCCACCTCCGACAAAAGTCATTATGCCAATCTTTATAGCTTCCCCTTCCAGAACACTATGGTCCGGCCAAATTGGCCTCTTCTCTACACAATGTTCCATCTCTCATCTCTGGACATTTGCACTGGTCTAGCCCAAGCCAAAGACAATCACATTCTTATTTCAAGTCACAGCTCAAGCATGACCTTCTATATGGAGTTTTCCTGATCTGCCCCAATACCAACTACTCCTAGTACTCTCTCCTCCTAACTACCTTATATTACCTATCTTACTATCTGTTTAATCTACACAACTACCTCTATACTTTAACTTACATATCTATTTTTGTATATACTTACATACATATACTTATATGCTTTTATATATACTTACAAGTGTTTCCATTAGAATAGAGGTCTCTTAAAAGTAGGGATCATTTCACTGTTTGTTTTTGTATCCTTGTATCTAGCCTAGGGCCTGGCACATAGTATGTACTTAATAAGGGATTGTTGAATAATTGATCTCCAGTGATGAAGCATTAGATCCCTCAGGAAGCAACTCATTCTGCTTTTGACCAATTCTAATCCATAGGAAGATTTCATTACATTAAGCTGAAATCTGCCTCCCTGTACCTTCCAGTCATCAAACCTCGGGGATGACCAGAAGCAGTCTCATTTCTTTGTCACATGCTATTCACTGAAATACGTGAAGACAGTGACCAAGATTTCTCCCCCTTCATAGCTGAGTTTTCTTTTCTCCAGGTTAATCAGCCTCAGTGCCTTCATTTGATATTCTAATGACATGGTCATGAGGTCCTTCCCTCTCTTGATTTGTTCTTTGATTACTTGTTATTTGATAACTTGTAGTTCTTCCTAAATTCAGGGCCCAGAATGAACTCCAGGACTTCAGATACAGTCTGACCAGCAGAGAGTACAGCAGAGCCACCAACACCCAGGCTTTGGACATCGGGCCTCGCGATGCAGCCTAAGATTGTATTAGCTTTTCAGACTGCAATGTAGTCTATCAGGCTTGTAGACCCCAGATGGATTTTGTTCTAAACAACAGAGTATTAAGGCTCTGAGTCCTTTCTGGCTCCCTGGCTGCGCTGCTGCAAGCATTATGTAGCTTCAGCTCCCTATAAAAGGAAAGCGGGCAGGAGGACAATACAATGCCCCTAAGTTACTTACAAGGCTTCTGTGAGAAGGGTCAAGCACTCACAAAGCCTGGTAATCCGTAGTTTGAGTGTATCTTGATGCCCACCACTAGACTGAACCTTCCCCATTAGAGGCTTCTCCCAGGAAGGTAGATGTGCATGGGAAGGAAGCTGCTTACCCAGTGACTGCTGCAAAGAGCCTGAGATTGATCTTCACTGTTTCTTTATGAGACCAAAACATATATGGTACAAAGACAAATCTTGAATTGCCCATTCAGAAAAAGATCTGGGTTCAGTTTCAGCCTTGGATATAAGCTGTGTGACATGAGCAAGTTATTCTTGTTTCATTATCCCAGTACTTCTCAGAAATCTCTGGAAGGTAGTAAGGACAGAATATAAGACATGGAGTCTAGAAGTCCTGGGTTCGAATTATGCCTCTGACAATTACTACCTGTGTGATTCTGGGCAAGTAACTTAACCTTGGGGTGCCTCCGTTTCCACTTCCATAAAATGAGGATAATAATAGCACCTACTCACCTCCAAGACTAGTGTGGGGACAAAAATGAGATATCCTTATTTATATTTCTATATTTATACATAATAGTATATATTTTACATATATATTTTAAAGTGCTTTGTAAACTATAAAACCCTATATCAATGCTAACTGTTACATCTCCAGCCATGCTCTCTGTGCTCCACTCCATTTGGTAATTCAATGCTCAATAACTTAAAATGTAAAAAAGCAGCCTGAAAGCAATGCCAGGCTTTGAGAGGCCAGTTTGAGCTTTATCTTGCTCAGCTCTAGGCATCCACTGGACATCTCTAGCCACGTCATCACCCTTATCCCCCAGCTCTTCCTCATGTACTCTCTTCTCCCCATTAGAATTAAGATACTTCAGGGCAAAGACTGTTTAGTTTTCTTCTATTAATATCCCCAACACTTAGCACAATGCCTGGAACAATAGTTAGCCCTTAATAAATGAGTACTTTCTCTCTCTCTCTCTCTCTCTCTCTCTCTCTCTCTCTCTCTCTCTCATTCTCTTCCTCTCTCCCTCTCTTCATTTCACTGCTTCAAGGCTACCATCCTTCCTCAACAATCACACAATTTTGTGTTAGCAAGAACGCCTGACTTCTCTATTCATTATATCATAAAACCCCTTTTGAGTGTGAGGAGGCCCATGTTCCTCTATACGAGCTCTAGAATTCATGGACTTTCATAGAAACTCTTCCACCAATAGTCTGATACAGACTGGTTGAGATGAAGACATTTAATCAATTCTGTTACTTCATCTTCCACCAGAAATTACCAAGATTAACGTATCCCAAATCTCCTAACAATAATTTTTTTTCCCACCTAGGGATCTTTTCCCATAGTTAATAGAGTTCATGGGGAGTGTGCACTCTAAGTGGGTTAAAAAACACAAAACCTGCCTCAGCCTCCTGACCTCAGTCACCTTGATACCAAATGGCCTGAGAAAGCTATTCTGCTGCTAAATGGCTCTCTAATGGACCTTCAGCACCTACTCTGATAATAGGCTGATTGGTGAGCCAGTTGGAAGAGAGAGTGGAAGAGAGAACTCAAAAGACATGTCTTTAAGTTCTGTCTATAAGACTACCACAGTACTCAAGTCCCATGCTCCTAATACTTGGTCACATTCTTTCTTCCTAGGAACTACACAGCCTCATCTTTGCCCTTTTTCAGGCTGGTAACAAGATCATATCTTCTACATTTCAAATTTTGCCAAATCTGAAGGTCAATGGAGATGGTGTCCCTTCCCTAAAGAAGGAGTCACCTGTTACATGTCCAAAAATATGCTAGGTACTGTGAGGGAGATGAAATAAGATGAAGGCACACCCTCTGACCTAAAGGAATTACAATCTAGTAGGGGAACTGAAGAGTTATGATCCTGAAATTAAAGAAGAATACAGAAATCTGGGTTCGGTTTTTGTTGTTGTTACTGTTTTGGAGAGATAGGGGGCTGTTTTTGTTTTGTTTTTGTTTTTGTTTTTCTTTTTTAACTGTAGAGACTTAAAACACTACTAATTCATTTAATGGGGTAGCTAGATGGCACAGTGGATAGAGTACCAGGCATGGAGTCAGGAAGACAAGTTCAAATTCAGTCTCAGACACTTACTTACTATGTGACCCTGGGCAAGTCACTTAAACTCTGTTTCTCAGTTTTCTCATTTGTAAAATGAGCTGGAGAAGGAAATGGCGAATCACCAACAATAATTCATGTAATAGTTCTCAGAAGGAATCTTCTACAAGAAGTGAGCACTTTAATTCTTGGGGAAAAGATACCTCCCTGATAGTACTGGGTTTCATATAAAACTGCTAAGTTTTTACTTTCTATACAATGAAGCACTCTTCTTCAGTACCTCAGAACATGCTTACCTACTGAAACTAGTTTGCCTGAGAAAGGGTAGACTTGGCCAAGTCCTAATTGCAACAAGGGACATTTTAATGATTTATTATGGTCCTATTTGTTTCCAGAACATTGAATTACCAGTTAGTCCTCAGATTCGGTCTGTGGGGGCCATTTAGCTGTTCAAGGACAGCTATTAACTTTGACCATAAAGCATAAGGGGAGACCCAGATGGGCCTTGACTGGGCTTCCTGGAAATTCACAGATCTGCTCTGAATTGTTGGAGGACCAACAAAGATCTACCTCCCCAGTAACTTTTGTTTTGTTTTGTTTTAAAGATAAACCAGGATTTGAAATGGAGTTGGATCAGTTGGATACTTTGCCTTTGGCTCAATATTTACTAATCCCTTTTAATAAAATAGGTACCTCCTCTGTTCTCCCTGAGAACCTTGTTGTTTAGCCCTACGATAATGATTCCAAGCTCCCTCCTTTAGCATCATGTAGAAGAGAACTGATTTTGTCCTGGAGCACCAGGAAAGGAAGGAAAAAAAAATCAAGGCTAAGTATTTCAACCTTTCAATGGAAAGAACTATCAAGATGGGTTAGCAGGAAGATTGTCTGGACGTACCCTAAGCACTCAAACCACATGGAGCCATTCCTGCCAAGTCTATAACATCACTCTATATTCTCAAAGAGGCCCCACAGGTTGGGGAACCACCTTCTCCTTCCTTCTTTTCTATTGTCCTTCACATCTGGCTCCAGGGACACTCAGCTGTCTTCACTAACAACTTCATGTTTTCCCACCACTGACCCTCACCCCCACTTGTCAGACAGATACATCTGGTAAAACCAGAACAATCATTCAGTTTAAATACAACAAGATGTTTCTGCTTTTCTAATCCACATCAGAATATTAACCACTAAAAGCAGTTAAATTGATACCAAGGTAATGTCCTCATCAGTCATGAGTTCTGTTGGCTGTTCTATGGATAGAGCACTGAGCCTGATGTGGGTAAGTTCAAATCCAACCTCAGACATTTCCTAGCTCTGTGTCTCTGGCCAAGTCATTTAACTGTTGCCTGCCTCAGTTTCCCCAATTGTAAAATGGGTTATAAAATGGGTATTATAATAATAGCACCAACCTCACAAGGTTGTTTTAAGAATCAGCTATCTGTAAAATGCTTAGCACAATGCCTGGCAGAGAATAGGTGTATAAGAAATGCTTGTTCACCTTATGCCCACTTAAACTTCATTATTCATTTTTTACTTGACTCTCATTTTTTTTCTGATGTTCTTTCAATTCTGTGACAGAGACAATGCCCATACAGATAGCTCCCCAAATCAATCAATTAACAGACATTTATTAAGTTCCTATGTGCCAGGCACTGTGTTGGATGGTAGGAATACGGAAATAAAAATGAAGAACCTTGACCTCAAAGAATTTATATTCTACTAGGGAGACAGCATATACATATATATCTGTCCAGAACCACAAAATTAGAGGGTTGGAAGGGACTGTAAAATATATTCAAAATAAAGACATCTAGTACATAACAAAATGCAAATTAGTGCTGAAAAGACTCCAGGGTTCAAGACCTAGTAATTTGTCCTGTAACCCTGGGCAAGTCATTCACCAACTTGAATCTTAGTTTCTTCATCTAACAGGAAGAGGCTGAATTGAATCACCTCTAAAGTCTTTTCCAGTTCTGATGATCCATCACGTATTTTCTAGTGCTGACACTAAGGATTAAGTTCAAAGACCATAGAGGATCAGAGGTCTAAAGCTAGACAAAATCTTAGAGGTCATCTAGTCCAATCCGGTCATTCTACAGATGAGGAAACTGAGGCCTGAGAAGGTCATGTGATTTACCCAAGTTCATGTAGGAAGTAAATGACAAAGGTAAGATCCAAACCCAGATCCTCTAATTTCAAAACTGTATTTTTTCTACTATATTATTTTTGGCTAAATATCAAATGCTGAGTCCATTGAAAATAGTCCCTATGTTTATGGAATAGCTGGGCAATCATATTATATAAATGTAATGGAAAACATTGCACTATGAGAATGATGAATGGGATGAGTTCAAACAAGGAAGGAAGAGACAGGGAAGGGAGAGGAAAAACAGAAGGAGAAGGAAGAAAGGAGAAGGAGACAAAGGGGGGAAAGTGGGAAGAGGAGAAAGGGGAAAGAAAAGGATGATTTAGGCAGGGAGGCAGTGTGTCACAAGAATGTTTTTCAAGGTCTCATTTCTCCATAGTTGTTAAGAGATAGAGAGGGAAGTAGCTTCATGAGCCTGAGCACTAATAAATTTATCCTCTACCTAAATCTTCTCATTCGTTCCTCAGTGGGGCTGGATTAGCTTCTCCTACTTCAAGACATAACCAAGTTATAAGATCTTTCCTACTTCCATATTCTCCGAAGGAGAGGGAAGGTATAAACCCGAGTGACCCAGATTAGTCTGGGTCAGGAATTAAATCCTTTAAATAATTATTATCTTTGAGATCTTTAACAAAATGAAATACAGACAGTAATTTGGTTAAAGCTAGTCATTTAAAAATTGAGAATTTTTTTTAAATAACTTTTTTATTAGAGACTCAAAGGCCAGAACACAAATATAGAAAAGAGCAGTGGTTCTCAACTTTCCTAATGCCACAACCCTTCAATACTCATATGTGGGCATATCTGCATGTGGGCAGACCCACCTGGAGACAGATAGAGAAGTGGTATCTCGGTTCCTAAGACCTATTTCCGATGGTCTTAGGCGACCCCTGTGACCCCTGTGAAAGGGTTGTTCGACCCCCAAAGGGGGCACGACCCACAGGTTGAGAACCACTGGAATAGAGAAAAGAAACAAAAACATATCATAACCTTGAATATTGGAATTTAAATACAAAGTAAGAAAGAAAAAAAAACATGTTACGTGCATAACAGAACATGAGAAGATTCAAAATACATTACAATACATTTTCATTTCAAGAAAGCCTGTATGACAAATAATCTTCATTGTGTTGAGAACTGTCCGTCTTTTCTTTGCTTCCTTGTAAGTTTTCTTTTGTTCTCTGCTGTGCACTTTTTTACTTTGTTCTTTTTTTTTTCTCTCCCACCCTCCCTCCAGAAGGCTACAATTAAGTCTGGATATGTTTCTCTGAAGCTATAAATATATACATGCACATATATATATACATATATAGACTTATACTCACCCCCAAAAAATTCTACTCCTGATCTTTGTTTTTATTTTTGTGCTTATCTCTTGTTTCCTATCCCTCCTGCCTCCTCTACTTTACTTCTCCCTCATATCTTGACCTCCTATTACTTGCCTGCCGCCCCACCTCCAAGTATCCCTCCTCTCCTCCCATTTCCATAAATCTAAAGACCCTTCTATACCACCCTTTTATCTATTCCCTCAGCCTCCCCTCTAAATGCCTCTCTATGCCCCTACCATTTTATAACTTCTGAATTTAGGAGACTTTTATACTTCATATATATATATATATATATGTATGTATGTATGTGTGTATATATGTATGTGTGTCGTAAACCCATTCCTGATGAAAGTAGGTTACCAGAACTACCAGCCCTTCTCCCCTATTTAATTCCTCTATATCAATTCTACCTCTTGTACCTCATTCATATAAAATAATTCATCTTTTTAACTGTTCCTAAATGGTTTTACTTTTTAAATTCATATCATATTCAGGTTTACCCCCAATCTTTCTTTTTTTTTTTTTTGCCTTTTTTTGTTTGGAGGGCAATTGGGGTTAAGTGACTTGTCCAAAGTCACATGGCTAGTAAGTGTGTCAAGTGTCTGAGGTCAGATTTGAACTCAGGTCCTCCTGACTCCAGGGCTGGTGCTCTATTCACTGTGCCACCTAGCCGCCTCACCCCAATCTTTCTTATGAGTTACCCAATTATTAATAAGAATCTTAGACATACATTTCACATATATAAAAAGCAAACAGTCTGTCTTTATGACTCACTTATAACCAGTCTTTGATATGTACCTTCTATTTCTCTTGGCTCTTATATGTCAAACCTTCTATTAAGTTCAGGTTTTTGGTTTTTTTTTTAACAAAGTCTTGAAAGTCAGAGAGTTGATCAAATATCCATTTTTTTCGTTCAGGATAATGCTTAACTTTGCAGGGTATGATACTTTTGGCCTGAGCCCTGGTTCTTTCGCTCTTTGATATATAGTGTTCCAAGACCTGCAGCCCTTTAATTTCTCTGCTGCTAGGTCTTGTGTAATTCTAATTGCGGCACCATCATATTTAAATTGTTTTAATCTTGATGCTTTTAACATTTTATCTTTGAGTTGGGGGTTTTGAAATTTGACTATGATATTCCTATGAGTTTTTCTCATAGGATCTCTTTTAAGTTCTGATCAATGAATTTTTTCTCTTTCTAGTCCCCCCATCCCCATTCTAATGCTTCAGAACAATTTTCTTTAATTATTTCTTGTATTATTGTATCAAGATTTTTTTTATCATAACTTTCAGTTCATTTGATGATTTTTATGTTTTTTCTTCTTGATTTATTTTCCAAATTGTTGTTTTTCTTATGTTTTACTTTCTCTTCTATTTTTTCATTATTCATATTTTATTTAATTATTTCTTGATCTCTTATAATTTCACTGGCTTCACTTTGCCCAATTCTAATTTTCAAGGTGTGATTTTCTTCCTTAAGATTCTGGATCTCCTTTTCTAACTGGTGGACTTTCCTTTCATAATCTTCTTGTTTTTCTTGGATTAATCTTT
>CM053581.1:132706846-132728855 GCA_028627135.1 Pseudochirops cupreus
CTCTCTCTCTCTGTCTCTCTCTCTCCCTCTCTCTCTCTCCCTCTCTCTCTCTCTCTCTCCCTCTCTCTCTCTCTCTCTCCCTCTCTCCCTCTCTCTCTCTCTTTCTCCCACCCCCTCTCTCTCATCTCAGTCCTCAATCCCAATGACAGCACCCTTTTATTCTGTATTGTTTTGTATATTTTCTCCTATGTAGATCTTCTCTGATTGTTGTTTTGCTATGCTTTGATAATGGGTTCCTTCGCTAGTCTCTGTGTGGAACTGACATTTGGTTGGAAAGGTATCAAGTTTTGGATATAGAGCAATGACACAATTTTCCCCCAGCAATGACACAATGGTCAGAAGTTAGCTTGAACTCAATCATATCAACCTAGACAAACAACATTTAAGGGTGCAGATAGTTATATTTCTAGCCCTTTACCCCCTCTCTCTGAGGAAAGCAGAGTGGCCTCCAGTCCCAACCTCTTGCTTCCTCTCTAGGTAGGAATGAAAGTGTCCTTTGGAGAAGGGTGAAGGAAGAGATTAGAGATGTCTATTCTGCCTCCATTTAAGTCACCCAATGACATTTCCACGGTATAGGCATGGATCAGCCCTCATCACACATGCAGGCTCTCCTTACATGTATGGGGGGCACTCTTTCTTGCTATAACAGCTATTAATTTACCCCTTAACACTTCTCATCTAGATTATTAAAAATAGTTTTCCCAGTGGACTCCTCATTTCCTGTCTCTCCTCTCTTTAATCTATCTTCCACACAGTTACCAAAACAATCTTCTAAAAGCACAGCTCTTATTATATCAATCTTTTGCTCAAGAAGCTAAAATAGATCTCTATTGGGATAAAATGGGTAATGGGATAAAAAAAATGGGATAAAAAATCTGGGATAAAATGCAATCTCATTTAAAGCCTTTCACAGACTGCCTCCAACCTACCTCTCCAGAAATTCCACCTGACTCTTCTCTATATTGTAGCCAACTTCCTCTTCTGTCAACTCTTGCCACTGAACCCAGATGGCTCCAGAGGAGAAAGTGAGGCTGGTGACTTTGCACAGCTCTCTCTCACTTAAATCCAATTCATTTGCACATCATGGCATCACATCCCTGATGTCATGGTCCTCTTCAGCTATGAAGGACAAACAATATTCCATCTCCTACCTACATGCCTTTGCCAGGATATCACCCATGCCTGGAATTATTCTTCTTTAACTTCTTTCTTTTAAGAATTTAAAATCAAGGCTTAACTCCTAGAAGCATTTCTGACTCCCCCGCCCTTCCACTGGAACAATGAATGCTCTTATCCTTCCTAGAATTAACTTGAGCTTATATGTCTGTGTAAATGTCATATTCCCCAGCAGAATGTAAACTCCTTGAGGGAAAAGACTGCTATTCATTTTTTATTTGCATCTTTAGCACTGAGCACAGTGCCTTATACATATGTAATAACAGACCTGCACTGGGCACAGGGGGCCTAGGGAGTAGAGAGGTACTGGATGCACAATGTAGCTCAGGTTTAGTACAACTATTTATTTTCCCACAGTCAAAAGAAATGCTTAAGACACAAAATACTAAAAAGTATATAATAACAAAGATTTGAACATGCCCCAGTAACCTATAACTCTTATTATGCTCCCAAGAGATTGATACTTAAAATATTAATACATGGGACATTTAGTGGCATTACTGGATGGACATCTCAACTACCCTTCAGTTCCACAAAGCCCAAATGAATCCCTTAAAATCTTTATCTTCTAACAATAAATTACTCTTTGGTCACATGTGGAAGGAAGGAAGAAAGGAAAAAAGGAAGGAAGCAAGGAAGGAAGGAAGGAAGAAAGGAATGAAGGAAGGAAGGGAGGGAGGGAGGAAGGAAGGGAGAAGGGAAGAAGGGAGGGAAGTAAGGAGGAAAGTAGGGAGGGAGGGAGGGAGGAAGGAACTAGTGAGGGAGGGAGGGAGAAAGGAAGTACAGAGGGAGGGAGGAAGGAGGGAAGAAAAGGAAGAAAAGAAAGCTAAGGGCCTTAAGGCTCAGGTTCACCAAGACAGTACATGTGTCCATTGCTATGTGAAAGCGGCAGCCTTACAGGAAGTCCTGGAGAAATTGTGTCATTCCACAAGTTCAGAGAAAGTAAAGAAAGTTAGAAGGGATGTTATCTCATCCTTTAAAGTCTACTGAGTAAGCAATGCTTCCCCATGAAATGGTTAATAGTCATACTACAGACATCTCTTGCCCCTGCCATAGGGAATGAAAGATTACTATATCATCCCAAAGCACCAAGTCCTTCTGCACTGAGCTAGAGTCCATGTTAGATGTGGCCTAGAACAGGGGTTCACCTGTTTGATAAATGAATAAATAAATAACTTAAAGAAGAAAATTAAGGCACAGAATGTTAGGAGACTATTGCAAGTAATAATGAGGAACTAGCCTAAGGTGAGGGCAGTGGAAATGAGAGGATGAATGAATAAATGGAGCTTTTATTAAGCCTTTCCTATATGGAAAGCACTGTGCCAAGCACTGAGGATATAAACATAAAAGTAAGACAGCCCCTGCCCTCAAGTAGCTCACATTCAATCAAGGAGACAACACATTTAGAAAGTTTAAGCTGCAAGTCAGATGGAAAGGTTTCATAGTCCTTAGGATACAACACCAAAGAAGAAAGTAATATGTCTTCTTTAATGTCATTTCTAATGATAAAACCATGCCCATTCCCAATATTGAACCATTTGGCAGTGCCAAAGACTTTGGTGACATGAACTTTGTTCTCTGAATCTTCATTAGAGGTAACACCTCTAGGAGTAGTTAGTTACTAGGCTTATGTCTCCACATCCTAGGATGATACCTGTGGGCACCTGACTGGTAGCATTGCCATTCCTAAAGCCCTTGCATTCAGATTCCTTGGCTGTTTCCATTGGTGGTCAAAGTGGCAGTGCTGTTCTGCCCTGCCCAGCATGTGCTGTCTTCTCTCTCTCCCTTAGGGTATCTATCTTGCTGTTTTAGATGACTTTCCTACCCTGAGTGGCAATTAGTTGGCAATTGGTGGAAATGGCTACCCTACCAAATATCTTCCTTGGGATGATAGCTATAAGGACTGGACAGGAAGTAGAACTGGTAGTCTGGGAGACACTGCCACCTCCAGAGCTCCTATACATATCTACATGTTGATTTATTCCTGGTGGTAAGAAGGAAGGTGGACCCCTTCTCAACTATGATTTTGTCCCTCAGTGATGGCTGTAGCAGCTCTCATGGAAGCAGATCTGGTGGCTTGGGGGACTTAAGGCTCTAGGGATCAAGGTCCTGAACTGTATCAGCGTTTGAAGGGAGACGGTGGTCAAGGTGGTGATGGTGGTTTGATTTTCCTAGCACATGCTGCCTCCTGTCTCTTCCTCAGGGAATGGGGACAATATAGAGGTAAAAATGATGAGAATTAATAACTAATTAGATATGGCCAGTGAGGGAAAAGGAAAAACCAAATATAATACCAAGGTTTGAATAAAAAAGACTGAATGAACAGTAGTGCCACTGACAAAAACAGAGAAGTGAGAATCAGAGCAGATTTGAGGAACAAGAGAAGTTCTATTTTATATATAAATACATGAATGGAAAGCCCTAGAGTCTAGACCAGCAGTTCTCAACCTGTGGGTTATGTTCAATTCGTAACAATGAAAATACATCCTGCATATCAGATAGATTCATAACAGCAGCAAAGTGACAGTTATGAAGTAGCAACAAAAATAATTTTATGGTTGGGGGTCACCACAACATGAGGAACTGTATTAAAGGGTCACGGCACTAGGAAGGTTGAGAACCACTGGCCTAGAATCTTTGAGATGATAGATGGAAATGTCCTAAAAGTAGATCAAAATGTGTGTCTGAAATTTAGAATCAACACCAGAGTTAGAGATGCATATTTGGGAGTCATCTCCATAAAATTGATAATTGAAGTGCCGAGAGAAAGTGAGATCATTAATAGAAAAAGTATAGTATGAGAAGAAAAGAGAGCTAAAGACAAAAACCTTGAGAAAGACCAATATTCAGGGGTCAAGAAGAGGAGGAGGAGCTACTGAAGCAAGCAGAACAAAGCACTTGGAGAAGTGGTGGGAAAACAAAGAGAATGCAACCTATCAGAAATCCAAGGAGTAGACTATATCTAGAATGCAGAAGTGGTCAACAGTTTCAAAATCTAGAAAGGTCGAGGAGGATAAAAATTGAAAAGAAGCCTTTTGGACTGGTGATGAGGATGTGAGTGGAGATTTCAGAGACTGTAGTGTCAATGAAGAGGTAGAAAGTAAAAACATCACAAAAGTTTTAGGAATGCAAATAGTCATATATAAAACACAGATAGATGACAGATGTGTGTGATACATATATCATATACATATATGTGACATGTAAGACAGTGTATGTCTTAGATCACAAACTCCTGGAGGGCAGAGATTATGTTATATTTAGTCAGTGTATCAACAGCCCCTGGTGCAGTACACATACCAGACACTTTTAAGTGTTTGCTGTGTCATATAAATAGGGATAGAGCAAGAAGGGGAAAATCTCTAAGTGAGGCAAACACAAGCAAAGGCACAGAAATGGGAATGCTCATGGCTTATTTGAGGAATACTAAGGAGGCTATTCTGCCTGGATCAGAGTGCCTATATGTGGTAAGCACGCAGAGGAAGAAATTATGGGAAATGAGTTTGAATGATAGTCTTGAGACCATATCACAGAGAGGTCTGGCCACTAGGCCAAATCTGGATTTGATGCAGCAGGAAATAAAGAGCTGTTGAAGGGAACGTTAGATTACAAACTTTAAATTGCAAAGTGATGAAAGGGGTTTATTGGGAAGATCAGTCTGGGTGTCATGTGTAGGATTAACTGGGAGAGAAAGACAGTAGCATCAAAAGCAGCTGAGAGATTGTGGCTATGACCCAGCACTAGGACGTTAGCTGAGTGAGGTCCTAGAGAAGAGAGATTTGACTAATCGAGCTCCTAATTATTACCCCAGTACAAAACACAATTCATTATGAAGATGGCATCTCAATTCTGAGTCCTTCAAGAAAAAGTAGGGTAACTTTATGGGGTATGTTGTAGAATGATTTTAGAGCCTCCAATTGGACCAAATGTCTGACTACTGGGGTTTCTTTCTACTCTGAAATTCTGTCATTCTGTTCCTTGATTAGATGGAATTGAAATGAAAGAAAAAGTCAACTTAGTAAAATGTTGGGCTATAGAGAAGGAAAAAACTAAAAATCTAAGGACTCAATGATTAAAAAATCTTGAGTTGGAAGAGAACTTGGAGGACATCTCTCTATCCAGAGCCCACTTAGACTAGAAGAAACTTGGTTTTATCAGTCATTCCACGAGAGAAACAGAGTAACAGAATGGGAGACTAAAATGGAGCTCGATAACCATGGAATCAAGCTCACACACAAAAGCAATTACATATGTTAGATGGCTAGGTGCTCATGGTGCTTCCATATAAATAAGGAAGGGTTGTTTATGTATTTATTTATACGCTTATTTCTTTTCTTTCTTTATGTACTTAAATTGCCAAGACTGTATTAGGAAGGGACAATAACAGAAAAGTATAAAATGTGTCCCGTCAAATTCATCCTGCAAAGTATTTGGCTCCCTGGTATTTAAGCCAGGTCAGCCAAGCCGAACAACATTCCCTGAATGCCCGTTTCTTGAGCAGGGCATGAACATTAGCAATGTGGGGAGATAGAAATGAAATAAGAGACATGACAGTGGCATGTTCCAGCCAGAGAATGGAACAACCAGACACTTGGCTGAGAGAGGGTATTTTGAAGTAAATATGTGAAATTGAGCAGTTTCCTGGTTTCTGTCAACAGGAGATTAGGAGTCAAAAGTTAAACACAGGCATTTTTTCCCCTCCATAAATGAAACTCAGTGTTCAAAGAGTACTCTCCAAAACATTTACCGGATAACTGTGATTTATGGAACACGTGTACACAGGCTCCCAGGCTAGGAGACAGTGGCCCTCTCCTCCCCTTAATTTGTGCTGAAATGCTAATAGCACCAGAAACCAAAGAAGCAGGTGGAAAGACCACACGAACAGAAAGCATTGACTATCAAAGGAAAGAGATGGACTATGAATTAGGCTCCATTGTGTTATTTGTCTTTTTCTGTACATACATCCTATTTTCCTAATTAGACTAAAAGCTTCTTAATAGAGTGGTCCTTCCTCAGGCTACTTAAAATGAGTCTATGCCACCATTACCACCATCACCCCTGGCCCTTGTACATTTGTAAGTCTAGACTTGGAAGGGATGTTAGAAGTCATCTAGTTACAATAGGAGAATTGAGTGGCACAGTGGATAGAGTGCTAGGCCTGGAGTCAGGAAAAACTGAGTTCAAATTCAACCTCGGGCATTTACTAGTTGTGTGACCCTGGGCAAGTTGTTTAATTCTGTTTGCCTTACTTTCTCATCTGTAAAATGAGTTGGAGAAAGAAATGGTCTTTACCAAGAAAACTCCAAAAATGGGGCAAGAGGAATCAGACATGACTAAAAATGACTAGACAAGTTGTGAAGAAAAGAAAAAAGAAGAGGAGAATCAATGGAACATTTAAAAATATACAGAGGAGAACAGAAGGAAGTTCAGAAAGGAAGAAAAATAAGATTGACAGTATTATCACTCTCTTGATACCTTTAATATCCTTTAAAAAAAGAAAAGCTATATTTAAGCAAGACTCACAATTTTATATATAATTCTTTTCTGTTCTTTGTATGTGGAGATGTTCATTGTTGTTGATATTCAGGTTCATATTATTTTTTTAAAAACACAATTTTTAAAAATCAACTAGTCCAGATTCCTTCACTTTATAGTTGTGAAAACTGAGACTGGGCAGAAATGATTTACTCAGACTCATGTAGCTTGTAAGTGACAGAGCTGGGATTTGAACTCAGATCTCCTGACTCTGAATTCAAGTTCTTGGAATAAGAGTTCAACATCTAACAAAAATTGCTGGGAAAACTGGAAAGCTATTCGGCGGAAACTAGGCACATGCCAATATCTCCCACCATATATCAAGATAATGTCAAAATGGATAAACTATTTAGGCAGAAAGGGTGACATCATAAGTAAATTAGGGAAGCATGGAAAAATGTGCCTGCCAGATCAATGGATAAGGAGTTTATGACCAAACAAAAGATAGAGAAGTAAAATAATTTTGATTATGTAGCATTAAAAAGATTTTCCACAAATAAAACGAATGTAGCCAAAATTGGAAGGAAAACAGAAAACTGAAGGAAAAAAATTTATAATTAGTTCCTCTAATAAAGGTCTCACTTCTCAAATATAGGGAAATAAGCCAAAATTTCTAAAAATAAGAGCCCTTCCCCAGGATATGAACAGGCAGCTTTTAGATGAAGAAATCAAAGTTATCGATAGACACAAGGAAAATGCTCTAAATCACTATTGATTAGAGGAAATATAAATTAGAATAACTCTCAGATACCACATCATACCTATCAGATTGGATAACCTGACAGCAAAGGAAAATAACAAATGCTGAAGGGGATGTGGAAAAAAGTGAGACACTAATGTATTGTTGGTGGAGTTGTGAACTAATTCAACCATTTTGGCAAATTGGAACTATGCCCAAAGGGTTATAAAACTCTGCATACTTTTTAATCCAGCAATATCACTTTGGGTTTGTGTCCCAAAGAGCTAAAAAAAAAAAAAGATTGGGGAGGAGAGAGGAGGATCTATATGTATGAAAATATTTATTGCAATTCTTTTTGTGGTGACAAAGAATTAGAAATACATGAGATGCTCATCAATTGGTAAATGGCTGAACAAGTTATAATATATGATTATGATGGAGTACTATTATGGTATAAGAAATGAAGAAAGGAATGATTTCAGAAAAACCTGGGAAGACATATGAATTCATGCAAAATGAAGTGAGCAGCACCAGGGGAACGTTATGTATAGTAACAACATTATTTTAAAGATGATCAATTGTGAAAGACTTAGCTAATCTGATCAAGACAATGACCCAACACAATTCCAAAGGACCCATGATGAAAAATGCAACCCACTTTCAGAGAGAGAACTGATGAATTCTGAATGCAGATTAAAGCATACTTTCTTTACTCTATTTTTATTTTATTTTGTGTTTTCTTTTACAACATGACTAAAATGGAAATATATTTTGCGGGCCTTCATTTGCGTAATTCATATCAAATTGCTTACCTTCTGTGGGGCGGGGCAGAAGGTAGGGAGAGAATTTGGAACTCAATTTTTTTAAAATTTTTGTTAATAATTTTTTACACATAATTAGAAAATATTTAAATTTTAAAATGTAAATTAGCTAGTCCAAACTCCTTCACTTTACAGATGTGGAAACTGAAGCTAGGAGGCAGATATGACTTACATAGGTTGTAAGTGACAGAACTGAGATCCGAATTCAAATCCTCTGACTCTGAATTCATTGTTCTTCCACTATACCATTCTGTGTCCTATTGTGTTTATTAAGTACACATTATTTTGTATTGCAACTGGATGAGAGACAGAATATGGTAAGAGGTTAGAGAGCTGGCCTCAAAGACAGGAAACCCTGGATTCTTGTCCTGCCTCTGGCATGTACTAGCTCATCAGCCAAGGGCAGCATCTCTGTTGGGCAGGTAGGTCACTAAGGTGGAACTGTTCCTCTCCAAAGCTCAACACCTGACTGTCATGACTAACTCTTGAATCAATAGCTGGTCTTCTTCATTGCTACCATGGATCACACTCCTCAGAGCTGCCTCAAATCACTACCTCTCTGGGCTCACTTCCTGCTGGTTTTGTTCTTTCTTTCTGGGTAAGTAGCTCCATTTCAACATATCACAGAGGAAATAGAAATCTCCTCTCCCCTCTGTTAGAGAGGGGGAGATGGAGGTAAAGGCAAAATGCCATCAACTGTCAAGAGCCAAGTTCTTTCTCCATAGCCATTTCCTGTCTTGACTGTCTCTATAGCCAGCAAGCTAACTTTTTATAGGCCACCTTTGCATTGCCAATCCTGTTAGCCTATGGAAAGTTGTCCTTCCAGTTCCATCACAGAAGTACTTCATATCTCATAGAGAAGTAACAAAGTGATAACCCTGTTCTGTACTTCATTTAAAATGCTAACATCTTATCTCCCTTCTGTGATGTCATAAACTGGGCTGCAGGGGGTGGGGCTGGGAAGGGAGAGGGGGTGAGTCTTTCCCAAATCTCCCCTTCATTACATATACATCTGTCTCCTTGAAGAAAGCATATCTAGACCTCAAGTTTTTCCCCAATAAAATAAGGCTGGCAAGGTTACCATGTTAAAACTTCCCTAAAAATGGTGGTTCTGAACATGTGTCTGGAGCTTAGGAGAAATGTGTTTCTAAGTTATCTATGGTTTTACCACTGGACATTTAGCTATTGCAATGGATAAAACCATATATCATAGGACATTAGAAGTAGTTCTTTTTGCCAAAATGTGGTAACTGGATGAAAGAGACAATTTGTTCTTTAAAACAAAAATGACAATGGGGATTTCATCGCTTAGATTCTTGAGTAAGACTGCAATACTGCCTTGATTTCAGGTCAATGTGACCTAACAAAGGATTCCATGATGGAACCAAGTCTAAGAGCCAGTCCTTCCCAGAGTCAAAATCAGTGACAAGGATCAGCTTCTGGATCTGTGCCAGGAGAGCCACCATTCATCACAAAAGCCTCTCCTCCCTCCTTTCCATGACTGCCTCATGTGGGCCTGTGAGAATTGGGAGTGGTGAGACCAGTGGCACCAGAAAAAATTGGATCTGACATGAGCTACTCAGCTGGGTTCAAATTCTGCCTTTGGTGTTGATCAACTGTACCACCTCGGGCAAGTCATTCAATCCCCTTAGTTTCCTCATTCGTAAAATGAAAAGACTTGCACTATCTTGCATCTGGTGTCCCTTTCAGGTCTCTGTCTCTGATCCTATGAACTTCTGTTCGATAAAGTTAGAGCCCTGATTGTCCCAGCTAGCTGTCTGGTCTCATAAATATCACAAAGCATCTGCATGGGGGCCTAAGGAAAAGGCTTCACCTGATCTTCCTGACAGCTACTCTATGCATAATGCTTTCTGCTTCAGATGCGCAAAGACTAAAGTGTGTGTGTGTGTGTGTGTGTGTGTGTGTGTGTATGTGTGTATGAACCAGATTATTTCTTTTTTTAATTTTAATTTATTTTTAGTTCAGAACATTCAGTTCCACAAGCTTTTGAGTTTTTGATTTTCTTCCCCTTCTTCTCCTCCCCCCTTCCCAAGATGACAGGCAATCTGATTTAGGCTCCACATATACATTCTTATTAACCATATTATCACACTAGTCGTGTTGTAAAGAAGAATTATAACCAATGGAATCACAAGAAAGAAGAAATAAAACAAAAAAGAGAGAGAGAGCAAATAGTATGCTTCAATCTGCATTCTCTGTAGTTCTCTTTCTAGAAGTAGACAGCATTTTTCATCATGAGTCTTTTGGAGTTGTCTTAGAACCTTGAATTGCTGAGAGATGCCAAGTCTATCAAAATCAGTCATTGGACACTGTGACTGTTGCTGTGTACAATGTTCTCCTGGTTCTGCTCCTCTCACTCAGCATCAGTTCATATAAGTCTTTCCAGGTTTTTCTGAAGTCTGCCTACTCATCATTTGTTGTAGTACAATAGTATTCCATTACATTCACGTGCCACAACTTGTTCAGTCATTCCCCAACTGATGGACATCCCCTCAATTTCCAATTCTTTGCCACCACAAAAAGAGCTGCTATAAATAATTTTACCTGTGGGTCCTCTTCTTATTTATATGATCTCTTTGGGATATAGCCCTAGAAGTGAGAACCAGATTATTTCTAAGTTCTCTTACAGATATAAGCATCAACGAATTCTATAAAGTGATATTTTAGTAAAATACACAAGTCAAATTATAGATGCTAATAAACCTTTTGCAGGAAAACCTCATTTACTTAAGGCATCACATGTCAACTGTACTTATTCAAAATACAGTCAAGAAGAAGTATGAAAGAAAAAAGAAAAGAAAAAGCTTCTGAGCGTATAAAATAAATGCTTCCCTCTCCCCCAAAAAATTCATGCCCCAAAACACATGTATTCTGTCGTTAAGAGAGTCCTCACTCAGAGCCCTTAATTCTGGTTATACATTCAATTCTAAAACTGATGGGTGTCTACTTTTTAATTACTTTTTCCTGTTTTCTCTGCCAAAAAGAATGATCTTTGGACCAGAAAGGACAACAAAAATGGCTAACAGGAAGGTGATAATCAATTAATGAAAGGCATTTAGCTTCCCTTATAATGTACGGTGACTGGTCTAGCTGAACTACATCCTAACATAGTGAAACTGAGAATGTGATTATTGAGTCACTGTTGGTAATTTTGAAATCAATGGTATTTTATAGGGATTGGGAGAGCTATCAAAGGAATGGAATAGTTTAAATGTTCTTCCAAGTTTTTAAAAAGGAAAGAGAATAGGTTTTTCAAGCTATAAGCCTGTATTTAACTTTGATTCCTGACAATATTCCAGAAAATATTATTTAAGGGACACCTAGAAATAGAAGGAGTTATTCCAATGAGATGGTATGACTTCACCAAGAGTATATCATGCCAATTGTAGTGTAAAACAGAAAGGTATAAATAAAGCTTATTTAAAAATAAGTCACAGCAAATTGACTTCCTTTCTTCTTTTCTTTTTCTTCTTAATGTGATAACGGAAAACTCACACAAAGCAGGTGTTCACATGGTGGTCAGAAAAAGCAATATAACAGCACTCTCAAGGTCTCATTAAAGAACTTTGTTATTGATTGTGAGACGTTGGAGACATTGTCCCAGGATCATCCAGCATAGCATGCCCACGTCAAAGGAGGTGCTGTATTCAATAAGCAAAGCAGAATTGCAGAAGCTCAAAATAAACATAAGATGCCCAAATTTAGAGACATCTCCCTCCCAAATTATCATACAAACGATCTATGCCCAAACTGTGGTAGAGCCCTCCAAGCTTGTATTGGTCTGATCAGCCATAGTCGGACACAACATACATTGACCCCCAATATCAAAATGTCATTTTGGTCCTCTTTGAACATGAAGGGCAAAGAGCAACTAAACTGGTAGATCAGAGGAATGCCAGAAATAAGAGTTTTCCTAAAATGTAGCTGACATCAAAGTATTTGACATCCATCTCAAGCTTTTCTTATGGAAAAGGTTAAGAGACATGGGGCTAGACCAGGGGTGGAAAACCTAAGGCCTCAAGGATTTCAGTCAAAGGACCACACTTGAGGACCTAGAGGGCCACATGTGGCCTCGAGGTCTCAAATTCTTCACCCCTGGGCTATAGTTCAATGAGGTTGATTCAGAACTTATTGAATAGTTGGCCTCAAAAAAGAGTCATTTAATGGTTTCATGTCATCTTAGGAGTCAGTCTTCAACAGAGTGACTAGGGGTTGTGTGCTTGGCCTGTTCTAATTAACTTTTCCATCAGTGACAACTTAGGTAAAGTATAAATGATATCCTAAGTGAACTTATCAATGACAAAAACTTGTAGGAGTAGCCAACACAGAGGAACCAGATCTTTTTTGGTTAGAATACTAAGCCAAATCTAATAAGGTAACATTTGTTTAGAAATACACATTTAACGTGACGCTTTGGTTCAAAAAATCAATTTCATAAATACAAAATGAAGAAAGCATGACAAGGGAACTGTTCATAATAAAAAAGGACTTGAGATTTTAATGGACTGCAAACTCAATATGAGTTAACAGTGTAAATTAATAGCAGCCAAGAAAGTTAATGAAATCTAAGTCTCCATAAGAAGGGGCACAATGTCCATAATTAGGTAATCATAGTATCACAAAATTAGAATTGGAAGGGAGTTTAGAAGTCATCTACACCAACTGATTTTTCTGCTATTCCTTGTCCTGGTCAGGTCACAGGGAAGCTGGGTGGTGCAGTGGATGGCGCCGAGTCTGGAGTTGGGAAGACTCATCTTTCTTGAGTTCAAATCTGGCTTCAGACACTTACTAGTTGTATGACCCTGGACATGTCACCTAACCCTATTTGCCTCAGTTCCTCATCTGTAAAATGAACTGAAGAAGGAAATGGCAAACTCTGCCAAGAAAATCCTAAATGAAGTCACAAAGAGTCAGACATTACTGACACAAGTGAATGACGAGAAAAAGTCAGACTACACCTGGAGGACTGAGTCCCTTTCTAAGTGTCGCTTTTTAGGAAAGCTGAAAATAAGCTGCCTCCAAATGAAAGCAAGCAGGCTGGTGAAGGGCACCAGGTTCATGCCAAAAGGATTAGTTGAAGGTGCTCGGGGTATTTAAACCTGAAGAACAGAACACTAGGGGGAAAGGGGGTATAATCACAATCTTTGAGGATTTAAATGACTGTCACATAGGTTATAGATTGAACTTACTCTGGCCCCAGAAGTGAGAACTAGGAGCAATGGGTGGAATCTGTAAAGAGTAAAATTAGTTTGGCATAAAAAAACCTCAATGATGAAAACTAACCAAGAGGAATAGGCATAATGGCTTCCCCCCAACTATAGACCTTTAGGTAAAAAGTGAATGACCACTTATTGGTTATGATGTGAAGAACACTTTTATTCAGGCATGGATTGTATTAGATGGTCTCTTAAGGCCTGCAATTGTGTAAACTTTGCTTCCAGAACTAGAACCTCCTTGAGGACAAGGGACTTTGAATTGTACACTTTTGCATCTCCTTTAGTGCTCTATTGATAGTAAGTACTTTATAAACAGATGATCATCATTCCAGATTAATATCTCTATTGGTTGAATTAGATACAGGAAGACTTATAAACGAAATCCTGATTCTTCTTTTATTTAGGAGGAGAAAGTTAGCAAGATGTAAATATACTTATCTTCCTCTTCTTTAAAGATAGGATTTCCAGTTAAGGAGTTCCCCATGTCCCTTTATTGATGGATAAATTATATACATCATTACACTTAGCACATATTTGCACTATACAGAATTAAACAAACATTGGCTTCTGTCAAGGGAGAATATTATGATTTATCTTGAGAGTTCAGTATTGATTCAAGAAATGATAAATTTTAATTTAAAACAAAGAACATGGCTAGGCTTTCACATAGAGTAGGCAGCTATTTACCCAGAGTATTTCTAGGTGGCTGGATAGAAAAAGTTAGGCCCACTCAAAAATCTCTCTACTACTGGTCCAGCATGATATCTGAAATTCCCATCTTTGGAATTACATCAACTCTCGCTTAAATGGAAAGGATCTAGATATTAATCTTTTAGCACCTTTTATCACGTGCCTGGATCAGCTCTCCTCCAAATCTACACACTCTCCATATTCCATTGGAGTGTTCCCCTTTATCAGCTCTGGCCTACCACTGCTAGATGAGTCATCCTCAGGGACTTGTTCTTTCCCTAACCAGAAGGGCATAGGAGATGCCTCACTGAGGAAGGCAACTGCTTCTGTTATCAAGGTCATCAACCGTGCCAAAGTCTCAGGTCTCTTCTCCTGCACTCGTTGCCCTGTCTGTATATGTGAATGGGTGTATTTCCTTGTGCCAGCCTGTCTACAAAGACTTTTGTTTACCCATTTTGACTTTTCAGCATTTCCATCCTCTGGGTTCCTGCCTGCCTATTTCTAATTCACAGTTACTTGGTCCTCTGGTATCCAGAAGTACTTCGTTTCTCCTCCTGTTACAATTTTATTCATTTACTATCTTGCCCTAAAGTTTCAGCTCATGTACTTTCCTGGTTGGTTTAGACCTCTAGGCCTGCTTTCCACTCTAGAGTTTCTATTGCATTCCCGGGTCATGTTCTGCATTCATGATCTGCAACCTCCTTAATTCTGGTGCAGGAATCTCACTGCATAGATAAATCTGGTGATGTAAGAAAGGCATGTAGATTTGACCATTTTGAAGAGGCCTGTCTAACATGGGGGTGGGAGAAAGAAATAGTAGGAGAAGCAGAAAAGTAGGAGAGAAGAATAGAAGGAGAAAGCTCTGGAGGATGCTAGAGCATGTGTGATTTCTCGACAATCATGGGGCATCATGAGGGCACTGAGAGAGGGTAGTAAGAAATTAGGAGAAACTGGGATGGCACAGTAGAAAGAATGTCAGATTTGAAAATAGATCTGGGTTCAAATCCTGGTTCCAAGATTTACTGTGTGACCTTGGGTCACCTCTCTGGGAATCATTTTCCTTGTCTACAAAAGGAAGGAATTGGGCTAGATGCCCTTTAAGGCCTCTTCCAGCTCTAAATCATGTTTTTTTGAACTGGTATCAGTTAATCAGCTGGTATTTATTAAGCACCTACCGAGGGCTAGGCACTGAGGACACAGAGGTAGAAACAGCCCTTGCCTTCACAGAGCTGTTGTTCTACTAGAAGGAAACCTTCCATGGTACACAATATAATAAATAATCATTATATGTATTAATTATAATATAATATATAGGTTACATACATATATATGTGTGTATATATATATGTATATATATACATATACATATATACATATATACATATATATATATATATATATATATATATATATATATATATATATATATATACATACATACATACATATATACGCAAAGAGATACAGGACAATTTTTGTAGGTGGGTACGATGGCAGCCTGGATAGAGTTCTGGGCCTGGAGTCATGAAGACCTGAGATCAAATCTGATCTCAGACATTACTAGCTATGTGACCTTGGGCAAATCTTAACCCCTGTTGGCTTCAGTTTCTTCATCTGTAAAATGGGGATAATAATAGCACTCGTCTCCCAGGATTGTCATGAGAATCAAATGAGACAATAACTTAGCACACAGTAGGCTCTATATAAATGTTAGCCATGTATAGGTTGAGGAGATCAGGAAAAGTCTCATAGGAGGTGGCGCTTGAGCTGGACTTCGGAAGAAGCTAAAGGTCCTAAGACATAGAGATGAGGAGAGAGGGCATTCCAAGAATGGGAAACAGCTTTGCAAAGGCAGAGGTAAGGGGAATGTTGTGTACGAGGAAAAGTAAGCAGGCTGGTTTGGAGGAGTGATACGTAATGGAAAGTTAGTCTGGAGCCAGATTTTAAAGGACTCTGAATGCCAAATAAAGGTTTCTGTTACAGGTAATAGGAAGAAAAAAATGCCCCTGGAGCCTTTTGAGCAAGGTAGTAGCATTGTCAGATCTCTGCTCTGAGAATATCATCTTGGTGGTGATGAGGGGTTGGAGAAGGAGAGAAGTGAGGCAAGGAGCCCAATTAGAAGGTCATCACAATTATCCAAGTGACAGGTGATGAGGGCTCCAGTTAGAGCACTGGCTCTGTGAGTAGAGAGAAGGGGATGGGTTCAAGAGATACTACGGAGGGAGATTTAAGGAGACTTGGCATGTAATTGAGTCAAAAGGGAGAGTAAAGAGTCGAGAATAACTTTGAGGTTTTGAATCTGGGTGACTGATAGGATGATGGTGCCATCATAAAAAAGAGTCTGCTTAGAACATCGCACAAGCTCTGACAAGCTTTAAGCACTGATTTTAATAAAGTCCTGGTTTCTTCATTTTATCATCAGAAATAACTGGAAATTAGTTCTTTATAATATGTTGCTTTTACAACATTAATCAATGACAAAATGACCATGAAGATGTGGGTGAAATGTTCAGCCTTTCAGGATTGGTCTTCTTGCCTTCTGTCTCTCTAGGGATAGAACAATGGTTTTGGTATAAGAGGACCTAGGTTTGAATTGTGCCCCTCCCACTGGCACTTGCTACCTTTAATGACTTTGATTATAACCTGCAAGCTTTTAATAGACTTTAAATCAAGTGAGATACCAGGATACTAAAGCATGTTTTTCTCCTAAGCTTAGATAAATATCTTAAATTTCATGACATGTGACATAATACAAAATTGTGTTGTAATCCAGTTCCATCGAGGAATTTCTATAATTCCAGAATAGCTCTACTTTTCAGTGTATCAATATATTTTTCAGAGTTCACTATTCCTTCAATGGAGACAAGATTTCCCAGCCTGATGGAAGTTTTAAAAAATCCCTGAACCCTTTTTTGAGGTGGATGTTTTACAATCTGATGAAGATGCTCAAATCTTATAGATTCACTTGGATATCTTCTGACAGTGACTTTGATATATCTTTGAATAAAAAAAGAGTTTCAAGAATAAAAATGACAATTTCCCCCAGTTTTTAGTACTCTGGTCTTTGTATTGTCTTGCCCGTGGCAAACAATTTTTTCTTCATACATTTTTATTGATCTTTTTCATTGTCTTCCCAACTTCAAGAGGCCTATGTCACACTCTAGATGAATAAATAATGGCCCCTCCAGCTGCCAGGACCCTTTGAAGATCATTTCTTATTTTTCCAAATTCCATTACCAATACAGGCCGTTTCCCAACAAGAATCTGTCAGGTCTTTTTTTGTTGTTTTATTTTCAGTTACTCTTTACTGATCTTGTTTCAGCGTGGGCTTGAATGATCCTATGATCCTTGAAACATTTGATTTCTCCATATCAATAGCTAATACAATAACACTAAGAGTCATAAGAGTGCCCCCTGAGACCTACAATTTTTGCACATTTCCTAAAATTTCTTAAAATCTACAGAATCAAAAATACCATGAAAGAGAACAATGAAAAATGTGTAGGATACAAAACCCATCACTCAACTGACAGCACTAATGAAAGGTGAGGAAACTGACTCACTCTGGTTTCATCTGGTTATGGTCAGATCTTGTGAGTCAACCTAGTGTCAATGGAAGTACATGTATGACCATTGAGGCCACAAAATCAAACCATATCAAAATTATTGTTGGTCCCAAGAAACCCTCACACCTTGGCATATCTCTCCCCTCTCCAATCCATCCTCAGCACAGTAAGAAGTAATGGTCCCAAAGAACAGTTCTGATGGTCAGTCTCCTACTTTATAAGCTCCAGCAATTCCCTGTTGCCCTGAGGATAAAATATAGACTCCTTTGTTTGGCATTTTAAAAAGCCCTTTACTATAAAGCTGTAGCCTAGCCTTTCAGGCTCATAATATATTGTATTCCCCTCTTACATCTTACATTCGAGCCAAATTACCCTTTTTGCTATTCCTTACACATGACATTCTATCTTCCATTTCTAAGTCTTTATACAGGCTGCCCTCCTCCTCCTTGCCTGGAAGCAGTCTATTTTGCATTGGCCTCTTAGAATATTAACTTCCTTGAAAGGTCAGTTCAAGTGTCACTTTCTATCAGAAGATTTTCCCCTTGTCCCACCGTTGTTAGCACCTCCCTCCTCCAATTATCTCATATTTACTTTGTATATATTCTGTGTATGTGTGTATACATATGTGTGTATTTGTGCACACACACAATATGCATAATATTTCCCGAGGATGAATGTAAGTTCATCAAGGGAAGAATACATTTCATGTTTCTTTTTTTAATCCCCGGTTCTCAGCACATAGTTGACAATTGAAGACCATTGATTAGCATACACACACACACACACACACACACACACACACACACACAGAGCAGAAGCTTGTGGTCATCCAGTATCCAATGGAAAGAAGAATATTCAAAAGCTCTCTACAGCCTCACATGACAAATAAAGGCCTCTTCATTAGATCCGGGATGGTAGATGTCGATTGTGAGAAAAACAAGTGCTGAGTAGGTTATATAGCAAAAATGACATAAAATAGAGGAATTGCTCCATGAGAACTGAAGTGACCAAATGGGAGATCAAAAAACTAGAAAAGATTGTCCAACAGTCTGGCTCTGTGGATGGAAATGGAAACAGCAGGTGTAGGATCATCAGTTTGGGGATTCAGTGGATCTGCCCTCACAGTATGACTCTGCATTCAAACATAGAATTTAGAATATTTTAATGTTGCAGGATTTCTTAAATTGGCTGTACTTTCTCGCAAGTTTCAAGATAACCTGAGAAATTGATTAAAGATATTTTTTGGTCCCAGATAAAGTTCAAAAAGTAAAACAGTGACCAAAAGTCATAAGGTCATAGAGTTAGACCTGGAATGAGCCATAGAGACCATCAAGTCTAATGCCCTCCCTACACACAACCATTTTAATATGTGGAAACTGAGGCAAAGGTCAAGTAATTTGCTTAGGGACATACAGTTAAGGAAAGATCTGAGGCCGGATTTGAACGCAGGTCTTCTTAACTCAGCCCAACATTTTACCCAATGTATACCTAGCTAGCAGAAAGTCATTATATGTTTCTCCACATCCATGTTGAATGGGTAAATGACATGCTCATAGTTAACTATGATGTAAGGAAAGGTATGATTGAGACAAAGTATTTGAGCAATATTTGGAGAAGTAAATACCTTTAACTGAGAAAGTCAAATGTTATCCCTGGTCCTCCATGCCAAATGTGAGGAGAAACAAGCCTAGAATTCCAGCATTTGTTCAGTGTAGATGCATTCAGTTGTTAGAGATAAGGAAATCAAAGGTCTCCAAAACATCAGAATTAATAATGCCATGCTTACCATTTTCATCTCTATTGGAATGACTAAGCCATTGACTCAACCCACTAAGTTTTCAGCTAATTAATCCACTGTTTGGGTCCCATAGGCTCCATCTGTGTGCCATCTGTTCTCCATGATCCACGCAGAATGTCTTCTTGATATATAGTTTCTTCAGGATATCAGCCTCTTTTCTGTGGACTTCATTTTTCATGTGATTCTGAACATTCAAAGTAGGTTTGAAAGGGAGAGTACCAGTGGTTTCAGGGATCAGAAATGATTCAGTATAAGAGGCGTGGATCTTGCAAGAAACCAGGAATTATGATAGTTGGGCATACCCACCCTTCCATGGACCTTGTAACCTGTTTTATGTTCTATATTTCTTACTCTGAGGAAATAGACTATTTAAGAAAAATGTTTTGAAACTCTACAGTTGGTAAGCCACCTATGGCCAAACATAAATGAAGGCTCTAGGTTAGACTACAATTATTTGGGGTCTGTGTGCCCACACAGATTTCCCCTAGTGCTATGTACTCAGAATTTCTCAGTTCTAATCCAATCCAACCAACACTCACTGGGGAATACCTCCCAATGTTGTCTTCCTTTGATGGCACTGTTAATGAGGGCAGCTTGCATTTCTCCAGTGATCAAAAATATTTCTGAAACTCAAACTTCCCTTGTGGGTTAAGGACACAAGTGGCAAAAGACAGCTTTCTTTCCTGTTGATTACCATCAGGAAATGACTACATCTTCTCTACAGTTCTGCACACAATAACTGATCAAATAATCCATTGAGGGAAAGTAATCGGTTAACTATTAGATGAGCTGCTTAAATGTCAGGCCAATGTCTACAAATAGGAAAGCAAAATTAGTACATTAATTATTTTTGTTTGCAGATCTATTGAGAAGGACAATTATTTCTTTGCTTAAGGAAAAAAAACTGTTTTCACTACAAGTTTCCTTATGAAAAAGTATTCAGTAATCATGATTCCCTACAAGGCAATGTGAAACTGAGATTTATACATTCTTTTTCATTCAACTCATGAGAATTATTTCTTATTGCTAAGGAAAACTGAATGCAATGAAATAAGGAATCCTAAATTTGAAAGAGGAAAGAATAAGCTGATCGTTAAATTGTAACTATATTAATGCTGTTATAAGGATGAAATGAGATACTTATAAAGCATTAGTACAGTTCCTGGCACACAGCAGGTGTTTAATAAATGTGCACCTCCTTCTTCTTTTCCTTAATAAATTTGCATTTCATCCATGTTTGTGGACATTAGCTTTAGTTGGTCATTAGTCTTCACCCCTCATTTGGCCAATCTAAAGCAAGGAGTCATGTTTTGGAATTTTCCACAGATGCCAAAATCTTAAAAGGTGTCATTTCCTCATCTTATCTGATCCTTACAACAACCCCCCAGGGTGTTCTTATTAGCCTTATTTTAGAGATGAAGAAAATGAAATTGAGAGGATAAAAAAAACTGCCCAGGGTAACATCATCCAAGACAGGATGTGAACCCACGTCTGTATTTCTGTCTCTAAGTTTAGACTGCAGACAGATCATTGGATCGGTGATGTCATTGGAGAAAGTTTCTTCAATAGGGTATTTGAGATGGAAGCCAAAGTACAAGAAGCTGAAGAGAATGAATAATGAGGCAATGGGGTCAGCAAATTATTTTTTTAATTAACTTTTGTTTATTTTTAGTTTACATCATTCATTTCCATGAGATTTTGAGTTACAAATTTTCTCCCCATCTTTCCCCTACCCACCACCCCAAAATGGCGATCCCATGTTTACCCCCTCCCTCAATCTGCTCCCTCCTATATCCTCCCCCATCACTCCTCTGACATTCCAGTAGGGCAAGATGGATCTCCTTACCCCAGTGCTGGTATATCTTAATTCCCAGTTACATGTAAATAATAATAATGATGATAATAATAATAATATATATCTATATATATATTTTAACATTTGATTTTAGAACTTTAAATTCTAGATTCTTTCCCTACCTCCCTCATCATCCACCCCCACTGGAAAGACAAGCAATTCCATACAGGCTGTACATGTGTAGTTATGTAGAACATCTCCACAATGGACATATTGTATAAGACTGACTGTATTTCCCTCCTTCCTATCCTGCCCTCCACTTGTTCTATTCTCTGCTTTGTCCCTGTCCCATTACAGAAGTGTGTGCTTCTAACAACTCTCCTCCCACAACCTGCCCTCCCCTCCATCATCCCCCCTCTCATCCCCATCCCCACTACTCTCCTGCAGGGCAAGATACCCAGTTTAGAATTTATGTCATTCCTTCCCTAAGCCAAATTCAATGAGAGTAAGGTTGACCCATTCCCTTTTGCCTTCCTGTTCTTCCCCTCCATTGTAACAGTTATGCCTTGCCTCTTCTATTAAACCCATTCTGTCTCTCCCTGTCTCTTCTCCTTCTATTCCTCTCCTACTTCTCAATTTCACCTTTTAAAATATCATCCCTTCCTATTCAATTGATTCTGTGCCTTCTGTCTATGTACACACACACACATAC
>CM053581.1:132729355-132746541 GCA_028627135.1 Pseudochirops cupreus
GCCCAGGACTTTCGAAAACTGCCACCCAGAGCTGCCAAGAACTGAGGAGGCATGGCTGTGATGCCGGTATTTTGTCTGTCTGTTTTGATGTTGTTTTGCCAGATTCACCTGATGGTGAAGGACAGTGCTGTTGTTGTAGAGGTCCTGGAACCTGGCTGTTTGTTCAGAAGCCCTGAAGGAGGATTTTCTTGTGGTACCTGCACAGAAATCCTGGAAGAGGGCCTTGCTGATGTTTTCAGGGGTTCTGGGACTGTTCTACAGGCAGAGAATGATTTGATGAGGACACAGGCTATGGCTTTGTTGAGCCTTGTCTCCCCAGGAACTGAGATTGCTGAAGGCTTGCCTAGAGTGAAGATGAAAGAAAGCCCTTTCCTTGGGTATTCAATGCTCAGCTTAACTTTGTTAACCTAAGGGTGGATGGCCTTTTGTGCTCTCCTGCCTCTTTTGAGATTCAGGAATGGGAAGCCTTTGAGTTTTTTGTGCTCTGTGAGAAGAGACTTTTGACTGACTAAATGAATGCACTGTCTAGGGGTGGAGTAGTACCTGGATTGAATTGAGAACTTGCTAAAGAAACAAGTTACACTGTATTTTGACTTTCTCTGTTCTGTGAATGTTTGCTGAATAAATGGGGTTTACTATGCTGGTAATCCGAACCTTGGAAGTTGCCTTTGCTTGGCATTACAACATTGTACACAGTAACAGCCACAGTGTGCAAAGACTGATTTTGATAGCCTTAGCACTTTTCAAGGGACTCATGATGGAAAATGCCATCCACATCCAAAGAAAAAACTATGGAGACGGAACGTACAGAGAAGCAGACTATTTTGTTTTGTTTTTTCTTTCTCATGGTTTCTCCTTTTCATTATACTTCTTCTGTGCAACATGACTAATGTGAAAATGTATTTAATAGGAATGCATGTGTAGAATCTATATCAGATTGTGTGCCATCTTGGGGAGGGAGGAGGGAGAGAGGGGAAGAAAATTTAAAATCTATGGAAGTGAATGTTGAAAACTAAAAAAAAATAATAAATTGGGAAAAATATTAGCTCAAATAAACAGATAAAATGGCATTAAAGAAAACAGAACCTTGTCTTATTTTTCTTCCTGAACTCTGTTTCCAAGGGAAGTTTTGCTTTTGCTTCTTATCTTTGCTTCTCATTTCTTGGGTTTTGCTAGTACAGCATAATCTAAGACCTGTTTCATGGAAGGAATCTTCATGTACTCATTGACTCAAGCCTGGATGAGCATCTACAATGTTAGCTACTGACAAAAATTCTCCAAACCTCTTCGCTCTATGAAGTGAAACTGAGTCATCTGAAAAGCAACTTTCTAACAAGATCCCACCCCCACCCCCCAACCAAGGGGGAAATCATTCCAGGTCAATTGTTCTCATTGTTTCCCAGTGGTGAGGAAGACCATGGCATGTTGAAATGCCAAGTTCCTCTGGCAGTTATATTACCACCTTGAGACCTCTAATAGAAATAATGACCTCAGCAAAGAAGCCTTAGGCCCTTTCTCCAAGAACTCTTCTCTCAATATGGACAAAGGAACACAATAGCCTTCATCAAGTATTTGAAGGGCTGTAATGTCAAAGAGGGATTAGATTTATTTTGCTTGGATGGAAGAACCAGAATCAGTGGACACAAGTTGCAAAGAGAGATTTAGATTTAATATTTTTTAAAGAACCTTTCTAACAAGTAGCCAGTCAGTCAATCAATAAGGATTTATTAAGCACTTATTATGTACTAAGCAGTGTGCTAAGTGCTGGAGAGACAAAAAGAGGCAAAAGATAGTCACTGCCCCCAAGGAACTCACAGTCTGATAGAGGACACAACAAGCAAACAAATCCATACAGACAAGTTATGCTGTTGTTCAGTCGTTTTTTAGTCATGTCAGACTTTCCGTGGCCCTATTTGGGTTAGTTTTTTTATTTATTTTTATTTTTTCCTCCTTTTTGGAGGGCAATTGGGGTTAAGTGACTTGCCCAAGGTCACATGGCTAAGTTTTGTGTTAAGTGTCTGAGGCCAGATTTGAACTCAGGTCCTCCTGACTCCAGGGCCGGTGCTCTGTTCACTGTGCCACCTAGCCGCCCCGGGTTTGTTTTTTCTAGCAAAGATACTGAAGTGGTTTGCCATGTCCTTCTCCAGCTCATCTTACAAATAAGGAAACTAAAGCAAACAGAATTAAGTGACTTGCCCAGCGTCACATAGTTAGTAAGTGAATGAGGCCGGATTTGAACTCAGGAAGATGAGTCTTCCTGACTCCAGGGCCAGCATTTTATCCACTGCGTCACCTAGACAAGAAAAATAAGAAAAAATTAAAAGAGAGGAAAAACTAGAACTAGGAGGGGTTGCAAAAGGCTTCTGTAGAAGATAGAATATTAGTTGGGACTTGAAGGAAGCCAGAGAAGTCACCTTCTCCCCCACAACACTCTTTCTTCTCTGGGTTTCCATGACATTTGCTTTCTCTTGGTTCTCCCCCTGCCTAACTCTTACTTCTCAGTCTCCTTCACTGAATCTCCATTCCATCAGCCTAGATAGATAGATTGATGATACGATGATAGACAGATGATATGGTAGACAGATAGATGATACAATGGTAGACAGATAGATGATATGATGGTAGACAGATGATATGGTAGATAGATGGTAGATAGACGATAGACAATAGACGATATATGATAGATGATCGATAGACAATAGACAATTGATAGATGATAGATGATAGATGATAGATAGATAGATAGATACCCCATCATACCCCAATTAACAGATATCTAGTTTGTTTCCAATTTCTTGTTATTACAAATAGCACTAAAAATGTAAAGACAGAATTTCTTTCTTCTACCAGTAACTTTCTTACTTAGTGGGACTACTGAGTAAAAGGATATGCATATTTTGAACTTATTTTCCAACAAGTTTGGACCAATTCCCAACTCTCGTAACAGTATAATAGTGAGCCTGCTTAACTACCACCATGGTAGCATTGAATTTTGTCATCTGCCCACTTCATGGGGCTCAGGAAGAACCTCAATCTGATTGAGCTGCATTTCTTTGATTAATAGAGATATCAAATGCTTTTTTCACAAAGTATATGGTAACTTAGGTGTCTTTATTAGAGAACCACCTAAGAAAAATGAAATGGTGAACCACTCTAGTATCTTTGCCAAGAAAAACCCAAATGGGATCACAAATGGATATGTCTGCAACGACTGAACAATGATGACAAATTTTGAAGTAAAATGTTATGCTCAACTTTGAGTCAAGAAGAACTGGGTTATGATCCTGCCTCTGCTACTTAGTAGTAATGGGACCCTAGTTGAGTCACAAGTCCCAGAGACCTAGGTTCCCCATCTGTAAAATGAGAAGATAGGACTCGGTAACCTCTAACATTCCTTCCAGCTCTGAATCTATGATTTATGACTCTAGAATCTGATTCCTATTCTTTGACCACATAGCTGTAGGAGGATGGTTCTTAACTCATCGATTTTTGCCAGTTCCTTAAGTATTTTTGATGTCAGACTTTTATCAGGTGTTTACTAAGAGATTTTTGTCTCAGTTTATTTCTTCCCTTCTTATTCTGTATGCATTGCTTTTTCATGGTGCAAAGTCTTTTTATTTTTATATAATCGAATTCACCTATTCCCTCTTTGTCATGGCTTGTTAAGAATTTATCCCCACTCCAGAGTGATGAAATATATAAAAATTCCTTATCCTCTAGTTTTATTATGGTAGTTTTATTTATTTATATCATTGGTCCATTTGAAAATTATTGCAGCATATGGCATGAAGGTTGATCTGATCCAACTTTCACAAAACTGATAAGTTTTCATAATAAAATTTTTTTTGAGTAATAATTATTTTCCCCAGTGTTTTGTGATCCTAGGTTTAACAAACAATAAAATACTGCAGGCATCCAGCTTTGGCTTATTATTGACTAACCTATTTGACTAAACTATTTTCCTATTTTTTATCTGATATCTAGGAGTTCTGATAATTACTGCTTTGTAGCAAAAGAGAGTTCCAGGAATGCAAATTCTTTTTTTAATGTTACTTGTTTTTATATTCTTGACTTTTTGCTCTTCCACATGAATTGTATTATTATTCTAATCCTATAAAGCATGCCTTTGGCACTTTGAATGGTATAACATTAGATCTCATAAGTTTAAATTGAGTAGTAGTAACATCTTTACTATATAGAATCTTGGCTTTACAATGAACAAAGACCAAAGAGTTCTCAAATTATGTAGTTCTCTTCCTTTTTTTGTTTTTTGTTTTTGTGTTTTTTTTTTGTTTTTGTTTTGTGTTTTCTTTTGGAGAAGGGAAGGCAGGGCAATTGGGGTTAAGTGACTTGCTCAAGATCACCCAGCTAGCGTCAAGTGTCTGAAGTTGAATTCGAACTCAGGTCCTCCTGATTCCAGGGCCAGTGCTCTATTCACTGTGCCACCTAGCCGCCCCTTGTAGTTCCCTTTTTACTTTTGTAGTTGCTTATGTCTTAGAAGGCGAATTTCCAGATATTTCATAAATTTCATCATTATTTTAAGTGGCATTTCTCTATCATATTTTTCTGACTTTATTGATTTTATGTAGAAATGTGAACAATATGTGGGCATCTGGGTAATATTTTGTTAATTCTCTTGAGTATTCTAAGTAAACCACAATATCATCCACAAATTGATATTTAATCTCCACCTTGTCAATGTGTATTCCTTTTGCAAAAGGGGAGAAACTCTATTCAGAGAAGCATCTGCTTTACATCAGCCCTTGAAGGCACAGGTGAGGTTGAAAGAGATATTCAAAGTTTAACACCAATGCTAAGATACTAGCTGGATGTCTAAGCTCAAAATGAACCTTTTTCATCCCTTTACACAGGTACCCAAAGGACCTATTTGTTCCAGGATCTAGGCTTCCTTTCAGTCCCTCAACAGGTGCATAGAAAGGAGTAATCTGCATTTTGACACTTTGTAATTTTTCCTATAAAAACCCCAGGGTGGGGTGATATTAGTCTAGTCTAAGAGTATGAATATATTCCCAACTACAAGCCATAATTTATTTGGTTCACATTGATGCCCATACCTTTGAAATTCTAATCTCCTTTACAATTTTGAGGGACCTAACAAGATTATTCACTTACATAAATTAAAATACATTTTATTAAGACAAAATGATCTGTTGTGATCCCAATAGCTATCCTTAATGAGTTTCCATTTCTTCGGTGCCTAATGAAAACTAAAAGGGAAAAATACCAGGAGAAATTGCCAGGTCCCTGAGGTTTCCAAAAGCAACCACAAGAAGTCATTACTCTTCATTTTCTTGTTTTACTGCCATAGGTAGCGTTTCTTAGGGCCCCTTTTTAAGTGTGAAGGGTTCTAAGGCAATATTGGCTGGCTTTGGGGTTCAGACACGTTCATTAAGGAAAAAATCCTTCCCATACTTTTGTAGCTAACTCTTTATGTCATTTACATAAGTTACTCCTCAGTTTCCTCAGCCATAAAATGAAAGGATTGTATTAAATGATCTCGAGGTCCCTTCTACCTGTAGAACCTATGACTTTCAACATGTCTAGTACAAGGTATTCTAAAAGCCACCCTCCTTCTAGCCAGAGAAGCACATGTTACTCACATCCCTTCAGTTCTGAAGACCCACCTAATCTGACTGGTCCCTCACCTCTTCAAATCACCTGATCCTAATGATCCGTGCTCAGTCTCTGCAACGATAAATTGAGGTAGAGAAACAAGAAGACCTCTGAATTCCCTTACCTCTCTAACATTATGTGAAAATTCAAAATATCCCGGATGCTGTTTCATCAAAGTTTCTAGATCTAGAGATAAAATCATATGGCGTGATACATATTGTTTTGCTAATACTGAAACATCTTTGAATTCCGAAAATGAATTCCACGTGATCATAATGAGAAACTTTTTGAATATTTTATTGCGTTCTATTTGCCAGTATCTCTAAATATTTTTGCATTTGTGTTCATTAATACTATTGGTCTTTAATTTTTCTTTTCCTTTATCCCATCCTGGTTTGGGAACAAAAACCATATTTATCTAAGACTTGGTTAGAGTTCAATCTTCTCTACTTGCAAGAACTGTTTATATAGCATTGGGATTACTTGTTCTTTAAACACTTTATCGAAGTCATTTATGAATCTGCAGAGTACTTTTTCACATGGTGGTTTGTTAATGGTTTGTTCTGTTTTATGGCATCATTTTATTTATTTCATAGTTTCTAGAAATGTATCGCTTTATTATAGTTTCCATTTTAATTGCATAGGATTATGTATAATATTCTCTAAACTTTATTAATAGCTATAATTTTCCTTTGCTCATTTTTTATTTTCATAATTTGGCTATTTAATAAATTTTAAAATCTATTATCCTTTTAAAAATCTTTTATTTAGTTCATTTTTTTTGCTTCCTATTCATTTATCCTTTGATGAACGATCTCTTCTTTGGCAGGACATAATAATTTGTTGACTTTCTAATTTTTTTAACCAGACATTCTTTTTTCTCTTGTTAACATAATCATGGGAGAAATAAATTTGCCTCTAAGACTATGACAGCTACATTCCATACATTTTAAGTGTGTTGTTTTTGTCATTGTGTTTATTAGGGTATTATTACTTCCTTAGTTGGCTCTTCGATCTAATCATTCTTATACAAATGATATTTAGTGTTCTATGGCAGTTTACATATTGAGATTTTATTTTCTTCCTTAATTACTATCAGGATTATATTGTAATCTCTAAAAGTAGAGTTTAAAACTTCACATTATATTTTTCTACATATATTTATAAGTTCCTTATGCCTCGGAGTGCGATCGATTTTTATAAATAATTGTTTGGTGCACATTTGAATGAAAAGTACATTTTCTAGGAAATGCATTCCATTCTCACCGCATATTTATCAACTCTAATTTTTCCAGAATTCTATTCTGTTCTCTGTCTTATTTAACTTTCTGTTTGTCTACATTCCAAATGTAGAATGTTAAACTCTCCCTCTTTTAAAGTAGTTCTATTCAGATCCTTTTGCAATTAAATTTCTATTTAAGATTTTATTTACTAGGTCTTCAAGGACCCGTGATGTATCGCTGAATGGTCATGATTTTCTTTTTTAATGATCTTAAACTTGAAATCAATTTATCTTGAATCATAACCACAACAACTGGTAGATGTTTTGTGAGTCATTTATTCCGTATATTTATCACTCTCTTAATGAGCATAACCTTAAAACCTGAATTCTGGTAACCATTTTTATTTCCTCTTGAAGAATGAACTGCCACTGGAGCTACAATCTCTCCTGCTTCTCTGAAAATGTGTGCCTTGACCAGAAGGGAAGGCCCAGTCCTGAACTGGCCTGCGTAGGTGTGGTTGGTGAGAATTTTGACCGAGTTTCCTTTCTAGTTAGAAGACACTGGAGTAAAGACAGCTGTTTTCCATAAATATCTATTGGTTGCCTATCTGTGAAATGGCATGGATAAGCAAGGAAGTACAAGGAGTTATAATTTTTCATGCAAGATGAATAATCCTGAGTAATTGGCATTGGGCGACAAGAGTCTGAATCAAAAATATCTCACCAAAGAAGGAAAGAGCTCACAAAAGGATACCAAAAAAAAAAACTATCCAAAAGTTAAACATGATGCCTTGGTAAACAGAGATTTGCCTTTACTGGAGGTCTTAAAAAAAAAATTAGATAGCCACTTGTCAGGTATGTTATAGAGAGGGTTATAATTTAGGTACAGGTTGAACTAGAGTCTTTGAACTCTGATTTAATTCTGAGATACTTTAATACTAAGATACTAGGATTATTCTAAATCTTTCATTTCTCTCCTAGGGCATCTCATGAATTCTGCTGATTTATTTCTGGGAAATTTTTCTTAAGTGGTTTCCTGAAAAATAGTGGTCAGACTCTTTCTTTGCATATTTGGGGCAATTTGATATCTCATACAATCTGCCCAACCTCTGCCTTCTAAGTCCATCATCTTTGTGTGTAAATTTTTCAAGACTTTTTCCAACCAAAGTTGTCCTTGTTTGGGGGACATTTTGCTGCTTCTGCTCATTTGCCCTTAAGCCTAGAAAATTTGTTTCTCATTAACTCCCATTGATTGCAAGTCTTTATTCAGATTTTCTAACATTTTTCTCCAAGTTGTTGAATTTTATTACCAATTCTTCTTTTCCTATTTATGCATTGTGAAATTCTCCATTTCCTTTAAAGTGTTTCTTATCTCATTTGATATGACTTGACTTAGATCCAGCTACATTTCTTGGGTCATTGTTGAAGCTAATTGGCAATTTTTTTCCTTCTGATGGCCTCTCTTTAGAATTTAAAAAAACTATAATATTTATCATATTTTATTTTTTCTCTTCTTGAACTTCCCCCCCTTCCTTATCTGAAAATCCATTCTCATTTGAGTGTCTTTGGTTGCTCTCCTTCATTCCTTTCATTCCTCATTTATTTAATTGTTTATTTGAATTTCAACCTATGGGAAGGATTGAAGTTTTGAGCTCTTTAACAACCTCTCGCTCTATCACATTGACAAAACAGAAATAACTTTTAAAGGAATGCTTTTACCTGACTTAGCTTATCCCCCTCTGCATTTCCCATCTCATAAGCCTCCAATAGCATTCCTTTATCAGACCAGAGGACATATTCATTCAAAGTAATAGGCACTTCACAAAAAAATAAAAGCAAGGTTAAAAAAAACTCAATCAAGCAGGAGCATTCTCAACTCTGGTTCTGAAAATGGTTGCCTCTTCTCCACATGTGCCTTCTGGAGATGGAGGTAGAGTCCTGCTCTGGGCTCCAACTTCCACATGACGAAAGAATGACTATACATCAAGTTACTTCATCAGGGTATTACATAAGTGACTGCATCAACAGTCACTGTCCAGGATTTCGGCACCAGCTTGATCAATATAAACTTTTCCAGAAATAGAGGTGCATGCACACATGCACACACATTCACCCACACACAGAAACACATAAAGAGAGAACAAGAGACACGATGAGAAATACAGAGAGAGACAAGAAAAAGAGGGAATTAATTCACAAGTGGTTACTACAGGTTGAGGTCCATTAGACGTTGCTACTTTAGTAGCCTTTCTTTCTGGGTCCAACAAGGATAAAGAACACTTGGCAAGGGTTGAGTTTTCAATACACTTTGTATTCTATTGTCTATAGACCTCTGACATTTATATCAGGGTCTAACCTTCCTTCATTTTGCATGGCACCACAAGCTAGTGGAATACGAAGCTTCCTTACATATCACTGTAAGCTAGAGAATGGCAGTGTCTCTCCTGCTTGTTACCAATTACCTCTCCTTACAGCTCCAGATCTCTAAAATCCTCCCAACTTAGAGACATCCCCACCAACTGGGTCTATCCACCGCCTCCTGGGACAGTCAGTCTTTCTAGTCCCAAAGATTTATGGACACACCACAAATCTATGGAGAGGCTCCTCAAATATGTCCACATTAAGTCTACCCCTCTGCAACTTCCACTTTTTACTCCTAGCGCTCTCTTCTGTGACCACACAGAACAAGTCTAACCTGTTTTCCATAAGAGATTCCTTAAAAATACTGGAAGATAGCTAACCCTTCTTCTCCAAGCTAAACATCCCAAATTCCTTCAACTAATCCTCAAGGCTTTTTATCACCCTGGTCATCCTCCTCTGGACTCTGCAAAATACAAAGACCTACTTAGGAATATCTTGTCAACATATACCACTGGCCCTCCCCTAAACTCTATTTTGGAATAAGCTGACTAACATTAGATTTTCTTCAAAAGTGTCTGCTTTTGTGCCATTAATTCTGATGACACTGTGATGGCAAGCAACTACGTGAGTCTTAGAACCAAAAAAGACTAATTGTAGTTAGTCTTTCACAGACTAAAGTTCTTGTGTTCTTTTTCACAGATTAAAGTCCCCATGAGAGAGTTGAATATCACTAAGATGATTTTTGAAGGTATCTTCCAATTTAAGTATATTGTACATATACTTCATAATCCCAGGCAACTAGGTGGTGCAGTGGATAGAGCGCTGGGCTTGGAATCAGGGAGACTCATCTTCATGAGTTCAAATCCAGCCTTAGATACTTACCAGCTGTTGACCCTGGGCAAGTCACTTTACCCTGTTTGCCTCAGTTTCCTGATCTGCAAAACGAACTAGAGAAGGAAATGGCAAACCATTCCAGTATCTTTGCCAAAAAAAAAAAAAAAAAACCTAGATGGGGTCACAAAGAGTCGGATATGACTAAAATGACTCAGTGACAACAGCAAAACTTCATAATCCAGTGTCATTAGCTGTTGGTGAACTATGGGGATGCTGTGCGTGACCTCTCCAGGGATCTGGGGTCATAGTCTAATCAAAGTCCAAAAGTACTATTGCCAAGCTTAGGTACCTATAACAACATCTGGCTTCTGGAAGGTAGTGAAGAATTACTGAATTGAATTAAGAAGATAAGGTGATACCATCAGAGGAAAAACCTAAAAGCCATAAACCAAGGAATTAAGCTAAGAGCCCAAAGCACAGAGCATTCAGAGGGGAAAAGATGTGGGCTCTAGTGGAGTTTACAACAGCCCTGAGAGATTGTTGTTCACTCCGTTCCCTGTTCCCTGGTTTTTGCTTTTACATAGGCCCAGCCTGGGATGGCCTCTTAGAAGCCATCAAGGCCTCTGAACTCACACTGAGCAAATTCTATGAAGCTAAAGACCATTTCAGACAAAACGTTCATGAGCTTCAGGAGGAATTCTCCAGGCTGAAATGCAGTTCAGTCATGCCACATTTCCCAATACCTGCAAGCTTGTATTCTGTGCATTGTCCTCCCATTTTCACTGCAGTTCATCCTGTAAGTTATAATTGGATGCATGCTAATTGTTCTGTTTTGTCTTAATCTTTTTTATTCAAGGTAGACTGGATTAAATTTGGGAGATTGTGACTGAGGGTAGGATTTTAACATTTACCACTCGGTTCCTTTGAATGTTCCATTAACATTGTAAGCCTTGGTGGCTGGTGACTTTGGAGATGTGTGTGTGTGTGTGTGTGTGTGTGTGTGTGTACACACACATATATATGTCTTGAATTAAATCTCTTTGAATGTTATGACAATAATAACAATAAAAAAGGAAAATGAAGGTTGGAGCAATGGTACTTAGCAAAGTGGATCTGGATTGTGAGAGATTGGATGGGTCACTGAATTTGAAGGATTGTAGAATCATGAATTTAGGCAGGCTGTCAATAAACTTTTATTAAGTACCTATTATGTACAGCATTCTGCTAAGCTCTAGGGATGAAAGAAAAGCAAAAAACAAAACAAAACAAGTCTCTGCCCTCTTATAGCCTAATTGGGAAGAATGTGCAAACACCTATGTACAAACAAGATATGCAGATGCATAGATAGATATATAGTGATATATGATAAATTGAGATAATTGACCAAGAAAAATGTATTTGCATTAAGGAGCACCAGGAAAGGCTGCTTAGAGATGGAATTTTAACTGGTACTTGAAAGAAGCCAGGAGGTAGAGGTGAGGAGGGAGAGTATTTCAGGCATGAGGAGTAGTTATTGAAAATGCTTTTAGTCTTTAGATGGTCCACTAGCCCTTATCTCTTCTTCCCTTTGTGGCTAAAAGCCTGGAAAAGGTCATCTACAATAAGTGCCTCCATTTCCTTTACTCTCATACTCTTTTTAACTCTCCTATCTAGTTTCCAACTTCATCATTCCACCAAAACTGATCTCCCCAAAGGTAGCAATGATCTCTTAATTGCTGACCCTAATGGCCTTTTCTCAGTCCTCCTTCTTCGTGACCTTTCTGCTGCCTTTGACGGCATCAATCTCTCTTCTCTTGATAACCTCATCTCTATAAGTTTCCATGACAAGGAACCATAGAAATCAACTAGTTTAACTACTACATTTTACAGATTAGGAAACTTAGACCCACCAAGGTTAAAATGACTTGCCCAATATCACATAACTATTAAGTGTCTGAGGTAGTATTCAAACCCAGGTCTTTCTAACATCAAGACCAGTCCCCTCTCCACTAAGCCTACTTCCTCTCTTTTGGAGTGATATACATAAATCCCATTTAAGGACCTGATTCTAAAATAGGAGCCCAATTCTCCCTAAGAATAGGTACAACAGTAAATTCTAACCCTTAACTCACTCTGTAGGCCCATAGCACCTGAATGTGACTGAAGAATGAAGTGACAATGGGACAGGTCAAAGGCTATCTTCATCTCTCCAACTTAGTACTCCACCCCACTTTCCTTCCTATCAGATCAATGTTAAAATATTCTATCCAAGAGGGAAGCAAACAGTGCCATGTCAGAGTATGGGCACCTTTACAGATACTAAGCCTTTGAATTCATCTGTCCTGAGCCTAAAGGTTAAGGTGATTGGTACTGACCTTAACCATGCCATAAAAAGGGGGAAAGGTGATGCTCAACCAGGGGTGTGCTGGCAAATGTTCAACTGACTCTCCAAAAAAATCATATGTACACAACACACTTTTACCTTTAGTCTACATTAATATTTTGTTCATCACTTTAAGTCTAGGCAATCAATGAAACAATAAATCAAGTGCTGAAGTGTAGCCTTTTTTCAATTTCCAAGGCATAAATTCTCTCGTTGATAATTTTTCTCTCAAGCCGTTATGAGCTAGCTTAGAGCGCCTCCCCATTCCCATTCCCAACAGAAGTAATTTGGTTCAATGTCCCTCTCTAGAGAGCCAGATATACATTTTGCCCACCACTCCTTTCTAGGTAAGCATTCACATTAATTTGGGGAAGGTTTTCTCACTTGTAATACTGAGATAACTGAGATGCTGAGAAATACTGAAATACTGAGATAATGTAGTATCTACTTCATAGGATCGTTGAAGGCTTAAATGAGTATATAAAAAGGACTTTACAATCCTTAAAGTGATCAATAAATGCCAGCTATTGATGCTGTTGTTTCCTTATCTTTCAAATGAGGGAACTAAATTAAACTCTCAGGTCGACTCCATTTTTTGTGAGATTAGTTAGCTGAGGGATCTGGTAATGTTTAGTTAAGATAATTATAATAAAAACAACAAACAATAACTATCGTTTCTATATCACCTTAAGGTTTACAAAGCACTTCACATGTGTTACCTCATTTGATCCTCACCACAAGCCTGAGTAGCAGGTGCTCATTTACAGATGAGGCAACTGACTCTTAAAGAGGTTGAGGGCACTTGTACAGGTCATACATCAGAGGCAGAATTTGAGTACAGGTCTTCCTGATTCCCAATCTAACACTCTACCAAAAGAGTTGTCATATAGAATAGGCAGTTTTCAGATGAAGAAATTAAAGTGATCTATTGGCATATGAAAAACATGCTCTAATCACTATTGATTAGAGAAATGTAAATGAAAATAACTCTGAGGTACTACCTTTTTGCTAATATGACAACAAAAGAAAATGATAAATGTTGGAGAAGATGTGGGAAAATAGGAACACTAATGTATTGCTGGTGGAGCTGTGGACTGATCTGACCATTCTGGAGAGCAATTTGGAACTATGCCCAAAGGGCTATAAAACTGTGCATACCCTTTGATCCAGCAATGCCACTACTAGAGCTATATCCCAAAGAGATCATAAAAAACTGAAAAGGACCCATATAGACAAAAATATTTAGAGCAATTCTTTTTGTGGTGGCAAAGAATTGGAAACTGAGGGTATGCCCATCAATTGGGGAATGGTTGAACAAGTCATGGTATATAAATGTAATGGAATACTATTGCTCTAAGAGTAATGATGAACAGGTAGATTTCAGAAAAACCTGGAAAGACTTGCATGAACTGATGCTCAGTGAAGTGAACAGAACAAGGAGAACACAGTACACAGTAACAGCAACATTGTGTAATGACCAACTTTGATAGACTTAGCTCTTCTCAGCTATACTATGATCTAAGACAAGTCTAAGGGACTCATGATGGAAAATGCTAAACATTTCCAGAGGGAAAAAACTATGAAATCTGAATGCAGATTGAAGCATTTTATTTTCTCTTTTTGTTTTTTTCTTTCTTGTGGTTTTCCCCTTTTATTCTGAGTCTTCTTTCACAATATGACTAATGTGGAAATATGGTCAATATGAGTATACATGTATATCATATATCAGATTGCACACCTTCTTGGGGAAGGGAGAATGAGAAAAAAATTTGGAACTCAAAATCTTGTAAAAGTGAATGTTGAAAAATATCTTTGCATGTAATTGGAAAAAATAAAATACTATAAGTAGGATGGGGAGGGGAAAGAGTTGTCCCATAAAAGAAGCATTCAACTTGTTCCATGTGGCCCCAGAAGAAGACAGAGGGGCAGGGAAGAGAAACTGCAAAGCAGAAAATTTAGGTGTGATATAAGCAAAGGGTGTTTATACAAAGTGAAAGGGACTAATGGCCTTGGAAGGCAGTGAGTCCTCCCTTACCAGTTGTCTTCAATTGGAGAATTACTAAGAGATGAGTTAGCCCTTGTGAAAAATGATAGCAAAACTTATTAGGTTTCATAAACACAACTCTGATGTATTGTAAGAGGTCTTATGTTCAGTAGATTTTCCACCAGTAAGAAATAAATTTTAATTGATCTGTCCACATTTTTTCCCTGTGACCAAAAATCCATATGTCATGGGTGTTTAACCAGATTTTAGAAATGCAGATATATCCACTAGCATAGGGATTAGTAAACCAGAAGTAAGCTGAACCGACACAGTTCAGTTAAGCAGCTCTCGGCCAGATCCATCACAGCCTTATTATGACCATAGATTTACAATCAGAAAGGACCTCAGAGTTCAGCTAGGCCAAACCTCTCACTTAACAGATGTGGGAGCCTTGGCCCAGTGACATACCCAAGGTCACACAGGTAGTAAGGATCCCTCCACTGATTCTAGAGACAGTGCTCTTTCTGCTGGACAATTCCTCTTTCATGTGGCCCACTTCCATAATTAGTTATAGTTGTGTTGTTTCAACTGTGTTCAACTTTTCATGATCACATTTTGGGGTTTTCTTGGCAAAGATACTGGGGTAGTTTGTCATTTCTTTCTGCAGCTCATTTTACAGATGAGGAAATGGAGGCAAACAGAGTTAAGTTACTTGCCAGGGTCACACAGCCAGTAAATGTCTGAGGCTAGAATTGAATTCACATCTTCCTGAAACCAGACCTGGTACTCTATCTACTACACCACCTAACTGCTTTCACTTCCATAATTACTTTTTCCAATTGTAGGAATGTTGTGTATGGGTTCTGGAACAACAAAGGACTCAAGGAAATCTCTCATGAACAATGTAAGGAAGTTGCTATATTCACCTCAGCCTTTATGTGCTACAATGCCTCCCATTCTCCCTAATATTTTGGCATGTATTTCATGATTACCTCAAGCAAAAGGAAGCAAATTAGAACTCTGGATAATAAACCAAGGGCTTTGACTGTACCCAACTAAGCCAACTGCCCAAATATGCTCCACGTGCACAATGTAGGTTTTGAGAAGGTGCAGAGAAATGATGGACTAAAAATGGAAATGAGACATGAAGTCTCAGACACAACCAATGTGTCCATTTACATGCTAGACTATATATATTACTAATTGACTGATTTTAGGGGTTTGTAATGCCAAGCAAAGGCAACTTCCAAGGTTTGGAATACCAGCATAGTAACTCTATTTTATTCAGTGACAAATTAAGGCAAAAACATTCACAGAACAGAGAAAATCAAAATACAGTGTAACTCATTCTTTTAGCAAGTTCAAAATAGCCTACCCCTGGGCAGTACATTCAGTCAGTCACCCAAAGTCTCTCTTCTCAAATGGAGATTAGTTTCCAATCATAAACAAAGTACATTGATTTGGTCAATCACAGAGCACAAAAAAGTCAAGTTTCCTACCCCTGGATCACAAGTGGATTACAATACCATCCATTAACGCCAAGCACTTTCTCAAAAGGGGCAGGAGAGCACAAAAGTCTACCTACCCTTAAGCTGCAACAAAGTTAAGATGTCATCACAGCATTTAATACCCAAGGAGAGGTCTTTTCTTCATCTTGACAAAGGTGAGTTCTCGGCAATCTCTGTTTTGGGGAGACAAAGCTTGACAAAGCCAAATATACATTGTCAGTGTCCTCATTAATTCACTCTCTGCCTGCAGAACAGTTCCAGAACCCCTGAAAACATCAGCAAGACCCTCTTCCAGGATTTCTGTATACATACAACAAGAAAATCCTTCTTCAGGGCTTCTGGACCAACAAGTTTCCAGGACCTCTTCAACAACAGCACTGTCCTAACAAAAAGTCCAGAATATCAAGGCAATTAATGAAAAGAAATGCTAGGGAAGGTGGCCTAAGCTTACCAGATTTTAATCTGTATTATAAAGCAGCAGTCATCAAAACTGCTTGGTACTGGCTAAGGGATAGAGTAATGGATCAATGGAATAGATTGGGTACAGAAGACTCAATAGTCAATGATTATAGTAACATACTGTTTGATAAACCCAAAGACCCCAGTTTCTGGGATAAGAACTCACTATTTGACAAAAACTGCTGGGAAAATTGGAATATAGTCTGGCAGAACCTAGGCATAGACCATCATCTAATGCCATACACCAAAGTCAAGTCTAAATGGGTACATGATCTAGGTATAAAGGTTGATACTGTAAATAATCTGGGGAAGCAAGGAATAGTTTACTTGTCAGATTTATAGAGTAGGGAAAACTTTATGACCAAAGAAGAGTTGGAGAGCATTATACAATGCAAAATGGATAACCTTGAGTACATTAAATTGAAACGTTTCTGTACAAAGCCAATGTAACGAAGATTAACAGGGAAGTGGGAAACTGGGAAAGAATATTTACAACCAGTGTCTCTGATAAAGGCCTCATTTCTAAAATATACAGGGAATTAAGTAAAATTTATAAGAATGCAAGTCATTCCCCAATTGATAAATGGTCAAAGGATATGAATAGGCAATTTTCAGAGGCAGAAATTAAAGATATCTTTAAGCATGTGGAAAAATGCTCTAAATCACTATTGATTTGAGAAATGCAAATCAAAACAACTTTGAGGTACCACATCTCACCAGTCAGATTGGCTAAGATGACAAAACAGGAAAATGACAAATGCTGGAGAAGATGTGAAAAAATTGGAACACTAATGCATTGTTGGTGGAGTTGTGAACTGATAA
>CM053581.1:132747041-132771072 GCA_028627135.1 Pseudochirops cupreus
TGAACAAGTTGTGGTATATGAATGTAATGGAATACTATTGTGCTATAAGAAATGGGAAATAGATAGACCTCATAATTACCCAGAGAGGCTTATACAAATTGATGCTGAGTGAGAAGAGCAGAACCAGGAAAAATTTGTACACAATCACAGACACATCGTATGTCTGATGACCAACCTTGATAAACTGGACTCTTCTCAGTAACACATAGCTATAAGACAACTCTACAAGTCTCAGGATGGAAGGAGATATCTACATTCAGAGAAAGATCTAGAAAGACTAGAGTTTAAAAGTAGACTGAAGCAATACATGCTATCGTTCTTTTAAAAAAAAAAGAAATTTACAAATATAAAAAAAAAAAAAACAACAGCACTGTCCTTCACCAGCAGACGAATCTGGCAAAACAACATCAAAACACACAGACAAAATACCGGCATCACAGCCCTGGCTCCTCAGTCTTTGGCAGCTCCAAGTGGCAGTTCTCAAAAGTCCTGGGCAGCTCCAACTGGCCCTCAGCAGTCTCTCAGCAACTCTGGCCCTGTGGCAATTCTCCTCTCTCTCCCCAAAAGTCCTTCTGGCCTCTCTCTGCTTGGTCCTTCTCTGTGTCTGGGCTTCTCTCTAAATCCACAGCACTAGCTCCTCCCAGTTCAGCCCTCTCTCTTCACATCAACAAGTCCATCCCACAAGTGGGATTCACAAGCTCTGGGTTTTAACACTCAGCCCAAAAACCAAGCCAATAAAGGGGGATCTTTAAACTCCATTACCATTACAGGGCTCTGGGCAGAGAATAGTTTAATGGTAGTGACACCTGTGCCAAAAAAAAAAAAAAGAGCATCAATAAAACATTTTGAAAAAAAAATTCAAAGCAAATTTGTAACTTCTGTTGTTCAATCATTTTCAGTCATGTCATAACCCTAACAACAAAGATAAAGGATTGGTTTGCCATTTCCTTCTCCAGTTCATTTTATAGATGATAAAACTGGCAAACAAGGTTCAGTGACTTACCCAGGGTCACACAGCTAGAAAGTGGCCGAGGATAGATTTGAACTCAAGAAGATGAGTCTTCTTGATTCCAAGCCTGGTGCTCGATCCACTGCACCACCTAGAAGCCTGAAATTTTGTAACAGAAATTATATATTTATATAATATGTATTTCTATACACACATATAATTTCTTTTTTGAATGATGACAGTTCAGAGGTTCTCATCCAACCCTCTTTTTTGTTCTTTGTTTAACTGTTTGAGGAAGGGAGGGAGAGGAAATAGGAGGAGAGAGGAAGAGAGTAGGGAGGAAGGAAGGAATGGAAGGAGGGAGGAAGGGAGGAAAGAAAGAAGGAAAGAAGAGAGGAAGGGAGCAAGGGAGGAGAGCCTAGATGCTAGAGAACAAAGAATATTCTATGCTTCTGATTGTTTTAAGTCAAGCTGCCTGTGTTTCTGGACTTTAGCTTTCCTCCATGACTGAATGTTTTAGAGTTTTAAATCAGGATAATTTCCTGCCTTGTGCTGAAAAATATGATTAGCCCCATAGCAAACTGTTAATCTCATTTTGAGTATATAAATACATTTAGGTGATCCTGTTGTTTTAGGGACTGACAACCTAGCCTATGCTTTTCCAGCCAAAGAGAACAAATGAATTGGGACCCATTAACTCATTTCACAAATGGCAAAGTTATTGTGATCAATGAATTGACAACCTTGGAGGGGAAGAGAGTGGAGACCTAGCTTTCCTCACATTCTCTCCCTCATTCTCCCTTCTGCCCCAACCCCCACTGCCCAATTTGAAGGCATAAGTCCCCAAGCACCCTCACTGGACATTAGGCCAGCTTTGGGAAGAGGGGGTCAAATTTTTCCTGAGACAAACTTAGAGTATCAACTTTAGCATTACAGGAAAGCCAATATAAGTTGGGCTATTTCTTTTTTTTTTTTCCTTAATGGGACCCCGAGAGAAAGTCATGAAGGGAGTGAGGGAATTCCTGTGAGCTTCCTCAGAGCCCAGCGGCAGATCCTATCGGTGTAAAACCTAGAGGCTAGATGTTAACATTCTCCAGGGTCTGGTTCTTGGCTCCGACTCTCAATGGTTATGCCAACAGATCGCAGCAAGATCTAGTTAGGCCTATGCAGCTAGAAAGTTTTGGAGTTGGAAAGAGTTATAGATGTGTTCCAAGGACAAGAATGGCAAAATAGAGAGAACTCTACACCAGAAGGTTGGCCACCAGGTTTTTTGGCCGCAGCAAGTCAAGAAACTGTGTCCTTAGGTATGTAGTGGTTGCAATTCAAGTTGGCAGAACTTCTATACTGACAAAATCACAAATCTTTTGAAGTATTGAAGAAAACCAGAGCTCATTCATTTTACTCATAGTAGAACTATGCAGGCTATTTACCCTCATTCTGTGTAAAATTTGAAGAGTCTTGGATATCTAATTTCCTAGCTCACAACAGATGAGAGAAACAAATTAGAAGAGATAGGGGCACAAATAATAACACCAACAGCAATGAAAAGGGGCAGGTAACAACACGGTGGCAAGGAGGGAGAGCGTCATTAATAACCGTGATGTAACAAGCATTCAAAATTGTTCGGAATATTTTATTTAAGCCGATTGTTCGTGGGAACATTTATTTGGTATTTAAAAGGAGGGCAAAACTAAATTAGCAGAAAGAAGGAATATGTATCATTTCCATCAAACTGCTTTTTTCCGTGTCAAAAAAAGACCAAATCTTTTTCGAGTCGGAAATATATTCTTTAAAAGGATTCTGTTTTTCTTAATTTAATGAACTTTAGTGGATACTATGAGCAAGAGTAGAATTTTTTTTTTCTATTTGATGGACTTCATAGGTGCATGAGGCATTATGTACTTGGGTCTGGTCAAGGGACTACAAAACTGGGCTTGGAAGAGCATCTCTGGGTTGGGGAGGAGGAAAGAGACCTAATGAAAGACAAAGTAAATTGATGGTCTGGGCACTAGCTAACATACCACAGACTGTTAGGTGGTACAGTGGATGGAGTGCATGGCCTGGAGTCAGGAGGACCCGAATTTGAATCTGACCTCCAACACTTGCTAGCAACCTGGGCAAGTCACTTCACCCTGTTTGCCTCAGTTTCTTCAACTGTAAAATGAGCTGCAGAAGGAAATGGCAAACCATTCCAGTTAAAAACCCAAATGGGGTCACAAAGAGTCAGAGACAACAGAAAAACAACAAATAATGTATTATATTTCCAAAAGTACAGGAAACCAAACAGAATAACTCTGTATACATGAAAGATTTCTTGTTTCAGTTGGTTTTTACTAAATAAAGGGTTTTCAGCTAATAAATACTTAGGTAATCAAAAATGCCTATTATTAAACCAGGCTAGTGTACTAGGCTATTTGATTCTGGTCATTTTAAATTACTTATTCTACATATTTAAATGTCATTCATTTTACAGTAAGTATCTCCTACAGGCTTCCCTGTGTCACCCAATATCGTTTGATTTCTGAATATCAGAGCATTTTTTGCTTTCAATCTGGGTTATTTAATCCCATTACTAAGAAGAGAATGTCATTATAACTGACTTTTGGTTTTACTTTTTTAAACTTTGTTTTTTATCAGAGTGGCTTGTTATTATCCTAATCATTCTTGCAGCAAAAGGAATTTTAAACATCATTTCCACCAAACATCTACAGTCTTTATCGCTAGAGAAAAATCCAAAATTCTATTACTTAAAAATGGATTTTATCTGGGACATTGCACTTATGAAATGACACTTCATACTGTCTGAAAAGTTGGTAGATAATAGGAGACGCTTTGAAACAAAACTCATTGCCAAGTGTATGACATACCATTCAGCCAATTTAGTCTCTAAAGCACAACAGCCCTCTTCCTAGGGGTGTCAATTTCAGTCACAGAGATCACATTTAAAATTCCGACCTCCCACAGAAGTTTGGGTGAAAATCTTCAAGGAGCTGACTATTTTGCTTGCACTGTGGTACAGTTGCTGGCATCTTTTTATATCCCAAGTATGTAGCTACATCAAGATGGCTTATCAGCCAGGTCATGATGATAAAAATACTTGCCCCCGAGCAGATGAATACATTCACAGCAATTATTCTCTCAACTTTACTCTCCACTTGGAGTCTCAGGTCTGGGTGCCGTCTTATAAGTTGCCACATTAATGAATGAACTTCAGGTACTAAGGGTTTTCAAGGCAAGCTAAAAAACCATAAAGCCACCTTTTCAATCCATGAATCAATCACTAAACACGTATTAAGACTCTACTATGTGTCAGCACAATGCTAAGTATTTCCCAATTCTGGATTAAATCCTTTCTCCAAACCATTTATGGGCAGTAGGTATTATTGGGGGGTTCATCCTGCTAATAACACAAGCAGAAGAGGAACACCAAGTTGTACATTATCAATTTCTAGCTATTCCTTGGTAGCTGCTATAGCATATGACCTTCTTTACCTTTGCAAAAAGAAATTTCCAAACTTCTCCATCCCCAAATTTTGGTATGAGGGCATTTGTTATCCAAAAGTGTGGATTTCCACTGACTTCTACATCTGTTCACTTTCTGTTGAATAGTTGAGAACTGTGATCATACCTGTCTGTGTTAGAAAACATTCTTCAGAAGCAGGCTGGCATCCTGAGCAGGAAACATTCACACTTGGCTTCCTTCTCAGTCTCTTTGAAGCTATTCAGGCCACAACAATGCCTAGAATTTGGGCTGCTTTCAGTTGAACCTACTTTAGGTATTCCTGAGGAATCCTGAGGGCTCCCAGAGGTCGAAGATATCCTCAGATTTTTAAGGTTCCACAGACAACTGAAGCATCAGCTTGTGCACTCTGAATCCTCCATGGCCCTACCCCAGGGGGTCAGACCATTCCATTTAGAATCTCAACCTGCGGGGAGCAACCCTTTTGGGGGTCAAACGACCCTTTCACAGAGGTCACAGGGGTCACCTAAGACCATCAGAAAACATATTTCCCATGGTCTTAGGAACCAAGACACTGCTCCTCTATCTGTCTCCACGCGGATCCGCCCAAATGCGGATATGCCCACATATGAGTATTAAAGGGTCGCGGCATTAGGAAGGTTGAGAACCACTGATTTAGATGAAGGCAAAGATGTTTTGAAAAAGTAGACCCTAAAAACAAAAGAAACAGTAGACTCCCACATCAATTGCTTAAGGGGTGATCAGTAATACCTGTTGCCACTTTAAAGAAGCTAGAACTGCGGGTAGGACAAGCAGCAGCTGCAGGCAATAGTCCCAGTAGAGATTACTAAGAGTTTGGGGCTCTAAAAGCAAAAAGAAAAACAGCTGCTAGCAAGGTATTGCCATAGGTCCGTTCTAAATTAATCTTTTCTGTTTCTGTCAGGTACCCCTTTGGCACTCTGGCAAAACCTATGAACCCCTTCTCAGACTAATGTTTTTAAATGTAGAAAATAAATTACCTATGATTACAAAGGAAACCAGTTATATTCGAATACAGCTACCAACATTTATTTAAAAACCAAGATCACAGGCCCCATATTAACAACTTCTAAATTAGAAGGAGGGTAAAAGTGTGTATATACACATACATCCATGTACATCCATGGAATTAGAAGAAATGGAGATAAGATTCAGAGGGGGATAAATTTCACTCAGCTTAAGGGAAACTTCCTAATAATTAGTGGTATCTAAAATGAAAATCAGAGCAGCTAGATGGTGCAGTGGATATAGTTTCAGACGGAGTCAGGAAGACTCCTCTTTCTGAGTTCAAAACTGGCTTCAGACACGTAGTAGCTGTGTGACCCTGGGTAAGTCATGTAACCCTGTTTGCCTCCATTTCCTCACCTGTAAAAAAAGCTGCATGGGGAGAATGGCAAACCACTGCAGTATCTTTGCCAAGAAAAGGGTCATGAAGAGTTGTACATGACTGAACAAAAAGGGGGAGTGGGTTGCTTTCGGGTTGTTGTGAGTCTCTCCCCCAACCCTTCAGATCTTCAAATGAAGACTGTTTAATTTCTTCTTGAAGATGGTTTCTGTTCGGACACAGCTTGGACTAGAAGGCCTCTTGAGCTTGCTTCCAATTCTGTGATTTGGAGGAAGAGGGGAAGAGGGGGAAGGAGAAAGAGGAGGAAGAAGGGAAAAGGTGAGAGGAAATAGAGTCCTTACAGGCAGGATACTATTACTAAAAGGGAAGGTGGCATTTGGCACCTACAGGCAATACATGAAGAACATCTGGGTCTTCTGCCGCCTTAAGGCTGCCAGGTGATAGAGTGGCTAGAACCCAGTGTCAGAAAAACCTGAGCACAATTCTAGCCTCAGACACTTCCTAGCTCTCTGACTGTCCCTGGGCAAGTCTTCTCTCCCTCTGTTTCCCTATCTATGAGATGGAGATAATAATAGTACCTACTTCATAGGTTGTTTTGAGGATCAGACAAGATAACACTTGTAAACCACTTAGCACAGTGCCTGGCAATTAATAGGTACTGAATAAATGTTTATTCCTTTCCCTATAAGCAAAAGGTAGAAGCAGACTCTACCTGCTGGTATTCAGAGAATGGCCCATTATACTACAACTACAGAGCAGATTGACCTGAAGAGAGGAAGGGAGAGAGAGGATGGAAAGAAAGACAGGAAATTTAATGCCTGCCTGACCTTGAGAAAGTGACTTCCCCTCCCTGGTCCTGTGTCCTTCTTTATAAAATGAGAACGTTGGACTTAAGGGCTCCTGGCCTCTGATTTCTCTTTCCACTAAATCTATGATCCTATGAAAAAACTTTTCATGGCAAGGCAGTAGAGGCTGTGGGAGAGAGGGGAAAGTCTGCTTTGTCTGTGTGGTTTTGTCTGTATATCTCTGTTTTCCTCTGCCTCTGTTCCCATAGCAGGGGATCAGATCCTATCTCTGACACTCCCTAGCTGTGTGACTTTGGAAGGCATTGGGATAGAAAAAGGGCTAGCTCTGGGTTCAAATGCAGCCTCTGAAACGTTGGAAAACTTCATCTCCCTTGGGCTCAGTTTCCTCATCTGTAAAATGAGGGGGTTTGACTAGATCATCCTGAAAGCCCCTTTCAGCTCTAAATCCTGTGAAAGTCTTGTGTGGATTGTGCTGGCATCTTCCCAAGATCTGGGGTACAGAGAATGCCAAAGGTTTGGGATGATATTTCACATGATCGGCCCCAGCTGGGCCCTCAGCATCACCTTCTGTGCTCTCTCTTCTTCAATATGCACCACTGTCAGAAGTTTACGGCACTCTAGCAGTTCAAAGGATGTAGGACCCTGACATCACACAACTCAATAGGCCCAGAGGGAACCACTTCATTATGCACCAATACAATAACTGAAGTTTACAATGGCTTTCCTGAGTTATCAAAGAAAGTTTAAAAGTATAGTCAGGATAGTCTAACAAGACAGGAAAGCATTTAAGAAAGATTTCCATCCAAATGATTTCTTTAAAAAAAAAATTTTTTAAGTTCAGGTGCTTGAAACAGTAATCTTCAGTTGAGGAAAACTCACTCATGTGGTCCAGGTCAGGCCCCAGGAGTCCAATAAGGTGTTATTGTATTTGTTATTTATCCTGGCTTCTCTAACCAGAAACAATTCAGCCAAGTGTGACTCCCTGCTCTGTTTCCCTGTCCTGTTCTACCATTACTAGGTGTTATTGCAACTAAAAACACCCCATAAACTGTTTTCTTCTCCAAACAGAACCACTTAGCAGGGAGCCACTGGGTCATCTGTTAGATGAAGAGGCCATGTTTGCAGATTTAAGGCAGGTTTGGAGGTTTCCGCTCTAAAAGAACAAAGAAACAGAAAACCTAGGCACCTGGCTACCATTCAGGGGAGTCACTCAAACCCCAATCCAAGGAGGTCTGCTTTCTCTCTCCAGGGCTAACTACATATTTGCCTAGCTGGGACTCTCTAAAGAGATCTCTGGCTTTTCTTGGGAGCTCTGAGCTTACAGCAATGGAGAAAGGAGGGAGACCTTCCAGAATGTGGGAGCCAAAGGTGGGGTTAGATGGAACAAAAACAAATTGGCCTCAAGAGTGACCTAACTATGAAACAGCACCTGCCTGTTACTCTACCCCACCATGTGAAAGCCAAGCCCCCTGCATGCCCTGCCTCCAAAAGGGTCCATGTTTTCTCCCTTTTCCCCCTAGCTTCCCCACCCTCTCTTTTTATACTTGCTGAAGTTAACTCATTACCATGGAAACAGAACAGCACAAAACAGAAGAAACCTGAAACATCCATTTGCTGTATGCTGACTAGGGAGGTAGCAATGGCATTCCCACGCCTTTTCCAGTAATGTATGCCATCATCTGTCTGGAGGATGTGGAGGCAGGATTTCATACTTTCATCAGGGAGAATATCAGTAAGTGATATTCACTATAGCTAGAGGATAGGCCCAATCGAAGCACTAGGTAGCCCTGGGTCTTTATGGAAAAAGGCAGAGGAGGAGTCAGTGAGAACCAAAGTCAATCCACAAAGCTCCTTAGTAGGAAAGTAGGAAGTAAAGTGGTTAATGCCTAGATTGAAGTCAACAAAGACCAGGTGGGTCCTTGCTCCCTTTTATTCTCGAGATGAGGTTCCCTAAACTCAGTGTATGTGTGTTCAGGAGATTCTAGCCTACCCAGACCTTCAGGCCATGCCTTCAGACTAGAGTACTACAGGGCACAGACCACTAAAGCCATGACACCTTGTTCCCTTTCTTAATTAGAACCAGTGCTCATGAGATAGAGAGACAGACAGACAGAGACAGAGAGAGAGACAGACAGACAGAATAGGTATACAGATGGATAGAGATAGATAGATAGATAGATAGATAGATAGATAGATAGATGGATAGATGGATGGCTAGATAGATAGACAATGTTTCCACCATTAACTATTAATAGGGATAGCCCCAAGACTTGTAATTTTGTTAGTACAGGGAACTACCAGATAAGGAAATTCCCTCTGCTGATGAAAATAGGCACCTTCTTTATAACTTAAAGTCTTAAAAAGTTAACCTAGAGCAAAGGATAAATGACCCATCCAGGATCACATAGTAAGTAGGTGTTAGAGATAGGACTTGAACTCAGGTTTTCATGGCTCCAAGGCTAGTTCTCTATCCCCTATACCATCACTTGCCCTCAGATAATTGTTAATTCTCACAAACTCCCCCAAATAATCCTTAACCCTTGATTCAGCCGGTGAAAGCAAAGATATGGGGTATATCGGAATAAGCACCAGATTTGGCATCACAGGGACCCAGGTTTAAGTCCTGATCCTGCTGCTGTGTGACCTTGGGCAAGTTACTTAATCTCTCTGGGCCTCACTTTACTTATCTGTTAAATGAGGGGGTTGAATTGGATGATTTGTAAGATCTCTTTTAACTCTATGTCCTGTAACATAGGTAGGTAAAAGCTATCCCCTCTCTACATCATAAACTGGGGAAGGGGAGCTGGGCAGCTGACAACAGAAGCCTAGAATATTAAAGCCAAGAGGGACATTAGTGATCATTTAGAACAGAGGCTATTAACTTTTTTTGTACATATCATGGACCCATTTGTCAATCTGGTGAAAACTAAGGACCCTTTCTCAGGAATAATGCTTTGGAATATACATAAAATACATAGGGTTACTTCTATTGAGGTAAAGATGTAATGTCTTCCTATTCAAGTTCATGAATTCTCCAAAATCTAAGGCTTCTCTGCCCTAGGTTAAGAGCCTTTGATCTGGATCTACCCCATCATTTTGCAGTCAAGAAAACCCATGGTCAGAGAGATTGTGTCTTGTCCAAGGACGCACGGCTACTTAGTGGCAAAGAGAGGGCTGGAGCCCAAGTGTTCTCCCTTCCCAGGGTTCTTTATCTCTTTAAGAGTAAGTATTGAGTCACGTTTTTGTCTCTGCAGCCCCACAACCTAGCAGAATGCTTGGTATACATTAGCTACTCATTAGCTACTCAATGAATGTTTGTCTATGGATCGATTTTATGTTATTTGCCTTAAACACTTTATGGGACTTCTGTCTTTTTCACTCAAGTCATTTAGCAAGAAACAGACCGTGTTCCTACCATTGCTCCTACTCTATGAGGAGGGCTTATAGACTGACAAATATACACATCAACATTATTGCTACTGTTTCCTTTTCTTAAAATTTATATTGCTATCTTTTAATAAAGAATGAACAGGAAAGGCAAAACAAGCAATTTAGCAAAACATAGGTGTGATGCCTGACAGTATATGCATTATTACACTCCCATGGTCTCCTACCTCTGCAAAGAAGAGATGCGTTTCCTCAAATTTTTTCCACGGTCATTCTTGGTATCTATAATTAGAATACAGATCTATTTCTAAAAATTCTTTCTATTTGCATTGCTGTTAAATTGTATATGTTGCTTTCCTCGTTCTACTTACTTCATTCTAAGTTGGTTCAATTAATTTTCCCATGCTTCTCTGAATCCTTCATATTCATCATTTCTTACGGTACAATAACATTCCATTATATTTGTGTGCCACAGTTTATTTACCTGTTCCCCAATTAATATATGTCATTTCTGACTTCCATTACAGTCCTCTCACCTCAATTGCAGCCCTTGCTACTTGTTTCTTTGCTCCATTTCCTACATTTCACTGGAATGCTGGTTTTCTCACACATTACCCTTGTCAACCAGCTCCCAGAGTATTTTACTAACTCCTGTCTGCTCAAAACCTCTGCCTTAGAAACAATACCTAGTTTTTAAATGGAGTTGCCATTTGAAAGGAAGGCTAAAGACCAGCACCAACGTAGGAAATTACACTGATTGAAGCTTCAGGGACAAGAAAATAAATTCTTTTCATTCCTTTGTACACCTTCTACTTGATAATACAAAGATGGAGTAAAAGGAAGTTAACAGGAGTCATCATGGGAAATGATACTGAACTGGATGTAGTGAGCCAAAAGTGGCCATGATCCCTGGTTGGGAATACCATTTCGTCTTTCCATGAACTACAGATATACCACTGGCTTCATGTGCCTCCTAAAACCAACCATCCCTCCCCCAAAAAATAACCTAAGATTCCTTTTAAACCAGAAGGTCAGTAAAGAGAACAACCGAAATCATACACTGGAGTCAGAGGACTCATGTCAAGGGAAACGCCACTGTTTAGATTGAAGAGCATATTTGAGAGGTTTGTGATTAATTCTGTACCAAGAAGTAAAGCAACCATCCATTATCACTCAGGCCTTGATAACTTAATTATCAAAGAAGTCAAAGTATTTCCCACAGGGTATCAGACCATGGTGAAACTGCAGATGGGGTAACTGCTAAGATCCCCCACGTAGCCACTATACAGGGTAAGCCAGCTAATCAACAGGCAGGGAAATAGAGATGAAATATGGGTTCCCAGTCCCATCACAAACGTCTTTGGAGCAATTACTGGACCTTCTAGACTTTCCACTACTCAGACCTATATTAATGATGGTGACCAAGAAAGACAGCTGAGCAATGCTCAGGTGCATAAGTGCTTAAATCTCTCTCCTTCCTGCCACCATTTGAAAGTGAAAAACACATGGAAAAAAGAAGGTAGAAATGAAGAAATTGTTTTTCTATTGCATGTACTATCAGGATTAGTTTTGCAGAACTACTTCTTTTAGAAATCTTTATTACAAGATACAGCTTGCTGGGTGGGAAAGAGAATGAACTTATTCTGAAATTACTGTGATATAAAAACAAAAGATATCAATAAAAATAGTTTAAATACAGTGTTCGTTTTTCTCAACCTTCTGCTCCAGCCACGTCAGCCTACTCATTCTTCCTGAAACCTATCATTTCCATCCTACTTCCAGGTCTTTGTTCCCTGTTCCCTCTGCCTGAAATGGCCTGTACCCTTCTCTCCACTTGTCCACGTCCCACATATCCTTCAAGGCCCACAACTGGCACATCTTACAAAGCCGGCCTGATGAATCCAGTTCATATAATTGATCCCTCGTCAGGACTCCTGCAGAACTTATTATCTGGCCCACTCACTTAGTACCTACTGTACATTCCATGGCCCTGTGTGGTAGCTTACAGTTCTGTGTATCTCATTGTATAGCTGATTTTAATAGAGCTTCCTACAGAGCAGGAACTCAATCCCCGGTGGTTGTTAGTAGAGATAGAGGAGGAGGAGGAAGAGGAGGAAAGGCAAAGTAATGGGTTCAGAGTTATTGGAAAAAACTTCCTGGTACAGAGTCATCCATAGAATGTTTTCTCTATAGGAAAAGCCCTGTTAAATGACTCTGTCATTTCAAGAAGTGGAAAATAACACCCCTAAACTACCCCTGAGTGTGGTGCACAGGCACTCTATATTCAGTACCCAATTACTTACTGATTAACTCAAGGGAACACAATTTCATTCATTCATGTGGGAATTCCTTCACTGGGGCAGAATGCTGCCCCTTTCTGCCTCAGGAAGCAGTCTTCATGGGATAGCCACTGGGCCTGGAATCAGGAAGACTCATCTTCCTGAGTTCAAATCCAGCCTCTGACACTCACTAGCTGTGTGACCCTGGGCAAGTCACTTCACCCTGTGTGCCTCTGTTTCCTCATCTGTCAAATGAACTGGAGAAGGAAATGTCAAACCACTTTAAAAAAAGAAAAGAAAATCTCAAATGGGGTCACAAAAAGTTGGACATGAATGAAGTAACTGAACAATAACAAACAATCTTCATAAGCTATTGTAGTACTTTGAAAGGTCTGGGATCTCTTCCTCATTATTACTTCCATTAAGCAGGTAGCCGATACAATGGAAAGCATGCTGGACCTGGTGTCAAGAAGATCTGAGTTCAAATCCAGCTTTAAACAGTAGGTGTATGAACATAGGCAAATCATTTAACCTCTGCCTGCCTCAGTTTCCTTATCTGTAAAATGAAGATGATAATAGCACCTACCTCCCTTTGTAGGTTGTTGTGAAGATCAAATGAGATCTCTGTTAAACTCTTTGAAAACCCTAAAACACTACATAATTGCTAGCTTTTATTATCATCATCATTATTATTACTTGAATTATCCAAAAAGCAAATCACAGTGCCTTATTTCCATCCTCTGTCCATGTCTTTCTAAAATCAGGATTATATACTAAGACAAGTGTCCCTTTCCTCCTTCATCAGAATTATGTGTGTTTGAGTTGAACTGAGAATTAAACTGACAAGCCTTCAAACTCTGCTTCTGAGAACACAACTCCAATGGGCTGACCATGTTGCTCAAACACCAGAAGTACACTTGCCAAAAAGACTATTTTATGGAGAATTCACACATGGCAAGGATTCACATGGTAGTAAGAAGTGATATAAGGACACTCTCAAGGTCTCTCTGAAGAATTTTGGAATTGATTGTGTGACGTGGGAGACTCTGGCACAGGACCACTCAGCATGGCGTGCCCACGTCAGAGAAGGTGTTGTGCTCTAGGAACAAAGCAGAATTGAAACAGCTCAAAAGGAACACGAGATGCATAAATTTAGAGAATCCACCCCAAATGTTCCCATGAACTGTTTGTGTCCAACCTGTGGTAGAGCATTCCAAGCTCTTATTGGTCTGATCAACCACAGTCGGACACACTGAAACTTGACTCTAGCACAGTGATGTCATTTTGGTCCTCTTTGAGAATGAAAGACAACAACCAAGTATATTTGAGTCCCCTGAATTCTGTTCTTGAGAATCACCCATCCCCCTTGAGTGGACAGCCCAAATAAAATTTTAGGTGGTGGGATTCTGTTATTTTTCTAGTCTCTTTGAAATCAGCTTTTTCTAAAATTTAAGATATCACATTTATTATATCAACATATTAACATATCAAATTATGCCTCGTGTTCCACACCTGGAAAATTGGGACAATTGAAAATGTTCATATCATCTTCTTCCACCTCAGTTTGCCTCCATTTCCTCATCTGTAAAGTAGAGATCATAACAGTACCTACTTCCTAGAGTTATTATGAAGATCAAATGACAAGAGTAATTGTAAAGTGCTTAATACAGTACCTGGTACACAGTAAGAATTATATACATGCTAGTTACTATTAGTAGTAGTAGTAGTAGTAGTAGTAGTAGTAGTAGTAGTAGTAGTAGTGAGAAAGTGCTTAAACCTTAAAATACTACACAAAAGTATAATTTTAGTTATTATCTCTCACAAGCTCTAAGAGCATATGGCTAGTACTTCCTAAGGATCCTGTCAATTCTATTTTACTAAATAGTTCTTCCTTATTGGCCAAAATCCAAAATAGCAATAACCTTGATCATTCCCTCTGCCTTTAAGTTTTTATTAACCCTAATAATAGCTAGCATTTTATTGAGTACTTTAAAGTTTGCAAAGCCCTTTACATGTATTATCTCATTTCATTCTCACAATAATCTTGTGATGCAGGTCCTATTCTCATGCCTATTTTACAAACAAAAGAAAGAAAGTAAAAAAAGGAAGGAAGGAAGGAAGGAAGGAAGGAAGGAAGGAAGGAAGGAAGGAGAGAGAGAGAGAAAGAGAGAAAGAAAGAAAGAAAGAAAGAAAGAAAGAAAGAAAGAAAGGCAGGCAGAGGTTAAGGGATTTGGCCAAGGTCATACAGCTAGTGATTCAAACTCAGGTCTTTCTGATTTCAAGTCCAAAACTCTATCTACTGTACCATCTAGCTGCCACCAGAATTTATCTACTGCTCTGATTTTGTCAGAGAGAGAACTCCAAAAGATGGCCAGATTGTTGAACTTTATCCCTCTCCCTAACCCCAACACAACTATATTTTGCCTTCACACCGTCTCTGTAGTCTAGATCAGGACACAATCCCTACAGCTCTCCTGGGAGCCTGTAGTTTCTATTACTACCATTTTATTACCTCTGTTTGTCCTTCCTTTAAGTCTTGCCCAAATACTATCTGCCTAGCATTCTTTCAGAGGTTCGTGGTTTTCCCCACAGATGAAGATACTCTGCTACTTCCCCTCATACCTATTCTGTTCTTCTTGAACAAAGTGAGCCTTTCTGTTGCCGTATTGCAACAATGACACATCCTAGCAAGTTGGCATGATACATGCTAAAATATATTCAAGATTATTCATCCATCTCATTACTCACAATCTGTTCACTGGGATATGGGCGTTTGAAACCATCAGTATCAGTATCATTGCTGCCCTTCTTGAACATCCTTCCCACCTGAGGATTACTAAGTTTTTCTATGCTATTCTTCCTCTAATTCCAGTTGCCTTCTATGGCACCTGATTTAGAAGCTGAATCTTTGAACTTCTCTTCCTCCCTGGAGTCACCACAACGACCTTGCCATCATTTTAATTTAACCTCTGAAAGAATGCTAGGCAGATAGTATTCGGGCAAGACTTAAAGAAAGGACAAACAGAGGTAATAAAATGGTAGTAATAAACTACAGGCTCCCAGGAGAGCTGTAGGGATTGTGTCCTGATCCAGACTACAGAGACGGTGTGAAGGCAAAATATAGTTGTGTTGGGGTTAGGGAGAGGGATAAAGTTCAACAATCTGGCCATCTTTTGGAATTCTCTTTCTGCCAAATGAATCAGTCAGAATCACAAAATCTCATAATTAGGGGGGACGTGATACAACCTATGCCTGAAAAGGAATTTCCTCTACCATTTTTCTGAAAAGTGCCTTTCCAGTTTCTACCTGAAGGCTTCCAATGAAGTTAGAATATTATAATAATAATAGTAATAATAATTATTATAACTCACATTTATACAATGCTTTAAGATTTGCAAAGGACTTTACCTACATTAATTCATCTGATCCTCACCAAAAAAAAAATCCTGGGAATTTACAGATATTATTAGAAAATAGAATATAGATAGTATTATCCCCATTTTATAGATGAGGAAACTGAATTTCAGTGATTTGCCCATAATCAAAAAATGAGTGTCAGAGATGGGATTCAACTACAATGTAGTCTCTTCTAACTAGAAGCCCAGCATTACTTCTACTACATTTCACTTATTCCTAAAATATCCAATTTTTTTCTAATTTAAATCAATCTAATAAGCACAGAATGATGGTAATGATTATATTACTAATAATAGTAATAATATTATTTATTTATGTAGCCTTTAAAGTATGTAAGGTACTTTATATTTAAACTCACTTGGTCCTCACAACAACCCTGTAAGGTAGATTTATCCCCATTTTACAGATGAAACTGAGAGAGATTAAGTGACTTGTCCAGGGTAACAAACACAGTCAGTGTCTGAAGCAAGGTTCAAACTCAGGTCCACATGACTCTAAGTAAGTCTCATGCTCTATCCACTAAGCCACCTAGCCACTTATAATAAGAGTCTACTATATGCAAGGTATTGTGTTAGAGTCTGGAACTACAGAGACAAAAATGTCCCTCCCTTCAAGGAATTTACATTCTATGGGAGGAAATGGTAATATGACATGTAAACAGGTAAATACATGATAATCTCAGAACATTCAATTTCTAACTCTAATTGTTTGGAAATTTTCCCTTAATAGCTAACCTAAATCCATCACTCTCCAATTCATCCAAGGTCAGTTCTGCTCTCTGCAATTGAAAAAAAAAATTTGATCCTCTTCCACATGATAGACCTTCAAAAACTGAAAGACAGCCATCACATTCCCCCTAAGTCAACCCTTCTCCAGGCTAAGTATTCCCAGTTCCTTCACCCTAGGGCAGAGCAAATACCTTCTTCCCAGATCTCATTAAATGTACCCCTTCCCTAGACAAGAGCCCATCATCCTGTTATCTTACACCATGGTTCACTTTTTGTTGTTATTCAGGTGTTTTCAGTCATATCCAACTCTTCATGACCTTATTTGGGGTTTTCTTGGCAAAGATAATGGAATGGTTTGCCATTTCCTTCTCCAGTTCATTTTACAGATGAGGAAACTGAGGCAAACAGGGTTAAGTGACATGCCTATGGTCACACAGCTAGTAAGTGTCTGAGGCTGGATTTGAACTCAGGTCTTCCTGACTCTAAGCCCAGTGCTGTATCCGCTGAGCCACCTCGCTGCCTTCAGTTCATTTCTTAATAAAATGCTTATTAGCCATATTGTCTTCTATGGTTCTATCATCTTTTTAAGGTCATCTGGCAGCTGCAATAAAAATACCATCTGTGTCCCTTATAGCCTTTAGTTTTCTGCCAGGACTTCAAAATCCCTAGAGAATCTTTCCCATTTATTTTTGGCAACCTCATGCACTCCTACATGAATAACCAGTAGTGGGCAGTGGTCCTTAAGTTTGATGAGTCTCAAGAGAGTCTATGTTACATCCCAGATATATCCTTAGACTTTTAGACTGGACACATCAAGGCATTTCTACATCCCAGGACCAATGTCAGATGGCATCTGTAAGATCCCCTTTAATTTTTATGTAGAATGTGAGAAGCTGCTTCCTCCAAAGGTGCAGACCTGGCTACTTCTGCCTGTTTTGTCCAGCATCCTTGAACCAAGACACTTCCGTCCCAGCCGTGCCTCTCAGAATATCATTGCCTTGCCTATACCCTGTCATCTTTGACAATTACCTCTGCCACCACCTCTGGGATATGAAAAAGCTGGTATCATCTGTAACTCCATAAAGAAAGGAAGTTTCTGCCTGGTATCTGGGCTACAAAGGACTAACTGCACTATAGAATCCTGTTTCCAAAGCTTAGTGTCTTATTTTCTCAGGTTTGCATCAGAAGCCCTTGCTTACGAAGGTACTGCCTTCCTGTGTCATTTTAAAAGGTTAATGGACCAAGTTGTTTTACTGTTCTATATAAAGCACCATAATGGTCTCTAAAGGGGGGAAATTAGAGTTGCTTCAAAACACAGAGGGCCATAAAACTGAGTTCCGGCTTTGGGGTTTGATTTTAAAGACCCTCAGTGACTCAGATGTAATTTGCCTTTTCACAATTTCAAGAACAGCATGATTACCATTTATTCTTATAATCAGAGATAATTAAACAGATGAGATCTGAGAGGAGGAAGGACACTAGGGTTGGGGGCAGGTGCTAGGGAAAGAATAGGCAAGAAGAAAACACTTTAGGTTTGGCTAATCCTGGATCTGTAGAGCATCCTGATATTGGCTTACGTGTGTTCCTGTTCTTTTCCCAGAGGTTCCTCTTAGTACAGCCTGAAAATCCCAATGATCAAGTTTCACATCTGCTTCATAGAGGATAATGAATCCACCTGGGCATGTCATGGGTGATTAGTACCATTCCTGGCAAATAGAAAGTGCTTAATAAATGTTTGTTGTTGACTAATCAGCAAACTGAGGACTCAAAACACCCACAATGTCTCATAGGATCATAGATTTAGATTCTAAAGAATCTTAAAGGCCACCCAGTCCAACTCATCATTTTATAAATCAGGAAACTAAAGCTTGGAAAGGTTAAATGATTTGCCCAAAGTCACACAGCTATTAAGTGACAGAATCAAGATTAGAATCCAAATCTCCCTAATTTCAAGACCAGTAATCTATTATGCCAATATGTGTCATGGTCTATGGTTGGAATGCACAGCCATTGAGAGGGACCACGGTCCCAACAATGACAAATCAGCTAGCCTGCTCCCTGAAAACTATAAAGGCATGTAAATTGGCTCCAAGTGAAATGTTGTTGAGTCTGTTCATTTGTGTTATATTATATTGACTTGGTAAGAATAAAACTCTAGTTTTAAGATTTCAATTTCATAGAATCATAGGATTTTAGAGTTGGGCTCAACTGTAGAGACCTTCTAGTATAATCTCCCTGTTTCTTTTTCTGAATGATCAAAAGAGAAACCTGAAGCTGTTATGAAGAGACTTGCCAACACTCACCTACCTAATCTCTGGAAAGACCAGCACTTGAACCCAAATCCTCTGACTTCCAGGACAGCACACTTTATACTACATCATGTTCTCTCCCTTTCCTTAGCCTAATTGTTTATTGTGACACTCTGACATCTGACAAAAACCACGTACTTCTTCAAGGAGAGTGAAAGGCTCATACCAGTAGCTGGCACAAGAGGATTTCAGGTATATCCATCATCTCTTGAGCTTACAGCCATTAAAACAAGAATAAAGAAATTGCCATCTGTGAGGTGTCACAGGTGATCTCTAGTAATGCCTGGCAGTAATTCTGAGAGAACCACCTTTTCAAATAATGTGGAGAGGTAACGTAGCAAAATAAGTTGGCAAAGAGGATGAAAAACGGAATTTGGAAGGTTTGGGTTCGAGGCTGGGCTCTCACACTTGCTGAGTGACTATAGGAAAATTTACTAGCCTCTCTAAGTTACAGATTTCTCATTGGTAGAATAGGAATAGTGCTATCTGCTTCCCAGGATGTTGTCGTGGAAATTACTGAACCATATAGCCCAAGGTGTGTGTAAGCAGTGATGATGATGATAATGGAGGAAGTTCCTTACACATCCGCCACTGCTGGGCAATCCTGACAATGTTGGACAGAAGGAGAAGCTAATCCTCGACAACCAGTACAAATGGAAGTGAGCTTTGGTGTGAATAATGCAAAACTGCAATCTATAAATAGTAATAACTACGCCTCCACAAGGCCAAAGGCACTGTCTAAGCATTACAAAGATCCATAGGAATGGTTAGCTGTGATCCCTAAGCCTCACCCCACCCACTAGAGCTACCGGGGGAAAAGTGAGCAGTTAGTTATTAGTAAATCCATTCATTGAGGTCTTATTTGAAGAATAAGCATTTATTGGCTTGATTAATGCCTTATTGTAAACTGTCATTCCATAAAAATATTGACAATCAAGACCTTTGCTATGGAACAGAAGACCAGATGAGTTACAAAGGCAAGTAGGCAGATCCATGCTGCCTCACCAATGCCGTGGGAACAGCTGCTTATCCATCTTCCCATAACATTACCAAAATTTACCCCCACTGCCAGTTACTAACACCTTACCCTGATAAGGCCTCCCCCACCTTTCTTCCTTTTTCTCTCTCCCTTTCTCTCTGTCTCTCTCTCTCTCCCTCTACCTGTCTCTATTCTCCTTTCTCTGTCTCTCTCTCCTTCCCTCTCTCCTCTTTCTGTCTCTCTGTCTGTGTCTCTGCCTTTCTGTCCCTCACTCCCTTCTGTCTCTCTCTGTCTCTGTCTCTGTCTCTCTCTTTCTCTGTCTGTCTCTGTCTGTCTGTCTGTCTCTCTCTCTCTCTGGTCTGGGACCCTAATTTGTATATCTTGTTGTTTCTATGACCTTCTATTAAAGTCCTCCTCTGATGCCTTACCATGGTACAGGGGTAACCCTGGGCTCCCAGGATATGCCAGCCAAGTACACAGTCTGGCATACCCAACAAAGCTACAAAGGCTCCAAGTACAAGCTTGGCAATAGATTGAATGTCTGTCATCCAAGGACCACTTTGGCTAAATTCAGGGAGGCTCATCATCAAATTAGCTGCAGAGTGATAGGGAGTTTTTGGCTATGGCCACTCAAAGACTTTCTCTAAGTCACAGGGTACGGAGGTGGGTGGAACTCGTTGGTGGAAGTAGTACCTACAGCAATGAGAGCACAAGTGGCTGGAGTACTGAAGGGAAAATTCTGCAGGAAAATGTGTTGTAAATTTCAAACTTATCTACAAATGCACTTTTGGAACACAATCCATTTGTCACTGAGTACTTTCCAGTACTTTCAAGAAAACTATCTCTTACATGAACAGTGCTATATCAAATGAGTTAATAGATATGTAAAACACTTTATAACTTTAAAGTGCTATATAAATGCTAGTTAATACTACTACTTCAGAATTAGTTGTGAACTCAGACCTCATTTTAAAACTACTGATATTTTAGTTGAGAGGAGTGTAAATGTGACTCAAAGTACAGTAGTGATTTTGTTAACATTTGAAGCCCATTTAGGGACATTAGCTAAAGCCTTTCAGTTAAACAATGTCATCTAGATTTAACTGGAAGAAACATTTCTGAGATCCATAGTTAGATCAGAACAAGATCACAGTGACTGAGACAGCTACCAAGAGTGAATTCCTGCGAGGGAAATAGTCATAGTGTCCTCAACATCGGCCATGACACCATGAACTTCCTCTGCCCTAGTTAGGAATAAGGTAGAGTTAGCATCTAGAAACCGCTCTAGTAGGTGGACAGGGGACCTACATCATACCTTGGGCAAGGAGCTTGAAAGGTCTATCCCTAAAAGCAGCACCTTTCAAAGCTTCTTGCCTTAATGAAAAAATTTAAAAATGAACTAAACCATTACAGTCTTCACTCCAACGTTATTCAAAGTGCTCACTGGTGCAGAAACCTAAATGTTCTTTTGGAATCACTTGCTTCTTCCTGATGCTGTATTATTGTCTCTCATGGTCAAATACTTCATATTATGTGGAAAACAGCTCCCATGCTAATTCTCCATTATTAGTTTTATCTCTTGACAACAGGTAGACACAGGCTACTCCTAAATGGAGAGGGGTGAGACATAGACAACTTTCTAAGCAATTAAGCCAGCTCCTGGCTTCTCAGGAACATTGTTGACAAGTAATGAGATAGTGTTGACACGATCACGTGTTCTCCTAAGGAGAAAAGGAGGCAGATTAATACCAAAGAATTACAGGGACTGGTGCTGAATCTTTGCTGAGTACCCACAGTGTTTCAGGTGCCAAAGTACCCAACAGAGCCTTGCTCTGACATGAGGTGGTACTCTGGTACCAAAGTTTGAGGCTCTGACAGATCCCATGTGTGATGGGTCAATCACAATCAGGGTACTGCCAATCCTCTCTGTCCCAGCAATGTCTCAGGGTGAAAGATTGCATGGCCAAGCACTGGACTGAGAATCAGGAGTTGGATTTCATGATCTGTTCTGCCCTGCCATTCACTGAATCCTTAGGTAAATCACTGAATCTGTCTGGTTGTCAGTTTTCTCATCTGTGAAATGAAAATAAAGGGGAAGGGGGAAGAAAAGTGAGAAGTGAAGGGAATGAACATTTACATAGCACCTATTTTGAGCCAGGCACCATACTAGGCACTTTTTAAAAATATTTGATCCTCACAACAACCCTGAAAGTTAAGTGCTATTATTATCCCCATTTTACAGTGAGGAAATTGAGGCAGAGGTTAAGTGACTGGCCCAGGGTCTCATGACTAGTATGTTTCAGAGGCTGGATTTGAACTCAGGTCTTCCAGCCTCTAGACCCAGCACTCTGTTCACTGCACCACCAGGCTTTGCACTGACCAGAATACACAGCAAAGACCCAGAGTTTTGGTGGCAGTGTTGCTGGCAGATATATATAGTAAAGATAGGAATGTGGACCAATAAGGTGGACTCAGGCATTTAATAAATGTTGAATTGCATTGATTTTGCCTTCATCACTTCCCATTGTTCTTGCCTCATGTGAATGTAAATCAAAAAGAATCTTTGGGGAAAAAAAGTGGGCTTTGTACCCCTGGATTCCACATAACTTCCCTGGGAGAAGGGGGAGAACAGAGTCTTTGGAAACTGAAATGGCTCCATTAGGAGCTAAACTGGGAGCTATCAAGAATTTTCTAACCCTGTCTAACTAGCTTCAAATTAGCACAAAACACAGCCCATAGAATAAATTTATTCTTAGTCTTGGGATCAGCTGCCTTCGGCCAATAGCTTCCATAGACTAAAGAGCTGTTAATCTGCCTTGATATGATCTGTTGATGGGGGTTCATGAGCTACAGTTTTGTGGAGCACTGATCCACAGAATGCCTCAAATCTGGGTTAATTTTCTGGAGGTACATGTGGGACAACATTATAAGACTTTACAAAAGACTTTACAAAAATATGTCCTACCTGCCTCACAGTATCTATATGAAGATAAGATAAAATATGATTAACAAATAGAAATATGACTTAGAGTTCAAAGTATTCCCAGACAAACTCAAAATGCGTCTTTGTTCCCTTAAAATGGCCACCATCTTTAAAATGTGGAAATTTTTGTATTACATGTAAATGACCCAGACACTTGAATCAGTTTGTACAGTGAGAAATTACCGTACTGTTGACCAGCCACTGGCTCATGTTCTAGCCATACCCTCCAATAATATAATGATCTAGCTATTAGAACTCAGTAACGTAAGGGAGCAACTTGAGGTGTAGAGAATAGAGAAAAGACAAAGGAGCAAGTAGAAGTCAGATAAGGAATTTCAGCAATGTCTTGATCATCAAGATAAGAAACATCACATTGGCCATGAAATCATGGCAATTGAGGGGGCTGAAGAGACAGAGAAGAGAATATGACCTAGGAATTAAAATAGAGAAGCCAGTTGGATACTCACAAGAACTTAGAAAACCCATACAATCACATGTCCCATCTAAGAAAGCCATGGTCTCCAGGGAAACCATGTTGCAGAGAAGTGTTACTGAACTAAGAGAGCTCTAAATCTAAGGAACGAAGCAGTAAATAGCTATGATATAGAGGAACAAATGCAGACCTTGCCATTGACTGGGTTATGTAGGTCCAGGAGAAGAGAGTAACTCTGGATCAACTCCCAGTGCTTTCTATTAGGGAGATGGTGGAGGCTGGGTTGGAGATAACTCAACCCCCAATATGTATAGATCCAGGACTCACCAGAGAGCAAAAGAGAATTCCCTCAACCATGTAGGGACTCAGTTGGGGAGTCTTTGCATTTTTTTAAAATTTGATTTGTTTATTTACTTTTAGTTTACAAGATTCAGTTCCAGAGTCCCTTGAGTTTCAAGTTTTCTTCCCTCCCTCTCCCCACCCCCTCCATGACAGCATGCAGTCAGGTTTAGAATCTGCAAATACTTTCACATTGGACATTAGTCTGGTTGTATAGAAGGGTTGTAACCAATGGAGTGGACAATGGGAAAAAGGAAACAAAACCAAACATGGAAAAGAAGCATGCATATTGCTTCAGTCTCCATTTAAACTCTGTTCTTTCTAGATCTTTCTCTGAATGTAGATATCTCTTTCCATCCGGAGACTTGTAGAGTTGTCTTACAGCTAGCTGTGCGTTGCTGAGAAGAGTCCAGTTTATCAAGGTTGGTCATCACACATACGATGTGTCTGTCATTGTGATCAAGTTTTTCCTGGTTCTGTTCTTCTCACTTAGCATCAATTTGTATAAGCCTCTCTGGGTAAATATGAAGTCCATCTCCTCCCCATTTCTTATAGCACAACAGTATTCCATTACATTC
>CM053581.1:132771172-132781583 GCA_028627135.1 Pseudochirops cupreus
CACTTCTATGATCTCTTTGGGATACAACCCCAGAAGTGGTGTTACTGGGTCAAAGGGCATGCAATTATTTATAGCCCTTTGGGCCTAGTTCCAGATTGCTCTCCAGAATGGTTGTATTAGTTCACAGCTCCACCAACAATGCATTAGTGTTCCAATTTTTCCACATCTTCTCCAGCATTTGTCATTTTCCTGTTTTGTCATCTTAGCCAATCTGGCTAGTGAGATGTGGTACCTCAAAGTTGTTTTGATTTGCATTTCTCAAATCAAGAGTGATTTAGAGCATTGTCTCATATGCTCATAGACATTTTTAATTTCTACCTCTGAGAATTGCTTGTTTATATCCTTTGACCATTTATCGATTGGGGAATGACTTGTATTCTTTCAGATTTTACATAATTCCATGTATATTTTAGAAATGAGGCCTTTATCAGAGACACTGGTTGTAAAAATTCTTTCCCAGTTTCCCACTTCCCTCTTAATCTGCATTTTTTTTTCTTGAATTAAAAACTGTTCAATATATTGTGAGCGAGGGTATTCCTTACAGGAGGCTAATGGTCCTTTTTTTCTATTTCTTGTAGAAACAAAGACAAAGTCATATTCCAGCATTCCTAGGAAAAACTCTGGGTGGGGCAAAACAAACCAAATTCTGACATTTCCAGGGGATCCTTGAGTAGGAACATAAGGCAGAGAGTTATTTGGTGAAATCCCTCCAGAATTGAACCAGTCTGGGTAAATCGAGAGCTCCAGTTCAGAGACACTGGTCACACACGACTGGCAGCATGAAGAAAGGTTTCTCATCAGTCGAAAAGCTCCCCACCCCAAATCTGCAACTTCTTTCAAAACTGGGCTTTTTATTGAACCTCCAGTGAGGAAGAAAAGCACCCAGTCCATTTGTCTGGATTATAGTAATAGCTAATATTTAAGTAGCACTTAATATGTGCTTTGCACTGTACTAAACTCTTTACACTTATTATCTCATTTGGTCCTCACCACAACCCTGGGAGGCAGGAACTATTAATGTTATAACGATAATGGTAATAACAAAAATTTATAGAGTAGATTACAAATGTTATCTAGTTTAATCCTTACAAGAACCCCGGGAGGTAGGCACTATTATTGTCCCTATTTCACAGATGAGGAAACCGAGTCAGACAAAGGTTAAGTGATTTGTCCAGGGTCACACAATTGGTACGAGTCTGAGGACAGGATTTGAACCCAGGCCTTGCTGACTCTAGGTCTACATTCTATCAATTTTGCCCACTAGCTGCTGCTATTCTCATGATTTCTCTACATTAAAACTTTCAGAGAGGGAGGGAGAGAGGAATCAAGTGATCCAGAGCTTAGTACATTGCCTGGCACATAGTAGGTAATTAATAAATGCTTATCAACCAACTGATTCTCTTTCTGTCTAGAACAAAAACAAAAATTAGAACTAAGGCATAATCAAGTCTAAAGCTCTTTGGTTCTAGTGGAAACTTTAAAGAAAAAGTTCAGTTCTGTCCTTCCTCAACAAGGTGTTCTATTTCAATATGCCAAGGCCAAAGGGCCTCCCCGCCTATCACTGACATGGTAACTCTTGGGAGAACAACAGCAAAAACAAGTCATTTCTGACTCTTACAAGAACTGAGGCTCACAAGATGTAGCACTGCGTAATGTCAAAGTTATCGAGTTGAACTTAACACTCATCTAATACAATCATCCCCCTTCAGAGACAAGGACTGTTTCTGTGATTATTCTCTTGGTGTGGGGAACTCCCAGGTGAGGAGGCCCCCTCTCCCAATGCAGGTTGCCACAATTTACACAGTTGCTTAGAGCACTGATTTGTTCAGGGTCATCCAGCCAATAAGTGCCCAGATGTAACACATGAAACCAGTTCTTCCTGGTTAGAAGGCCAGCTTACGCTATGCTGCTTCCAAGAGGGATCACATCATTCCCCTCATCCTGGGTAAGCTGCTTTTGTTGTTCAGTTGTCTTCAGTCATGTCTGACTCTTTGTGACGCCATTTGGGGTTTTCTTGGCAAAAATACTTGACTGGTTTGTCTTTTCCTTTTGCAGCTCACTTTACAGATGAGGAAACTAAGGCAAACAGGGCTAAGTGACTTGCCCAGGGTCACTCAACTAGTAAGTGTCTGAGGCCAGATTTGAACTCAGGAAGAGGAGTTTTCCTGATTGCAGGCCTAGCACTCTATGCACTATGGTATCACCTACCTGCCCTTTGGTATCAAAGCAAACAGCAAACAATATAGTGTTTTATTATTTTATTTTTATTTTCTTATAGAACTACTAATTTTAGAGTTGGAAGGGACCTCAGTGAATATCTAGTTCAATACAATCCTGAACCACAATCCTCACTGTAACTTACTGATTAAGTGATCATCCAGCATTGGCTTTACTCTTGTCAGTGAGGGAGAACAGACAACCTCCCAAGGCAGCCTGTTCTACTTTGAGACATCTCTGCTTCCTAGGAAGTGGTGGGGTTTTTTTTCCTGACATCAAGCCTAAATTTGCTTCATTACAACTTTCACCCATTGCTCTTAGAAGGCTTCTCTGACTCTGGCTCTCCCCTTGCGGATGTAACAGACCATTTGATCCAGGATGCAGACATGTGGATCTCCTAAACCGTGGTCTCCTCCCTAACTTGTTTGCCTTATTCTTAGACATTTTGCTAGCTTTGTTGAGATTTTCTAATCCTTTCTCATTATAAAGTTTTGGAAACAGGACAGCTGGGGATATTAGTACAATCAGGGAGGGATGTGGGACAGTTGATATGTGAGGCAGGAAGGTAGCATTTGTTATAATAGCCCTAGAAAGGATACCAACCCACTCTCCCTCTCTGAAGCTGCATGCAAGGCTCTGGGCCAGTACATACACTAACCCACCTTGCTGCAATTACATATGTCAGAAGGAGGGAGAGCAGGAGAGCCAGATGGGATCTCTGCACAGCTGTATAGTGCCACTTGGGATGAGGAAATAGGAAGGGAAAGGGAACATGCATTTTATTAAGCACCTACTATGTGCCAAGCACTTATATTATCTCATTTGATTTGCACAACAGCCCTGGGAAATTGGTGCTATTATTATCCCCAATTTACAGTTGAGGAAACTGAGGCAGATTTTCAGAAACTTACCAAGGATTACCCAGCTAGTGAGTATATAAGGCTAGATTTGAATTAAGGTCTTCCTAACTCCAAGCCCAGTGCTCTATCTACTTACTGCATCACCCAGCAGCTGCCTATCTGTCTATAAGAGAAATGTAGAGGGTTTTGATGGTTGTGATTGACTTTTAGTACAGGTATATGCTGGTCCCTCATAGCTATGTGTTTCTGAGAAGGTCTTGTGAATTGCCACATTCTGTGAGCTGCCTGTAGACTTAGACACAAAGAATATGTCCCCCTTGGGCTATGTTACCTAGATCAGGGACAACTGTAAGCCTGGCAAGATCCCTTGGGCAGGTTTGTATCAGGGATCACAAGACACTCACAGTCAGAGATCACAGGACCCTAACAGGGGATGCTGGGTTCCAGTGTGGCGAACCAGCTTGCTGAGAAGTACGATCTCATCTAGGAAAAGAGCATTGGGCCCCTGGAGCTTCCAGCCCACGGGATGATCTCTGACAAGTAGAAAATAAAGGAAGCCAATCACCTCTTTAAAGGGCTGGTAGCCCTTTGCTGCCACCTACCCTCCATCCCCAGAGTGAAGGCTCTCTTTATAAAAATTCTAAATCACTTTCATAGTTCCAAACATACACTCTGCCCCCACCTGACTAACAATTCAATCCAATAAACATTTACAAAGCCCTTACTGTGTGCAAGGCCCTGTTCTGGATAATGGAACATGGATAAAATAGAGACACAAAGTAATCTAGTGGTTTAGCAGCCCCAGGATTTGAATCCTGATTCTCTGACTCAGTATTCTGAGTTCTTTCCATGCTGTCTCCAGCCACTGGTCAGACTGGGACTCCTGAACTTGGGGACAGTGACCTTAGCCTGAAGGACACCTGTCACAGACCAGGAATGTTGTTGCTTTAGATTCTGCCTCCCAGCAGGGAAATGAAGGAGAAGGGTCCAGAGAACAGCAGCACATCAGAGCGTCTATCACCAAGGATAACGCTAAGTGAAGGCGGATGCCTACAAGCAGACTACTGGAGCGTCTGGCTTTAATCTGGTATTTTCCCCTCTGTAAGCTTTGACAGCTGGCTTTTCTAAACCCCTATTGAAGATAAACTCATGATTTACATCAGCACTAGGATGAAAAATAACTCAACAAAAGCGTTTGCACGCTACTTGGGGTTTTATTACTTATGGACTGAGCACTCACAAAGCCCATAGCACGTCACAGCCAGACTATTGCAACAGCTCTAGACTGACCTCCTGACCTTCAGCCTTTCCTCCCTTCCCTGCATCCTACAGATTTGTCTTCCTAAAACACTACTTTTTTCATGTCCTACTCCTACTCAAAAGCCTTTGATGGCTTCTAATTGCATGCAGGAAACCCCAACTCAGCTTGGTGTTTAAGACCATTGCTGGCGCAAACCTACCTTTCCTAACTCATCGCAAATGACTTTCACAGACTCATAGATTTGAGGGGCCCTAAAAGTCATCTAGTTCAACCCCAACATTTTACAAATGAGATTCAGAAAGGCAAAAATATCTGCTCAAAGTCATATAAGTAGTAAGTGGCAGAGCTTGTCCCCTGACCCCAAAGCCATTTCTTTTTGTACTGTGCCTCCACTGGTCCATAAGTGAGCCAATAATCTACATGTTGGACCTACAGTGTGCTTTTGATTTTCCTACCCCAACACCCGTTCTCAAAGTACTTCCCTTCCCCCCTTGATATCCACTTCCCTCCTTTTTAGCTATCCAAACCCCACCCGTCCTTCAAGATCTAGTCCAAATCGTTCCTTCTCTAGGAAAATGTCCCTTGTTAGCCCATCTGGAATTTTTCTTACCACTCTCTGAGCCCCCATGGAACACTACAAACATCTCCAAATTCTCTGCTAGATTTCAAATTTGGGGACTAAATTCTATCTGACTCATTTGGAATTTATTAGCATACACTACCCACTGTCTTAAATTCCCCCACCTAGATGATAAACTTCTTGAGGGTAGCAATGGTGCTTCCCATGTTTTTACCCCATAGTGTTTTGGGGTACTCACAGGCACACGGTAAATAAAATGCTAACATCAACAATAATTTTAAAATAGATATATGCAACTGCTTTCTAAAAGTTTGTAATCCAGTAATGTCCATAATGGTTTGATCTGATACCACCAGTTTTATTCATATTTACAGGTTTTTACTTTGCCCTCCCAATCCTATCTCAAGGAGGATTTTGTGACTTCCTTGATATTTTCTGAAAGAGAAAGAGACAGAGAAGGAAGGAGAAAGAGAAGAGAAAAAGAGAAAGGAAGGGAAGGAGGGAGGGAAGGAGAAAGGAAGGAAAGAAGGAAGGAAGGAGGGAGAGAGGGAGGGAAGGAAGGAAAGAGGAAGGAAAGGAAGGAAAAAAGGAAGAGAGAGCACATCATTGGAGGAAAAATTAAAATCTTACCAGGTTTAATTTTTTTTTCTAGTTTTGAGAGCTACAAATTCTGAGGAAATCAGAAGAAGCCACCTAGTGGTTGCCATGGTAACTCACCAATAGAAGCCCCCAAATACTCTGAGAACAAGCTCCCTGAAGAATAAGGATGAAAGTGGGGGCTTGGAGTACAGAAAAAAGAGGTGTCTTCCTCCCTAAGAATGTCTTCCCAAGCCTAGTGTGACCTCTGCAGTTTGGCTTAACACTTGTTTGGCCTCTGCAAGGCCTGGAGTCAATTAGTCATTGAACAAACATTTATCAAGTGTTTGTGATATGCCAGGTACCCAGCTACAAACAAAAGCAAAAACAGTCCCACCCTTCCGCCAATCCACCCCACTCTACCCCACTGCTCCAAAGAGCTCACATTCCCAGTGATCTCTCCCTTTATACTCTAATTCTAATGAAAGAGGAGACAACAGGAAAATAACTAGATATATACAAGATACATGTGACCCAAGCGTCTAAGCCTGCTGGATTTTGCATGCCACTGTGTTGGGAGAGAGAGTTGCACAGTGTTGCATGTCTGCCTGAACAAGGTGAGTTGGTAGGAGAGTATTTTTGAAAGAGGACACATTCCTCAAGAGAGATGTATCATTCCAGACTTTCTTTGGGAGACTCAAGGGAGAATGAAGAAAAGGACTTTTCTAAGGTTCAGACACTTTAGGGAAAACAACTTCCTCAACATGTCCTTGATTTCCAGCTTCTTGCATGCTTTGAAACTTCCAGGAATCTCCTTTTAAGTCTTTCTTATTTTGAGCTGAAAATTCTCACCCCCCAGCTAGAGAGTTCATTCACTTTTGCCTTTTTTCCCACTATATTCAAATCTGTAGAATGTCACCAGTTTATGTTTGCTATTTTGCTTGGATATAAAGATTCACTCACTACTCACTATTTGTAATGGTCTTTTGTGTAAGCAGCATTTGGTGTGAAGGGGCCAAATTGACAGGTATAAGCTAAGGACTACCCTTTTCCCTTAAATGCTCTCTCTGGAATTTAACAAAAGTGTAAATTAGGGAAAATCTCCATGCATGATAACATTTATTAGCAGGGATATGTTACCTGTCAATGAATGGGTCAATGACTTGCCTCCATTTATGCTAAAAACTCTGAACAAGGGGACAGCTCCCCTTATGTAGGTTTTGAGGAGCACAGAACAGGGTAGATGGCATCACGGTATTGAAGGCAACATCACTGGTTATAGAGCTTAGGTACAGGGCACAATACGATTGGCTGGAAGTTTGGTCAGGAGGGCTAACAATCACCCCACTTCTTCTCTCAGAAGACAAAGAAGTACTCATTGTTTGAGTCCAGGTGCGAGACAGCAGCCCAGACTTTTGAACAGCAAACCAGACATCCTTGAAGGATCACTTGGTAAAATAAAGATATCAGGCTTAAACTCCCTTTCTTTCTCACACATTCCCCAAGGTTAGCAAAATTCCTTGAAGCAAGAATAGATTAGCAATTAGCAGGAGAGCGGGATTTCTAAAAATTAATTCATTACAGGTCAGCTACAATCTGAACTAAATTCAGAGAAAAAGAACCATGGCTTAAACAGTTACTGGACAAAGGCAGCTTCGAACAAAATCATTTGTAAATAGGATCAATAAGAAAGTGATTCAGGATCAATCTTAATCTTCTCACAGAGGACACAATGGAAGGGTTGGGCAGATCTCAAGTGAGATTTTAGTGGAGGGGAAGGGTTAGTGCATGAGAATAAAAGAGTAAATAATTGGGCCATATCATGGGCTTTGTACATTGGCAACCCAGGGGTTCAGAATCCTTGGAATAGGGAGAGTAGAAGAATGGGAGCACACTGACCAGTGAGGAATGAGTCCCGGCACATTGTCAGCAGTTGGAGAGAGGCAGATGATTACACCGCTGAAAGCTCAATGTTCTCTTATTGGTCAGTCGGCTCACAGCAGATAGGAAAGGGTCCAACTATTGCCCAGGGAAGCATGTAGCCCAGTCAGGAGGCAGAGAGGGGGCAGTGAGAGGGGGGCCTAAGGTCCAGAGATGGGTGGCAGAATCTTGCCACTAGGTGATCACCCAGGTCTATTGAGAGAAAGCCCTGGGGATAAAGATGGAAATTTACAGAACTATAAGACCAGTGTATCATAAGTTTCGAACTGGCAGGATCCTTAATGATCATCTCTTCCAACTCCCTGATTTTATAAATGAAAATGATGAGGTCCAGACGTATAGAAGATCACACAGGAAAGAGAGGCAAGATTTGAACCCAAGTCCCCAGACTCCAAAGTTAACTCTTTTTCCACTGTTCTATACTTCCTGTAAAGAGAATACACTTATCCCTTCTACATGACCAGGGTTAGAGGCACAGTGCCCCCAGGATCTGGGAAATCCACATAAAATTTTTGACCCTTCTTTCATCCTGGAGAAGTCTGAATTTTCCTTCTTTTTCTTATGGGGTATTTACAATACCTTATTATAAAATTCGAATTAAACATTTGGTTATAGGTTATATTATACAATACTATGTGTGTGTGTGTGTGTGTGTGTACATATATACACAATGCATTTCTGAGTTTCTAAACTTTTTCTGTGTCATCTGCTGACTTTTGCATATCATCTATGGCTTCTGCACAGCTCCCCCAAAATTCCTGTTTAATTTCTTATGCCAACCCACTGTATATCAAAACCACAATGGGGAAAATTGTGATTTGGAAGGGATAACTGCATTCCTTTAGAAAGAAGGCCCACAGGGGCAGCTAAGTGGTGCAGAAAATAGAGCACCTGCCCTGAAGTTAGGAGGACCTAAGTTCAAATCTGGCCTCAGACACTTAACACTTACTAGCTGTGTGACCTTGGGTAAGTCATTTAACCCCAATTGCTCTACCTTCCCCCCCTCCAAAAAAGAAAAAAAAAGGCCCACAGAGGAAAGCTCAAAAGCAGAGAACACAAGAGTATTGATATAAGTGCCCCCAGGCACTTGAGAGAGTCCTTAGTTAATAGCAGATCTTAATATGATAACTTTCATCTATCCAAATACAAGTCACATCAATTATTCAATACTAAAATTGATCAATGGTACAGATCAGTCCTAACACATCTATTTTACTTTGTAATAGCTTATTTTTTATTTAATAGCAAATATAATTTCTGCCTGGGATAAAGTAACATTAAATTGGGTATGATTCCTTTTGAAATCACTTGGTAGGAGTTGATGGAAGCAACCCAAAAGAATGCTGAAGGGACAAAGGGAAGCTCCCAATTATCACAGTCCTAGTCCCTATTGGAGATAGCCCAAGCAGAAGTTCCAGACAGGGCTTAACAGGTACATCATGTTCAAGTCTGGGGATGCCTGGGTTGAACTATACAAAAGTTGTGTCCCAGAGGTTGGACAGGGAGAGAGCTGTCTGCCATTTCTCATGCCTAAGTGGCACTGTGACATGCCTCTAATATCAGATATCCCCAAGGGAATGAAGGAAGAAACTAGCCCCTAGGTCTATAGAAGGAAGTTTGAGGCTGAGCATGTCTACAGAAAGAAAGAGGGAATAGAAAGCAAAATAAACGAGAGGCACTGTGTGAAGCAAATAATAGAGAGCTGAAAGACAAGCGGCAGCTAGCACCATTGTGCACACAGCACTGGGCCTGAAGTTAGGAAGACTTTTCTTCATGAGTTCAAATCCAGCCTCAGCTACTTACAGCTGTAAGTAAGATCAAGTAGCATGTCACCTAACCCTATTTGCCTCAGTTTCCTCATCTGCAAAATGAGCCAGAGAAAGAAATGGCAAACCACTCCAGTATCTTTGCTAAGAAAACCCCAAATAAGGTCATTACTGAAATGACTGCACAACAGTGACAAAGAGGAGAATTGTTTCATTCTTTGTATCTGCATCCCCAGCACCTACCATAGTATCTGGACACATAGCAGACACTTAATAAATGTTTGTTGAATGAAGGGTTCAGAACCCAGAAGTTTGAGCAAGAGAATCAGTAGGTATGAAGGCTGGAGTCTACAGATATTATAGGGAGTGCAAGGGAGAAGGGAGAAAATGCTAAGTGGTTTCTGTGTTCCAGTCCAGGGCTGGCACCAGCTGGAACAGGCTTGCAAGAACCAATTTTTAAGTTTTCAGTGTGAGTATTAACACTCAGAAATCAGCAAGCTACAAATCAGAGCTTGATTTATTTTGTTGATCATCTAGACTTAATAAAGTGATGGATAAAATGTTAATAATACAAATTAAACTTAAAAATATGTTCTGCAGACATTTTTTCCCTTAGAGAGCCTGTTGTTTAACACTGTTACCCGTACCTATACACAGACACTTATCCTCATGTAGTGATACCAATACTAGAAAGCTGTAATGGAAAGTCTCAACAGATTCTATATCACACAGAACATCTGAAAAGGAAGTTTCTGACCTTTCTGTCTTGTGTGAATGGAAAGAGAACAAGAAAATCTTTGGAGGAGGGGATGTGTCATGGAACACAAGCAGACCCAGAGTGCGGGTCATGATGATGACTGTTAGGTCAGTAATGCATAGCATCTGCTCAATCTAAAGGCACTCAGGCATTACAGATTCTTCCCAAATGTTGGCCCCAGTTCCCAGACCCTTGGAAAAAGTACTAACCCAATTACAATCCAACAAGACACCTGAGAACAAAAACACTACCAACTCTCTTGAAGGGAGAGTCTCTCACTACCAACTCTCTGAAGGCTTCAATAACAAAGACAAATGACAGAGAGATGGGTCAACCACCAAGGACCTTAATCTATGAAGCTACAACTAGCACACTACCTGACTCTTTTTTCTCTTCACAGTCATTGTATCATAGATTTAGAGCTGAACAAGATGGAAAGAGAGAGGAGAGGGG
>CM053581.1:132782083-132822832 GCA_028627135.1 Pseudochirops cupreus
GGAAGGAAGGAAGGAAGGAAGGAAGGAAGGAAGGAAGGAAGAAGGGAGAGAGGGAGGGAGGATTTGTTAAGCAAGTGCTTACCATATGCCAGGCAGATAGCTTTGGGAAGATAAAGACAAGCAAACAAGTCAGCACTTTATTCAAGTAACTTACATTCTAACCAGGATGACAAGGCTTAAAGACAACACTTGGAGGGGAAGGGGGAAGACTAAGAAGCCTATAGAAAGTAGCCACAAGCCAGGTAAAACAAAAGGGCAGAAGGGGAATAGACCACCAAGCAGAGTAGAGTTCAAATTTCACTGCTCTAAGTTAAGTGGCTTGCCCTGTACTTACCTAGTAAGTAGATTCTTACTACAAATCCATTCTTTCTATTAAACCAGTAAAATTAATTGTCTGTACTCACAGAATGAAGTGGGGTCACTCTCACAGATCAGCAATGCCTATCTTATTCTCTTTCTCTAAGTATGCTGATTGATTATGGCACAGCCAAGTCTGAGCAGAAATATGTTGTTGATCCATCATTTCAGTCATGTCCAACTTTCTGTGACCCTATTTGGGGTTTTCTTGGCAAAGATATTGGTTGGAATGGTTTGTCACTTCCTTCTCCAGATCATTTTACTGATGAGGAAGCTAAGGCAAATAAGGTTAAGTGACTTAGCCAGGGTCACACAGCTAATTAAGTGTCCAAGGCAAATACTCTTTCAAAATATTCCTGTCTAGATACATTTTTCTAGTACTCTAAACACAAAAGCCCTAACTACTGGGATAAGGATTCACTATTTGACAAAAATTTCTGGGAATATTCAATAGCAATATGAAAGAAATTTTATTTAAACCAACACCTCCTATCTTACACAAAAATGAGATCCAAATGACTGACCTAGATATAAAATGTCACATTATAAACAAATTAGAGAGACAAAGAAAAACTTACCTATTAGCTCTATAGACAAAAAAAAGTTCATTACCAAATGAAGTAAAACTTAAAAAGACAAAATAGATCATTTTAATTATATAAAATTTAAAAATTTTTACACAAACTCAATACGACTAAAATTAAAAGAAAAACAATTAACTGAAAAAATATCTTGGCTGCAAGTTTCTCCAATAAAGGTCTCATCTCCAAGATATAGAAGGGTTTGGTTCAAATTTATAAGAATAAGAGTCATTTCCCGAGTGATACGTAGTCCAACAATAGGAACAAATGGTTCTCAAGGGAAGAAACCCAAGTTATTCGTAACTATATTTTTTTAAATGCTCCAAATCACTGCCAATTAGAAAGACACAAGTTAAAGCAAACTTTATATCCCATCTCACATCTATCAGATTGTCGTGGGAAAACAGGCACATTGATTCATTGTCAGTGAACCTACAAATGAGTACGAGCATTTTAAGGAGCAATTTGTTATTAAGCAGCGCAGGCCCTTTGAGCCAGCTTTACCAGTGCTAGACCCAAGCCCAAAAGAGATCAAAGAAAGAGGAAAAGCACAAAAATATCTAGAGCCACCCATTTTGTGATGACAAAAAACCAACCTGAAAAATAAAGGGCTGTCCATATGGTATACGGGTGTAATGGAATACTGTCGGACTTTGAGAAATTAAGAACTAAGCAAGAATAAAAACAATTTATACGTAACGTCAGCGTTACAAAAAATAAGACCTTTACAAAATGAACAGAACCAGGAGAATAATTTATAAAATAACAACACTATTAAAAAGACAACTTTGGAAGCTGAAATAACGATGATCAATCCAGTGACCGTTCACGATACGTGAAGACCGACTGTGGGAGATGCTGTCCGCGTAGGGTGCAGAGTAAGATATATGGGTACATAGACACACACATATAACCTCGTGTACTCTTATATCCCGGAATTATATCTTGTAATTATTTATGTAATTATATATGTGTGTGTATATATATATGCATACACGCACACACACGCACACACACACGCACACGCACACACACATATAATCTTGCGTAATCTTATATCCCATAATTATATCTTATAATTATTTATGTAATTATATATGTGTGTGTATATGTGTATGTATATGTATACATGCACACACACACGCACACACACGCACACACACACATATACACACACACACGCACACACACACACGCACACACACACATACACACACACACACACACATACACACACACACGCACACATATACACAGCGTACCACCTTATATTTCACATATGTGTAGTATATGGCCACTGAGGGAGTTTGTGTATTTTGTATTATGTGTGTGTGTGTGTGTGTGTGTGTGTGTGTATGGGGGGAGGGGGCACATGAGTTTGGAGAGACAGAGGGAGAGAGAGAGAATTCAGCCGCCGAGAGAACTTGCTTCGCTTGACTACGCATTTTTGTCACAAAGTGTTTGTCTTTATTTTCTTTTTTTCCCAATGGGGTCTAAAGTGGGAGGAAGTAAAAAACAAAACAAAACCAGATTTCTGTTCGCTGTTTTTAAAAATAGAGAAGGGGGTGCTACAGATGTGGAATGTTGCATGCACTTTCACATGACATCACTACCTTAATACTTATGCCTAAGTGTTTTATTTTGTCACAAGAGACCCAGTGAAGTGGGGGTATTTTATAAATGTTTGTAATATGAAAACAAAACACATCAATAAAATCTGAAAGGAAAAAAATGCAGCCATGTCTGCCCAACTAGATCTGGAGATACAAAACAGGCATAAATAATTCCAAAGTGAAAAATCTCTGGGCATATAAGCAGGAGTTGACTGGTGAATAATTCTCCAAAGCATTAAAAACTGATTGTTTTATCTGAGCCTGGGCCCTAGAAATCAGAAAAGAGCTGTCTGTTTGTTCTTGGCACCTAGTAGGCCCCTAATAATTAATGCTTGTTGACTTAACTTGACTTCAAGCTTACATTCTCCAAGAACGAACTTCCCTCAGTCTCATAGATCATAAAATAAGCTAGAAGAAACATTAGAGATAATCTAATCTAAGGCTTGGCCAGTGGCAGCTTGTGTGCTACATGAAGCTTTTTAAGTGAATACACGTGGGTCTTTTAACTGACATAAACAAGTGATTCTGTACTTGTGTGCTGACTCATCTCGTTAACACACAAATATCCTGTGACATATAAACAACAAAACACTAGATTTCAAAGTAAGGAGATATTAGGTTTGGAAATCTCATGCTCCCTCTTCCCTATCTGCCCAAAGCAAAGAGGCCTCACTTGGCTACCCTGTTTGAGTCTCCTCTCCCTGGCCATTGCCTCTGTTGGGCAAAACCAATTTTCTCTTCCACCTTGCACCCTTCCCTGTGCCCTCTTTATTGCCGTTATGCTTCCCTCTCAACCTTGATCTACCTTCCAAGGTGACATTTAGCTAAACTGGAACCCTCCGTTGTACTAATGGGCTAAATATTAGAAGCTCATATGTGTTCCTCAGGGCCTTTCCTCAAATTCTTAGCATACGCATCTTGCATTATGATAAATGAAAGAAATTAACATGTGTATACACACATATATAAAATAAAATTCAGCTCTTTTAAAAGTTTTATTTTAAGAAAGTTACAAAATTGTTTTTTGTCTCATTAAAAAAAAAGTGCCAATTCTTGAGTTAGTGCCTCTGGGATTAAGATCCAACCTGAGTGGGTCCCAGGCATCCCCTTGATCATGGCCTTTCTACTGTGGGAGGGTTGAATGAGGATTTCCCAATGCTCAAGTCAATCCTTACAAAGTGAGTCTTTTCAACCCTCCTTAATCTGACTTTGTGGCTTACATTACTGCTGACCAAGAGCAAGTAATATAGACTGAAAGAAGGCTGGTGAAGCAGTCCAGGCTGTTCTGCCCCCCTCCTCCTCAGCTGCAAGCAAGTCTATTTAGGAACTAGTTGAGGAAAAGCAGATAGAATTAAAACATACACTTTCTATACACCGTTACCTTCAGCTTAACTATAAACATGAATTAGGAGGAAGTATAACTATCAGGTCTCAATTCACCTTTGATGAAGGTAACTTCCATTTAGGTGGTGCATTAACATTAACAAAGTGTTTTACATTCATTATCTCGTTTGACCCTTATAACAGCTCTATATAGTAGGTACAACAGGTACCATTGTCCTTGTTTAACAGATGGGGAAATAGACCTCAAGGGCTTAAATGATTTGCTTATGGTCACACCAATAAGGAAACTGAGACTCAGAGGTTAAGTGACTTGTGGTCATACAAGGAGGAAATGTCAAGAGTGGAACTGAGTCCAGCACTTCCTGATTCCAAGTCTACTGGCCAAGCTGCCTCCTAAGGACAGAGGTCACTCCTCTAACTCTAAAAAGTTCCCAATGAGATGTCAGTTAGGCCAACGATAATGCAAGAGGTTTGGGGGGACTTTTTTCAGAAGGAAAATATGATTCACTGCCAATATGTAATCTGGGTCTCATTGGGCAGAGGGCGGCTATAAATAATGGCTAGGACGTAACTGTTTTCACTCTAATTCTCAGAAATGCCTGCCCAGTGTAAGACATTTCCTCTCATAAGTCAACTTTGCAACGGAACCAAAATAAGTCCCTTGGACTGTCTGTTCTGGATTTTAAGGGATTTTTCAAAGAGAATTCATCTTCCTGACTACATTAAAAACAGATTGATAGTCTTCTCATATGACTCAGTTGATGATCCTCTTATGCATCCTTAAAAGTGAGACTCATCTCCCAATCTTTTCCCAACTCCGGGCCCCAGAAAACCTCACTTACTATAGTTTTGAACCACACAATTATCATATAAGATAGGGAAATGCATTTCCAAGCTTGGTCATACAACAATCTTAATCAAAATAAACCAACTTACAAATATTCCACCTGTCAAATATTGTGACTTTCATTATTACCATTTCCTGTATGAGGAGCTATAGTGGATGAATGCTGGACCTGGAATCAAGAAGGCCTTCCTTCAGATCTAACCTTAGACTTACTAACTGTGTGATCCTGGACAAGTCATGTAACTTTTCAGCCTCAATTGATTGATCTGTAGAATTAGGATAATAATAGCACCTACTTCCTAGGGTGAGGATAAAATGAGCTAGCATATAAAGTTCTTCGAAAATCTGGTGATGATGGTGATGGTAGAATGTCAAGCAGTCATTACAATAAGGAGGCCAAAAGAATGCAAAAATCATGTTAGCTAGAAAACAGTTGATCTTGTTACAGCATAGCCTTTTGAGATTAAGATTGTTCCATTCTTTGCTTTTGTATCCCCGGAACCTACATGGTACCTGGTACTAATCAAATGCTTGTTGATTGATGAACGGATTGGTGGATCTCCTTGGCAGGCAAAGAGAGATATCGACCAAGGGTAGCACCAGTTTAGAATGCAAACTTAGAATGCAAAGATTCTGGGGGAGAATGGTGGAAGATTAAAGCCAGGTAGGTAATACAGTAGATAAAACTGGACATGGAGTCAGGAAAACCTTTGTTCAAATCCAGACTCATATACTTACTAGCTATGTATCCCTGGGAGAATCATTGACCCTCTGCCCACCTCAACTGTAAAATGGAGATAATTGTAGCATCTACCTCCCAGGATTGTTATGGAGCTTAACTGTGATCATATTTCTAAATTGCTTCATAAACCTTAAAGTTTTATTTTATATAAACATAGTTGTGAACCTAGGTGACTGGAGAGATGGTGCTGCCTTTGACAATAACAGGGAAATCGGAAAATCTGGAGAGAAATATGAGTTCAATTTTGGACATGTGGAGCTTAAAATGTCTATGGGACATTCATTTCAAGATGTCTAATGGGTAGTTGGATATAGGAGATTGGAGGTTAACATAATGTGAGAGCTGGATAAGTAGATTTGAGAATCATCAGCAAAAAGATGATAATTGAATCCACGGAAGTTGATGACATCACCAAACAAAGTAGTATAGAGAGAAAAGAGAAGAGAAGAGAAGAGAAGAGAAGAGAAGAGAAGAGAAGAGAAGAGAAGAGAAGAGAAGAGAAGAGAAGAGAAGAGAGGAGAGGAGAGGAGAGGAGAGGAGAAGAGAAGAGAAGAGAAGAGAAGAGAAGAGAAGAGAAGAGAAGAGAAGAGAAGAGAAGAGAAGAGAGAAGAGAAAAGAGCCCAGGACAAAGCCCTGGAGCGCATCTACCATTAGCAGACATGGTCTGAATGAAGATCCATCAAAGGAGACTGAGAAAGAGCCACCAGACAAAAAGGAGAAGAAGAGCCAAGAGAGAATAGTATCATGGAAACCTAGAGTGAAAAGAGTATCATGAAAAGGGTAATGAACAGTGTTGAAGGCTGTAGAGAGGTTAAGAAGGATGAGGGCTGAGAAAAGATCATTAGATTAGTGGCAATTAAGAAAGCATAACTTTTAAGAGAGCGTTTTCGGTTGAATGATGAGGTCAGAAGCTAGGCTATAGAGAGTTAAGAAGAGAGTGAGAGGAAAGGAAGTATAGGCATCAACTGCAGATAAGGAGTTTAGCCACAAAAGAAAAGAGAAGTAAGGAATGAAACTTTCAGGGATGAACCCAACAAGTAAAAGAAGGAGAGATTGAGGGAAAGAGGGGAGTTAGGGGCATGTTTGTACACAATACAGAAGAAGCCAGTAGGCAGAGAGAGATTGAAGATAAGTGAGAGAACAGAGATTGTAAAGAAAGTAATCTTGTGGAAAAGATGGAATGGAGTGGGATTACCTCTGTATGTAGAGGGGTTTGCCTTGGCCTTGCCATGGGCTATCTCTTCCTGTAAGACAGAAGTGAAGGAGGAGATAGTTTTGCAGAAGTCATCTCAGTGATGAGATATGAAAGAGAGGAAGGAGTTGTCCACAAATAGCCTCAATATTTTCAGTGAAATATGAAGCAAAGTTCTTAGCTGAGTGGGGGAAGGAGAAAACATAGAAGGTTTGAGGAGAGATGAAAAGTTTTGGAAAAACCACTGTAGTGAATGAGTGTCAGTCAGTTAGGGTGGTGTAGAAGTATTGCCTTGCCTCACTGAGGGGCAAGTTAAGATTTTGTAATATCAATTTGTAGTGGACCCATTCAACACAATTTCATGATTTTTTTCTATTTTTGCCTAGCAGCACAGGAATAAGAATAAAAGCAAATTATGGTGGGAGTAACCCATACCTAGAGCTTGGCAGGGCAAGTTGTACAATGGGTTAAAGGGGCAAGAAACCCAAGAGAAGATGACCATGTAGAGTTTAATTGGTTCACCAAAGGGTCAAGATGAGGAAGGGAAAAAAAAAGCATAGCCAGAGCAAAGGGAATGGCCTAGGAAAGAAATGAGAGATCAAGGCATAAGAGTGAAGATAAAGAACCTAGTTTAGGGTTGCAAAAAAGGGATAGAATGACCACAGAATATGAGCATATAAAGGAATTTCTGATTCCATGAACATAGAAGTGGTGCATTTATGGGTGATGGTAACATCAAGGGTATGACCATCTCTATGTGTAACTAAGGTGGGGTGGTGGTCATATGAAATTAATAAGTTCAGGAACTGAGAAGTTAAGATGTTTGGGGGAGTATCAATATGTATGTTGAACCCTTCTATATAACCAAACAGTATTTGCAGATCCTATACGTGATTGCACGCCACCATGGGGAGGGGGGGGGGAAGGGAGAAAATCTGAAACAAGTGATTGTGGAACTGAGTCTTGTAAACTAAAAGTAAATAAACAAGTCATTCAAAAAAAATATGTATGTTGAAGTATCATAGTATGAGGACAGAAGTTGGGGAAGAGAGAAAGAATGTGAACCAAGCACCAGTTTCATTGGAAGATAAAAGGAAGGGCAGTGTCCTTGAAGTCAGAAGGAACCACTACCAGAATTTTGAATGGGTGGTCTATATGGATTTAGTACCCCCCAAAGGAGGAGACATTACTGAGAGATAGTGGTTGAGGGACCCAGAAGTGGCATTGGGAAGTAATTTTCCCACCTCAAGCAGTAAGCCAAGGGAATGGCTGGAAAGGGTAGCCAGAGAGGCTATGTCATCAGTAGAAAGCCAGGTCTCAGTGAGAGTCAAAAGATGGAAGATGTGAAGAAAGGAAAATAGTTAAAATAAAAGCAAGTTTGTTACCTATGGATCAGGCATTCCAGAGAGCACAGTGGAAGACACAGGTAGCTATAGAATGTCAACTATGGACCAAGTAGAGATTCACTTATTTCAAATAAAAAACCCACTTGTATGTACTTAAGAACTTCATGTAGCTCATAAATTGCCATTGGCTAATTGCTAGACTAGGTGATCTCTATAGCCAGTTTTAGCATTTTATGATCTATGAAATCAAGGGAAGGTCACTCTTGGAGTGTCTAGCCTTAAACAAACAGACTCAGCTCTTTCTCAGTTTCCATGGCCAAGGCTCAAATAAAAAATTTAGTTAACCAGTAAGACTTCGGTTCAAGTCCTTCCTCTGATAAATTCTGACTCTATGATCCTGGAAAAGTTACCTAACCTCTCTATAAATTATAGAGAAGCAGTTAATCTGTATTAGTAGAGGCTGTTCTCTCATTCAGGAGCTCAGGTCTTCCAGACTCAAAGAACAGAACTTTATCCACTACACCAATAGTCTCAAACTCAAATAGAAATGAGGTCCAATAAACCACACCTCGGAATTCCTGCCAGCAGCATCTTGACTTAGAAAATCACATAGTAACTTAGAAAATATTAATGTATTAACTTAGAAAATTATAAATTGGTTTCAACTCTATCACCATCATCACACCCCCTTGCTATATGCCCATGATACTCCACACCTCTCTGGCCCTCCTCTTTTCAGCTTCCATTTGTGTACTGTCTTCTCCTATTAGATTATAATATTCAATTATATTAATCACATTATCTGTGTTCTACTATATTCTTATTTAAAAAAAATATTTCCCAATTACATTTTCATGTGGTTCTGGTGGAGTAGGAAATAATGTGGGCAACAATGTTTAGCACTTCTGCATTACCTCTAGCTTGCCTCTGCAATTATCTAGACCTGCCCTCTATGTAGACATGAGGAAACTGAGATCAAGAGAGGTTGTGTCCCAGATTTGAACCTATCTCCAAATGCAGACCTCTTTCCCATGTCCCCAGTGGCTCTGCCATAGACTACATGTAATCCTTCATCAGCATCCCTTACCTGTAAGTAACTACACTTTTTCACTTTGCCTGTTGGCATCAATGCTTCCATTTTCATATCCAAAGAGTGACTTGAATGCTTTTTTCCATACAACCCAGTCCTTACCTGTTTTGCACATCCAATGGATGCAAATTCTTCTGTGATGTCAATCCCCATAAACCTCTTGCCCCATTAGCACTTTTGTGGGGAGCCCCTTCCCTTGACAAGACAAGGTAATGTCAGCTTAATCCTCCACACTCCACTCAACTCTATTCTCCCTTAGGTAAGAGAGTGACAGCTGTCCTTTAGCTTAGTGAAAAACTGACCAAACAACCCTCTCCAAGGTCAGGAGAATAGAATTCATTCCACAGATATTTTTATTAAGAGAAGAAGATAAGTTTATTAAGAAAGATGGTCATTTCTCTTACATTTAATAACTAATTATTGAATTAGAACCAAGGTTTTTTTTCTTTTCTACTTCCTCATTCAGAAATCAACTCCTATAAGCTATTCAAGCAGACGATGAAGTGCAGGACTGATACTGAGAGGAACAACTCAAAAAATAAAGTTAAGTGAATTGATGTTTTACTCTGGCAGGTCTGGGAAAATGTGGATTCTCCCTTTTGTCACATGGGTGATATGAATACAGATAATTCTCTTTGACCAAAATTGAGTGATCCAATTATATCCACCAGCCTCCCATTAGAGTAAGCCCACCTCTCATTATAATTTTCATCCTTCTCGTTACTTGTTAAGCAATCAGAGTTGATTTCCACCCTCAGGAACACCCACTCTTCCAAGATCATATAAGCATGGAGTGGATTCCATGAGGGGTTGTTGGTGTAAGAGAGATGACCAAATGGCCATCCAATTATTAGTAATATGCTAGCATTAGTAATAAAATTACTAATTACCCTAAAACTCTGTCTCTCAAACTTTTTAATACATCATATAATCATAGTGTAGGACCTGAGGAAGCACAATACAGTTAGGAATTTATTAATTCAGGGCCCAAGACTCTAAACAAACACAGGAGAATCTTTATAGAATTCAAGAATTAGAAAGAGAAGGGGCCTCAGGGGCCATCTAGGGTAACCCTCTCATTTTACAAAGGGAGAAATCAAGACTCAGGGAGATGAAGGAATTGGCTGATCATCTTTTAGCTAGTAAGTAGCAGACCCAGGATTTGATCAATATGAACCAGAATTCCCAGAGATAAGGGAACAAATCTCATCTACATCCTGTTACTTTGATCCTTAAAATCAATTACCTTACACAGACTAGGGGCTGATGGATTTCACTTCTGCTGAAACATTTCAAAAAGCAAAGAGAACTTCCCCAAGCCCCAGAAAAGGGTCAAATTCTAGTTCCTAGAAGGATCACCCCTGGAAACTTTACACCTTGGCCTGATATCAAGGAAGTTGGACGAGTCTCCTTGGGAGGGAGAGTCTAACCCTAACTTCAATAGCATCTCTCACACCCTCCTCTTTGGCTGTCCCTTGCCTAGTTGTTGATGGATAAGAGAGGAAATGACAATATATTTTACATGAAGTCACACAGGACCCCAAGGAGGAACATCAAAGTCAAGTAGAATACTTGAGGCCAGAGAAGCACACTGCATACAACTGAGTAAGGCAGCAGTTCTCAACCTGTGGGTTATGTTGAGTTTGTAACAATGAAAATACATCCTGCATATCAGATATTTACATTATGATTCATAAGAGTAGCAAAATTACAGTTATGAAGTAGTAACAAAAATAATTTTATGGTTGGGGGTCACCACAACATGAAGAACTGTATTAAAGGATCACGGCATTAGGAAGGTTGAGAACCACTGGAGTAAGGAATAAGGACAGAAAGAACCTTATGAGCAGGTTAAATAGGTAACCAACTTACCTGGTGTAATTTTAAAGGGGTACCGGCATTACTTTCTGTTCTAAAACACTTGTCTCACTGCCTACTATTACCATCATTATAGTTTTGTTCCCATTGTTCTTAACAGCCTATAAATTTAGCCCCCATTTAAATGCAAATACCTCATGAGCCAGGACTTTACCTAAATAGGATCCCACCTAAACAGGACCCGCATTAGTTCAAGTCCTCTAGAAATTCGTTTCCTCTGTCCATGCTTTTTGTGACCACCAGGTGGCGCTGATAGCGGCTGGCTGGGTGGTCCTATGCTCACCTTGGCAGGATTTTCACGCCCTGTTGGGGCAGAAGTGCCATCTTCTCTATGTTTAGCAGGGAAAGTCTGGGATCTTTTATTCCTCCACTCTGTTCATCATTATGTGGCAGTAACACTCTTGTCTAGGGGCGTATAGATTTGCAGCTCGGTTAGCAATTTAGAGCTTCACTCCAAGGTTCTACCCACTGATTCATGCCATGGTCTGTTTGAAGGTGCTATGTTTCAATAAGAGCTAATCACATGATCTTGACATAAGAGAAATGGTGTTCCACGAAAGGGGCAGCTAGGTGATACAGTGGATAGACTTCTGGACTTGGGGTCTGAAAGACCTTCATTCAAATCCAGCCTCAGACATTTACCAGCTGGGTGACAGGGGGCAAATCACTTAACCACCTTCTACCCCAGTTCCCTCATTTGTAAAATGGGGGGAAAAAATAGCAACAAAATTGTTGTAAAGATAAAATAAGATATTTGTAAAGTGCCTTACAAACCTTAAAGCACTAGCATTTATTAAAAACAACATGCTGGAATGCTACATATAGCACTTTTATTCAGCATTGTCAAAGAAAAAAATATTAATAATAGTACAGTACTCTCTGATTTAGATTTAAATCAACCAGAAACAATTTTATTTAATTCAACATTGGCCTATATCCAAGACATTTTTAGCTTAGAGAGAAATATTCCAACTGCATAGTCTCTTCCTCCCCTCTCCATCATGTCCTCTGACATGACTCTGACCCAAGAAGTTTTCAGGTAATATTTATGGGAATCTTGAACAAGGAAAAAAAATCTGAAATTTTTCTTGAGGGGAGAAGGCAAGTGGGGTTAAGTGGGTGTCAAGTGTCTGAGGCCAAATTTGAACTCAGGTCCTCCTGACTCCAGGGCCAGTGCTCCATTCACTACACCACCTAGCTGCCCCCCAAAAATCAGAAAATTGAAGCTGGGTTAATATTCTAGAATCCAGCAACAAAACTCACTATGCCATTACTCTTAGACTTCTTCCTTCACTCACAAAGGGGCCTTTCCCCTTTCACTGATATCTTAATCCTTTCTCAATGGATAAGGGTGGCTACTAGTTTACCAATCTCTTTAGGTGGGCAGGTAAAGAAAAAATAGCCTTAAGAGGGGCCGATAACAAAATCACTTCAGAGGTGGAAGAGGCAATGATGTAAACCAGACAAGAATTTTTGTATTCTTGGTTAAAACGTTTGGTACTATCTTTAATGAAAACTTTTTTTTTCCTTTTATCCTGACTTATCATTTATTTTTCTGATGGATTTTTCCAAGTATGTTGAGAAAAAAATTTAAAGGCAAACACTATTTTGATATTTTCAATTTTGTTAAAATGAAGTTTCATATATGCTTCCACAGCATAGAATCTGTAAAAAAAAAAAATAACAGTGAATAACAATAAAATAATAAATAAATTATAATATAATTATGAATAAACAATAATCAATACTCATAAGCAGCTGGAAACCTACTAATCTCTTAAAACCCAGAAGTCACAGAACTGATCTGGACCCAGGAATTTTAGGTCATGCACAGTTGGAATATTTTAAGTAGGCAAAGGAATAAAACAATCCAGAAACACCGCCCCGCCCCACCCCCCAAGATAAGATATTCACCTCATTTCCCTCAGGATCGGTAATCAGGTATAGACTCAGATACTATGGGAGTAAGGCCTTGACTCATTCTGAAGGCTGAAAAACAAGATCTAGTGTGAACTGGAGATTGGCAGCTTCTCTAGTCACTGATGGAAGACCTCCGATGTCACCTGGCCACAGCCGACCCATCCAGGAGCAGCATTAGTTGAATTGGCTGCCTGTTGGATAAGGAGAAATGCCACCTTTATATATCCCTAGTTCTCCTTCACATTTATCTTCACCACAATTGTCTGGGCCACAGCATCTCTCCTCCCTCTGTCACTTCCTGGCAGACCCCCATCCCCAATCTATACCCCTTCACAAAGTGAGTGCTGAGAGGAAGACCAAACAAGAGAGAGGAGAGATTATACTTTGTCCTTACTTGTATGTATCTGTGTTTCATCCCCACTCCCAGTAGAATACTGTTTCCATTGCTTCCCTTGTGTGTCTATATATCTCTAGTGCCTAGCACAGTGTGTTGCATGTAATAGGCATTTAATAATGCTTGTTGAATTGAAAACTGAGACACAGAACAGAAACCCAAGTGAGAACAGAAAGGTACGCAAGACAGGGGGGATGAGAGAGGTGGGATAGCAAAATTATGATCACAGACATTCCTTCAGCTTTGGCACCCATACCTCATCAGTACCCTCAGTTGCTCCTGCTCCTCTGATTGAAAGGTTGGAGGCTGGAGCAAAAAACTCCTCCCAAAGCCTCTTTCTAGGGAAGGCTCAAAATCCCACTGTCTCTTCATTTTCCACCAGTTGCTTTGTTCTGTTTCAGCTCCACCCTGATCATCACACCCCACACCTCTCTGACTTTTTCAACTCTCATTTGTGTATTGTCTTCCCACTTTAGACTGTAAGCTCCCAGAGCGTAGGAACTGTACTTCTTCTTATTTGTGTCCCCAGTGCATTCACAACGCCTGGCATAGAGTAGTTCTTTAGTAATATGTGTACCATCATCACCATCACAAACAAAGAGAAGCTTCGTAAACCTCAGCAGTTCATGAAAGCGCATTGACTAGCTGTGTGACCTTAGGCCTGGCACTTTATTTCTTTCAGCCTCAGTTTCCTTATCTGTAAAATGAAGAAAACAACGGCAACCAATTAAATGAGAAAATGTATGTAAACCACTCTGCGAAGCTCAAAGCATTGCATGAAGGCTAACTATTCATTGTTATTAGTAGCTTCACAATTTACCCAAAGCCTGCCTCTAGACATAGATACTCACCACAGATGTCCATATTCTAAGCAATAGACTCCTGCTGGAAAATCAGACCTAAAATGGATTGTATTTCAATCTTGATCAGCTTATCCAAACATGATAATCACTCCATCAACTGATGGAAAGAAGTTGTCTGTCTTCATCAGAGCAGAGAAAAGAGAGGGGACCAAGCAAAGCTCTGTCATTGACTCAGCATAGGACTTCAAGCCTAGGCAGGAGAGAGCTGCCAAGGAGAAGACAATGGTTGGAGGTCAGATGATGCCCATGAGAACAAGCATGTGAGCTTCAGATGCCACCACCTGTATCTGGTAAATAGATTAAATTCTCCAGAGCCACCACTGTATCAGGCAATTAATTATAAGGGGAACTAGTGAAAGAGTAATTTAGTGATGATTTGAGTAAAATTTGCCTTTGGAAGTCAGGCTTCTCCTCCTAATTACATTCCAACTGCTAGGATATTGTAAACCAACCACCCTAATCTAAAATCGGAAGGAAATCGGTCCTTTTCCAGCTCCTCCAGACCATATGGGAAGTGTGAATCAGAAGAATTCTGGAATGCACAAGCCCAGCTTTGCAGCAGTTCTTAATTTAATTGTATTCCTTAGATGTTGAGGATTGTCCTCACAGAACAAATATCCAAGTGCCCACGTCCCTGCCACTGGGCTAGTTAGGTGGGTGGGCAGGGGCTATACAAACCCTGCTGCTCTCTGACTGAATTGATGAGAGGCAGGATTTACTGAATCACCATTTAATCTGCATGATTATAACCATCTTCATAGCAGGGCAAATCCTCTTAAGACCCTGGAAATTTGATTCTCCTGCATAAGTAGAAGCAGATTACTATCTTAATTGGCACTGTTCTCTTGGTAAGGGGATAGGGAGGTTTCCAGATAACAAGAAACAGTTCATTTGTATTTGGAAATCAATTCTCACCCTTGGTCCCTACTACCAGACAGATCTGATTGCTATACAACTCAACTCAAACCAATATTCTCTTTCTCTTCCTCTTCTATCTACAGTCTTAATTATAGCTGATAGAGAATAGTAAAAAGAATTTATTCTATGGCAGTTAATTATTTATTTCCATTTGCCAATCCCTCAATTACTCTTTGCAGCCCATCTCAGGGATATATATTACTGGCACAGCTTGTTATGAGGAGAGTTCATGGGTATTCATTCATCTTCCACAGCTATGATTGGGTTTTTTTTCTTCTGACAGAAACACATACACACACACACACACACACACACACACACACACACACATGTTTATGGGAATGCAACCTGTACACCGAGGAAAAAAATGAAAGGATGAATCCAAGACTATGGGAAAGAGAGCCCATATTCAAATAAAATTAAATTAAATCGGTATTGAGGATAAGGAAGGCGCTGTTAGGCATTGTGATTTACCTCGCCTTTTCTCTCCCTATCCCACATGGACGCTTTGGGGCTCTTGTCATTATCTTGAATTGTAAATCAGTTCTAGTAATCACCCAAGCTCACGTTGAGCTGGAGTTTCTTATAAATTAGATGTAGTTGTGATGATTTATATAATGACATCCACAAAGTGTCAATCATCTTACAATCATAGACTTCCTGGGAAGGATCTTGAACCTCTAGAGACTAGAATCTAGTCCAACTTCCTCATTTCCTAGAGGAGAAAACAAACCTAGAGAGATTAAGTGATTTTTAATCAAAGATATACAGGTAGTTCATGACAGAGGCAGGACTAGTCCCAGGTGTCTGGACATGTAATCGAGTCATAGAATGGCAGATATGGAGCTGGAAGGATCCTAAAGACCTTCTGGTCCAACCCCTTCATTTTATACATGGGGAAACTGAGGCTGAGAGACATTGAGTGACCTGTTAACCAAGGTGACAAGATTTGAACATGTATCCTGGTGACTTCAAGTGTGTGTGTGTGTGTGTGTGTGTGTGTGTGTGTGTGTGTGTGTGTGCAAGTAGAATACACTAGGGATCAAGAGATAAGAGACAAAGCATTGTAGAAATTGCCTTCCTGAATAATTAGAGAGTCCAAAGAACATGATGGTGTTTTCCCCAACTTCTGCCCTTTCCAATTCAAATGAGACATTCATTCACTGATCAATAAGTCTTTATTAAATCCCCACTTCGTTAGCCCTGTTCTAAGACTATAGGAAACACTAAAGGAGACACTAGAGTCATCATTCCTGTAGAGATTCTCTAGTCCTCTGTTGGTCCCCTGTCAACAGCAGGTCTTCAATTCCCCATCTTGGTGCAGAATTCTCCTGAGGATGCCCCAGCTCTAACAGGCCCTATTGAAACTGAATAAAGCTGTGAGTATGGCCTCAAATGATGGTGGTACATATGTTGTTATTGGAAGAGGAGGAATTCAAAGAGGCTCATAAAATGCCACACCTCTAATCTATGATCCTAAGAGGTTACAGTCACCAGTTTGACCTGAGGGGGATAAAGTCCTTAGGCACAACAACTCTCTAAGACCATCTATGCCATAGAGAGGCTTTGGTTCACAACCACACTGATGAAATTCACTGGCTCTTTAAGTATGGAGAAGGCATAGTTCACAGCAAAATGGACTGGCCCTAGAGTCAGAGAGAACCTAGGTTCAAATCCTGCCTGTGACATTTACCATCTTTGTAGGCTTGGGCAAGTCATGTAGCTCTTCTGAGCTTCAGTTTCCTCATGTATTTAAAAATAAGGCTTTGGACTAGATGACCTCTGCAGTTCCTTCTAGTTCTAAAACTATGATCACATTTTCCTATTATAGCATGCCAACTGTATCCATTCTCTATTCCAATAGCAGTAACCTGACATAGCTGAATCTCCAGAGGATGCAGACCCAGGTAAGGTTAAATCAGCTTAATTCTTTAATATGTAAGATACTGGTTCCAAGTCCCCAATTTCTAGCTCAGAGGTGAATGAGGCTTAGAAGGAATCCTCTTCATGATCAAATTTCATTAAAATTACAGGAAAAGAAAATTTCTCATAGGCCCTAGGCCAATGTAAAAAATCTATAAAAATTTGCCTGAAGCAAGTCAAGGCCTAAATCCTTTAGGGAGATTGCCTGTATATTAACACTAAGAGACAGCATTAAAGCAGAAAAGAACACTGACTTGGAAGTCAAAAGACTTGGGTTGGTTGTACCCTTTGATCCAATGATTCTGGCCTGCTAGCTGTTCCATGAACAGGACAATCCATCTCTTGACTCCAGACATTTTCACTGCCTGTTCCCTGTGCCTAGAATGTTCTCTCTATTCATCTCTGACTAAAGAGGAAAAGTCAAAACTTGTCAAAGTTCATATAGTCAGTCAGTAAAACCCAAGTCTCCCTATCCTCAGTCTATAGAGGAATTGGATAAAAATGAATTTGTTCGCTAACTCTGAAAGAGAATAGAGACATCTGGGACTTACTCTTCTGAGAATTGAATCCCTAGTCCAGACCACCATTTCATGAGGCCATATTCACTTCACTCCCAACTCAGTCTTTGTCCTTCTCTACCTCATCAGCTCTGTAACCCTGCTTGTGTTTTCTTTCTCTCTCTCTCTGTCTCTCTGTCTCTCTCTGTCTCTCTCTCTCTTCCCTTCTCCTTAGCAGGCCCCCATTTATCTGTTATCTTCTCCTATTGGAATGTAAGATCCTTGAGGGTAGAAATTGTCTTGTTTACTTGTATTTATATTCACAGCACTTAGCACTGTAACTGGAACACAGTAAGAGCTTAATAACTGCTTTATCTATCTAGGCATGGATATTTCCTTGAAGATAGAATATTCTTAAAGTTTTAGGCTGATTGAGAAATTTATTAAGGATATCCCCAAACTGCGAAATGCTAGGAATACAAACACAAACAAAAAGTATGATAGTCCCTGCCCTCAAGGAGCTTACATTCCTATGGGAGAAGAAAACTGACAAGGAGAGCTGAAAAGAAGGCGAGGAAAAGTTTTGAAGGTCATAAGCCAAGATGACCGAAGGCCAGTCGAGACCCTTCCACGAAACTGAGCCTCATAACAACTCCATTAAGTAGATTCTGCAGATATGAGGCAGCTACCTGGAACAGTGAATAAATAGAGTGTGGGACCTGGAGCTCAGGAATTCAGAAAGCCCTGAATTCAAATTTGACCTCAGAAACTTATTGACTGTGTCATCCTGATTGCCTCAGTTTCCTTATCTGTAAAATGAACTGGAGAAGGAAATGGCAAACCACTCCAGCATCTTTGCCAAGAAAACCTCAAATGGGGCCACAAACAGTTAGACAAGCTGAAAATTGGCTAAATAACGACATACAGAGCTTTAAAATCACTTTCCATATACTCATTTCATCTTCACAAGAAATAATTACTGATTGCAAGTATTGTTACTTCCATTTGACAAATAAAGAAATTAAGACTCAGAGAGCTCAACTGACTTCATCAGCATCACACAGGCAGTAAATTAGAGAGCTAAGGATGGAAGTCAAGTCTTCTGACTCCCAAGTCCAATGAATTTTTCCTATGACACACTACACATGTTGCCTGGATCCTTCTGTAACCATGGTAATGAGATATGCACTAATTGATACTTGGTTTCTCCTCTAAGGGGGATCCTCTAGAATACATGTAGGATGGGGAGAAGGAAAAGTTTATTTAGAGAATAGTCCTTTTCACTGAATTCTGTCAAGTTCCTTTGGTTGTCTAATAATGAGGAAAGAGACTAAAAGAAGCCTGCTGAGCTCTAAAGCTGCACAATAATGAGGCGTTCAGATTTTCATAGGATCGGGAATCCCCTTTTCTCTTTTGACAGATGAAAAGCACAGCCATTTCATTCTCAAGGCCTGTATCTTTTTTTTCAAGTAGCCTATGACTAAAAGTATGTACCGACTTCAAAAATTACACACAGCAGAGCTAATACCATGACATTTTCTCACATCTATAAGCTGGCTTATCAGTGTAAAGAAATTAAAAAGACATGGTGGCAGTCTTGAAGATTATATTGCCTGAAACCAGGTGTTATTTTTTTCAGGCTTATTTCAAATGACTCCCTCTCAGGTACACACTCCCTTCAAGTTAAACTGGCCTGCTAGCTATTCCATGAATGTGACATTCTTCCTTCTGTTTTCATATGTAGCACACAGGACCTGGACTTACTCTCCCAAACCCAACTCACACTATCAGGCTGGTTTCCCTAGGAATACTTCTAAAAGGTTGTGGGTCATATGTCTGATGCTATAGATCATTAGCCCCACCAGTATGCATCCCCTCAAGATTATCAGTTGATATTCATTAGGAAAACAAACTTAATTACCTTTTACAAAAAAGGCATTTACTAAGGTGATAGTGATATGGCTACAGAGGTGCCCTAAGGGTTAAAAATAATATTAAGGGTTGTTTTCTCAGTACCTTGGGAGGCCCTCCTGAGCCTGAAAGCATCCTAAAGTAAACTTCCTCCTTATCTTGGACTATTGGGAGTACTATAAAATCTCCTCCTTATCTGGGACCATAACCATCCTGGGTCATAAAATTTCCCCTGTCTCCCTTATCTTGTATCATCCATCTTCCTCATCCTCTCCCTAAATCTCCAACCTTTATTAGAAACCCTAAAATTACATCATCATCCTACAGGCTGTGTAGCATTCTGGATACATAAGTCTGGTCCTTTTCCTACATCATTGCCTTTGTTTAGCTCCTTGCTAAGTCTCGGGTCCGAATACTTTTGTGTTAATAAAGCTCCCTTTGGCTAAAGAGAAGGTCTGATTGAATTCTTTCAAAATCGAACCAGCTCTCGCAACTCTGACCCTCAACAATAGAGTAAGAACAATTGATACAAAAAATTTGCCCTAAAAGTATGGACTCTCACAAGCACACATAGAATCCAGAGGAAAGTGCGATCAAGTTGAAAGAAATGTAGCAAATAGAGTAACACAATTCCTGAAGGTCCTTTTGCTAGAATCCTTAAGTTGGAGTTGTAGATTTTCTGCTGAGCTTTTCGTAGGGCTTTAAAGCTGTCTTTCCTCATGGAGTTCAGTCTGTCTAGAACTCCAGTGCAAACTCTACCCTCACCTGTTCTGAAGATGTTGCTAGAATGTAGGTAGGAAATTCAAAATCCTCTATATCCTTCAAAACTCACAAAGAGGGATCCAGTCATGGGATACAGAAAGAGACAAGGGCTCTTTCCCCTTCCCCTCCCCCAAGTGATTCTTTCTCAGTGAGTTTGTTGGAAGGCTTCCACCCTAAATTGCCAGACACTCAAGTCTTTGATTCCAAACTAATTTGTTCCACATGATAAAACCAAGCGTTCTCAACCAATGATAATATACTTCCTGTGCAATATCATTCTTGTTCATCAAGTGGGTTTCTAGGACAATTTTTATTACAGATTTTTCATGATTGACTGATTAAATAGAGGTGTTTTTACCTGGTTAAGGTCATTGTCCTTATGGAGGTGAGGTCTTGAATTCACACATTCTTCACTTCTGTTAAAGTTCCTAAACTCCATCATAGCTTAGCTCAGGAGCCAGCTTTTGCAAGAATCCTTTCCTATTCTCCCCAGTTCTTGGTTCTGATTCCCTCTCAGAATTACTTGATACATTTCATACACTTTGCATATACCCATACAGCTATATCTATGTTGATGTCAATGTTGACATTGAACCCCTTGTTGATATAGCTATAACTAGATCTAGATAGAAATACCTATAAGTATCTACATCTAGATATAAGCATCTACATCTAGATATCTAAATATAAGTATCTAGATGTAGATATCCAAACATAGAAGGTTCTAGATCTCTAGCTGTGAGTATCCACACATAGAGGGGTCTAGATCTAGATATCTAGATCTGGCCATGTCTAGATCTTGATATCTGCATATAGAGAAGTCTAGATCCAGATATCTAGATATAGGTGTGTCTAGGTGTAGATATCTATACACAGAAGGATCTAGATCTAAAAATCTAGATATAAGTATCTAGATGTAGATATCTAGACATAAGTATCTAGGTGTACATATTTAGATGTAGAAGTATATAGATAGAGATATTTAGATATAGATATAAATATATTGTATCCCCTCAGGAGAAAATAAGCTTCTTGAGCACAGGAACTGTTCAATTTTTGTCATTGTAGTCCTAGTATCAGGAATAGTGCCTTACAACTCAGGAATGTTTACCATGTTTGTTATATGTGAATTTTCAGGCAACTAGGTAGTAAGATGAGAAGACTCATCTTCCTGAGTTCAAATCTGACCTCAGACACTCACTAGCCATGTGACCCTGAACAAGTCACTAAACCCTATTTGCTTTGGTTTCCTCCTCTGTAAAATGAGCTAGAGAAGGAAATGGCAAACCACTTCAATACCCTTGCCAAGAAAACCCCTAATGAGGTCACAAAGAGTTGGACACAACTGAAACTAAGTCTAAGAGGCTTTCATTCAAGTTTTCACAAGTCATTAGAAGGGAACAGTTCAGGCATATCCACCTAGGGTATGTTTTCACCCAGACCAGAAAAAAACTTAGGATAAACCAAAGTTTTCACCCAAACTCTTGGCACCCCTTTCACTTCTTCTAGGGACAGGATCCATTCTTCACATCTGGAGAGCTTCACCCAGTTACATTACGGGCAACAATACCACCCATCCTATAAAACTGTGATGTCGAGGACTCAATACTGGCCCTCATCCATACCATGGTAATTCAGAACAACAACAACATATGTGAATTTATACACTTTTACTACGGAAACTAAGGTCAGTCTAAATAACAATGATAATGATCAAAACACTAAAAATAATGACCAGGACCCCCTCACAAACTTCTCTCCGTATATAGTGTGGCAGGGTCAGCAGGTAGTATAAGATTCCTTTTGTATAAGTGGGGAAGCTGAAGTTCAGAGAAGATAAATGAAAGAATACCGGGTAGGGGACCAGAAGATCTTGTCTCAAACATCAGACAGCAGTCTCAAACAGATCATCTCATCACTCTGAGTCTCAGTTTCCTCAGTTCTAAAAATTAAGGATTTGCGCTTGATGATGTCTGAAGCCCCTCCCACTCTCCATCAATGATCCTGTGACTTGCGTAATTTTAAACAAGTACATGGCAGAGCCAGAAGTCCAGCCCACATTTCCTGAGTCCTGGTTCAATGTTCTTTCCATTAAATACAAGGCTGCTTCTCAGCAGGTACTCACAAGATGCTCTGCTCAGCAAAGTGTGCAGCCCAGGCGTGAGAAAGAATTGTACTCATTGAAATAGAAGCAATAATACAGCAAAAACCCTATGCATTGATCAGATAAGCTAAAGTCTAAGAGGCTTTCATTCAAGTTTTCACAAGTCATTAGAAGGGAACAGATCAGGCATACCCACCCAGGGTATGTTTTCACCCAGACCAGAAAAAAACTTAGGATAAACCAAAGTTTTCACCCAAACTCTTGGCACCCCTTTCACCTCTTCTAGGGACAGGATCCATTCTTCACATTTGGAGAGCTTCACCCAGTTACATCATGGGCAACAATACCACCCATCCTATAAAACTGTGATGTCGAGGACTCAATACTGGCCCTCATCCATACCATGTTAATTCAGTAATAAACATTTACAGAGGAACTATGTGCAAAGCCCTACAGGAGATGCAAAGACATGTAAGGCTCAGTCCATCTTCTCCAGTTTATTTGGAAACTAATGAAGGAGATAAGATGAAGGAAATGTCCACAGGGAAAGTTGAAGTCATTCAGGACCACTTGTTTGAAAGTCATCTCCGTAGCCTGGCCCTCTCCCATGGGTCACAAAGCTTTTAAGGACAGTTTACCAAATCTGAATGCTTTGTCTCAGCAAATGTCATAGACAAATGAAAGAAAGGGAAAATAGCTAACATTTCAAATCATTTGAAAGAACATAGTATCCAGCAGGTAATCTGCCTACTGCTTCAGGATTTCCTCTGGGATACCATAGTGATCAAGGGGTGTCCAGCTCTGGCAGCCTCAGGGGAATTCTTGACATGCATCATTTGTCCTGGTTCATTTCCTCTGCTTCTCCTTTTCTTTCAAAGCAAAGAGAGATGGCCCATTGAACAGGTCATGAACTAGCAAACGAAAAAGAAAATCATTTTGAAAAGAAAATCATTTCAAAAAATAATGGTTGTCTGATGAGTGTGGCAGAAGTTGGTGTGCTTGCTCTACTCAGAAGGAGCCTTCATTAATAAGTTTCCATTAATGAGACCTGATACTTATAAACTCATAATGGGAGGGTTATTTTGACATACAGGTGCATCAAAGGTCTACTCTCCCTGGGAGTGATAGATCAAATTTCTCTAATAGGACTGACACTCATGCACTGACTTTCCTTGAATTCAATTCAGAGGTCAAGAAACAGAGGAACTTTGGGGCTTCCAACCAAACCTACGTTAACTGCCTCTGACAGCAAGCTTATTCATCCATGACCCCAAAAAAAGATTATAAGGAGCTAAATTTGAAGGAAAAAAGAGGCAAACATGCCATCTAGCATTAATTTTTAACAACATCTAAACAGGTGCTTCTGTAATTTTGAATAATGCTATTACTGAGAAAAGGAGAGGGAAAAAAGGGATAGAGACCCCAAAGAGAATGGATAGCTGAAGTGCTGCTTTCCTCAGTAATGGCACAGGCTCTCTCGAAAGTATATTTGGGATCTACTGAGACCTAAAAGCTCTTGAGCATCTATGGCACACCTAAGGAACCAAGTAGAGCCAGGGGTAGGGTGACCATTCATTAGCTCCTGATTTGGGGTTTAGGGATAACACAACTACTCTCATGATAGGTAGTGGGGTATGATGGCAATGAAGGACCTGCATGCAATTGAAAACTGTCCCAAGAGCCATGTTTGTCATGAGCTCCATGGGTCACCAACCCCTATCATGGAGAAGAAGCAAGACCTTGCTTATGCCTCTTCCAGTGCAGAGTAGCATCAACAACATGTTAATACTCAGTTTTGATTACAAAAGAACCTTGTTTCAAATATTAGCCCTGTTGTGAGGCAGCTAAGTGGTGGAATAAATAAAGAGCTAGACTTGGAGTCAGGAAGACCTGGGTTCAGATCCCATCTCAAATCCTTCCTAATTGTTCAACTGCATAAGTCACTTAATCTCCCTCAGGCTCAGTTTCCTCATCTATAAAATAAGGGGGTTGGTTTTGATGGCTAATTAGAATGAAGAAAAAAATAGAATCTCAGAGCAGGAAGGGACCTTAAAGACTAGTCTAACCTGCACTTAACTAAGGATCCTGTCTAGGATGTCCTGAGCAATTAATCATTCAACCCTTGCCTAATGAATTGTACTAAGTTACCTCCTACTTCCTCAAACATCCCATTCTGTTTGGACACTAATTATTAAGAAGTGTTTAAATGAAATCTATTTATAATTCCTACCTACGGTTCCTTTAGCAAAACCATTCTAATGCTTCTTATACATAACAAGTCTTCTTACATTTCACATGTAGCATGAAGGGTAGCATTGTAGAATGTAGGAGAGTGTCTGATATGGCACCTGTACCACCACTCACTCCTAAGCCCTCACCAGTGTGCTCACCATTTAAACAAAGTAGTCACAATGACACCATCGATTCTTAAGCATAAAATATTTTCTAAATAAGAAAACAAATACAAGAAAAGTCATAACATAATATTTCAGGAGAAAGTAAAAGCAGAAATAATCAAGTCACAACAGTCTACCCATAACTTAAGTCACATTCTCCCATCAATGTATATAGTGTTGATAGGGGGAAGTTAGCACATACTTACAGAAATCTAGCCACAAGACACATAAGGAAGAAAACTCCTGAAAATTTTCTCCTCTTTCAAGCTGTAGATTGTAACAAAGAACAATATCTAGCCAATCAATTCTCAGGACAGCAGCAATGCCTCACTTCCCATCAACATAGCCCCCAGCAAAGCAGCTGAAAAGCCAGTCTCAGTTCAAAGCAGCTGCCATTCTCTCCTGAGTTCTATGTTCCCATCTTCTGAGGACTTCTGTAAGCAGTTTCTTTCATCACCTATGTCTTCCGTCCCTGACTTTTTCTGACTCCTGTGCACAACTTTTTCAGTCACTGACACCTAATGCCTCAGATCAGGAACTCCCTGTGGGTTGTTGTGAACCATCTCTATTTCAGGCTGAGAAACCCAAATCCTCAGGTATGACACAAAACCCAAGCTATTGACATCATAGACATAAGACTGTCCATTGACATGTAATAAATCAAAACCACAAACCATTTGCTTAATTAAATGCAAAGCAGACTTTCCAATTAACTTCTCTCTAGCATTGATGATCACAGGGTGTCTGATGTCCTTCCCTTCACTATCCAGTTCTACTTTGCCATCAAGTGCAGGGGATTTCCATGCTTCAGCACAGGTCTAATATGGACCTACTGTGTATATACCTTTACATCAGTGCCATCTGTAGGCTTGAACTTCTCACAAATGTATAAGCCTGTTTTTCTCATGCAACGTTTTGAGGAGTAAATACTACTTCTGCTTCTGTTTCTGATCTTCCTAAAAAGCTTTGGCTTCCACCTCCAGCAGATGTTGGATAATAAATGTAAACGTTGTGATCCTCAGCACTGAGGAGTTTTTCTACAAATAGCTTTTGGAAAACTTTTCCATTTACTTCTACATTTGTTGCAATTAGATTTCAATTAGATTTCATTGTTGGGGATTATTTGGATCACGGTTTTAAAAACTGCATAGCAAGGAAGTCAAATACCTTCAGCTTGAAGAATACTATAAACTTTTCTCCTGTCTTGTATACTATATTACACATTCAAGTCACTGATCACAATAGGTTCCTGAGTTTTGGATAGGCAACTGCTTTATCCAGTGGAAATCTTTTAGAACGGAAAGTGGTCAGTTGTCTACCAGATCATTCAAAATAACATCCTCTCCAAATATCACTACTGTGGCGTATTTAAACAAGGAGACATATTCGAGAATTTCCTTCATTGGTTTTGATTTAGACTTTTTTGCCATGGAACATATTCCAACCACAATCTGCCTTTCTGGTGGAGAATCTTCTTCCTCTTCCTCTTCTTCCTCATCTGCAAGTCCACAGAAGTGCTGCAAACCTCCAAACTTAGCTCTTTTCTCTTTTCTCCCTCTTCAGTCCCAACAAAGAATCCAGGGATGTTATTTACCATTTCAGGGACAGACACGGTGAGAAAAACTAAATGATCTACATGCGAACAGTATTTAAGTAAATAGTCTCAGGGTAGTGCATTCTCCCAATATCTGGATGACACAAAGATCCTTTGCAACTTGTTTCTGCTTATACAATCACTTGAAATTCTGATAAGAAAGTTAACAGCCAAGTTGCTCTTTGTTACCAAATATCACATCTTCATTGTTGACTCAGCTTCAAAAACACAAAAATCACAAAGGTTTCCCTGAGTTGGTACGGCATTCTTTTGCCTTGCCAGGGGGTTGCTATTGTCCAACAGATGAGAGTTAGCCAGTCCTATCCAGGTGACTGGCCCCTCTTCCTGCTTCCTGACCCTTCAGTGGATGCACATGTCTGAAGATGCTGCCTCCCACTGGATTGTAGCAGCCCTCAATACCCACGGGACAGTGACTGCTGCCCACTTCTTCTTCACTCCTCCCACTGCTCCCTTCTCCCCAGCCTTGGCCACTAGACTTACAAGGAAAATCAAATAATTCTTTTATAATTTCTCAGTATTTCCTTTAAAACTCTGGAAACAGTCACATGTAAATGATTTGATGGATCACAAAACACTATAGCCGTCTTTTTTTAAAAAAATAAACAAAACTCTATTCCCCTCCCATCCCTCTAGAAGGAAGGAAGGAAGGGGGGGGAGAGGGAGGAAGGGAGGGAGGAAGGAAAACAAAAAAATATTGCAACAAATATGCATAGTCAAGTAAAAAAAAATTCTAGGGAAAAGAACCTAAAAACCGTATGGTCACTTTCTTCGTGGTGGCAAAGAACTGGAAATTGTGGGGATGCCTGCCAAATGGGGAATAGCTAAACAAGCTGTGGTATATGATCATGAAGGAAAACTACTCTGCTATAAGAAATGACGAGCTCAGTGATTTTAGAAAAACGTGGAATAATTTTCAAGAAATAACAAAAAGCAAAATGAGCAGAACCAAGAGAACACTGTATACAATAACAGCAATATTGTTTTAAGAACAACTTTGATCAGCCAAATCATTTTGACTCTTACAAATACCCAAATTAATGACAAAGGATCTATAAAGGAAGATGGTATCTGCATCCAGAGAAAAAACTGATAAACAGAAGTATATATAGTATGGTTTTACATATATATATGCATATATATACACACACATACACACGTGTGTGTGTAGATATACATACATATGTTTATATATGTGTATGTATATATATATATATATATATACATACATATACATATATATACAAATACATACACATAAATTTGTGTCTAATGGTAGCCATCACTAGGGCAGGAGTAGAGAGGGGGAAAAACTAAGTTACGTGACAACTTTATTATATATTTGAAAGGATTAGTGAATTGTAGGTAATAGATTTGGAGTTGCATGTGCAATCCCCTTTTTTCTGTTCTATTTTGTTATGGAAATTTGTTATATTTCTTAAGTTCAGAATAAAAAAAGGAAATGGAAAAAATTTTCATATGGGTCATATCCAAAAAATTCTCATTTTGCACCTCAACTCCATCCTTATCTATCGAGAGGTGGGTAGTATTGCATCCTGGGTCATCTCCAGTCATCCTGTTGAATATCAGGTCACTGGATCCAGATGGCTCTAGAGGAGAAAAATGAGGCTGGTGACCTTACACAGCCCTCTCTCACTCAAATCAAAGTCAACTGCAAGTCATGTCATCATTTCTCTTATGCCATGGCCATCTCAGAAAACAAAGGACAAACACAAGCACTCTTCATCATCAGCTCTCTGGCATTAAGGTTGACTGTTGTATTTATCAGTGTTCTAAGGTCTTTCAAAGTCATATGTCTTTATAATGTTGCTGTCATTGTCATGTAACTCTATATACCTCAGCCAATACTCTTGCTTCTCAGCTGCTTTCCAATAAGTCCTCTAAGTGCAGTTATGTGAGGGGCAGTTTTCTCTAGATCCCCAGATCTGTCTCAAGTTGGTTTTCTCCCATGAATGCCCCCTTTCTGCCCTTTTCAACAACTAAAATGCCCAGTACCAAAAGGGCAGCATCTTACCCATGGACTTATTTCATTTTGGAGTTAGAAAGGAATTCTGAGGCCATCTGATTCAACCTTTACATACTCCACCTACACCACATGTGCTCATCATTCCTTTTCCTAAAGACCATAATAAGACCATACTCCCTCCAAAGGCAGCTTATAATTTCCCTAAATCTATTGTGTTCTCCACCACCACCACTAGTCTTTTCTCTCCATCAGATATCCCCAGATCCTTCAGGAGATCCTGGTATGGCAAATCTTACAAAACCATCTTTCTCTTTTCCTTTTTCAAGCCAATCTTTCTTTGTTGTTGCCATTGTTGTTTGTTCTTTGTTCTCAAAGAGGACCAATGACATCACAGGTGATATCTTGACTTGCAAGTGAACTGAATTTAAGTGAGGCAGAGATGTACCAAGTCCTCGACTTCACTGTCTCCTCCAGAGTCAACAGAAAGGCAGAGGAGCCTACTATTCATAACCAACCTCAGGGTGTCCCATGTTTTTTTTGTTGTTGTTTTTATTGCCACTTACTACTGTTCTCTTCTCTTTAAACAGTTTAATCAATATGAATTGCATGTGTTCTTGTACCCCGAGGCTACTTCAGGTGAAGGGCAGCTAGATGGTACAATGGAGAGAGAGAGTACTGGGTCTGAAGTCAAGAAGACTCATCTTCGTGAGTTCAAATCTTACCTCAGACACTTACCAGCTGTGTGACCCTGGGCAAGTCACTTAACTCTGTTTGCCTCAGTTTCCTTACCTGTAAAATGATCTGGATAAGGAAATGGCAAACCACTGATTCTATAGAATCAAGGACAGAATTCAGGATGTCCTGCACTCTTTCTCTCAGTGGTGTCATCTATTGGGTCAAAGAATCTCAGAGTTGGAAGAGCCTTCAGAGAACATCTAGACCAGCCTGTCCATGAACAAGAATCCATTCTACAAAATTCCCAGTAAAAGGTCATCAAGTATGCAAGGATTCCACTTTCTCCTGAGGCAGCCCATAACATTGGTGATAGACTTAATTGTTAAGAAGCTTTCTTTTTTTTTTAAACCTACATTTAGCTTGAATACTCCTCTCTTCAACTCCCACACAAATTAGTTCTGCCCTTTAGGACCAAGCAGAACAAGTCCAATTCTTCTTCTTTGTGGTAACCTTTCAAATACTTGCATTTAGTTACTCTATCTCTCCCAAGTCTTCTCTTTTACAAACTAAATATCCTCTTCTCCAAACTAAATAGTCTTCTGTCTTTCAAGTGATCCTTATATGGCATGAATCTCAGCAGTATGCTAGAGCTAGCTCATACTGGCTTATATGAGCCAGCTCTTAAATTTTTGGTGTATTTACAAACACCACAAACCAAGGCTTGATTTATTGTTTTGTTGATTGTCTAGACTTCAGGAAGATCTGAATTCAAATTCAGTCTCTGATACTTTATAGCTATATAACCCTGGGCAAGTTAATTAACTTCTGCTTGCCTCAGTTTCCTCATTTGTAAAATGTGAATAATGATAGCACCTACTTCCCAGGATTGCTGTAATAATAAAAAATAATTAGTTATCATAAAATTGTGAAGAAATAATAATAATAAAATGCTCAGCACAGTTCTACTAACATTCACTATGTGAATGTTAGCTATTATTAAGAAAATGATGGAGAAAATATTATTAATATTAATATAAAATATAATTAATAATTAAAAGTGTATCCTGAATATATTTTCTTCTTCCCCCCCTCTCCTTTGCCCCTGGCCCCGAGAGCTGGTTGTTAAAAACATTTATTAGCACCCCTGGACATGATCCTGAGCCCTTCCCCATTCTGATTTCTCTTCTCTAAGCATTTTCCAGCTTTATCAGTGTCCTTCCTAATCAAATATAATACTCTAGATGTGTCCTTACCAGAGCAACATGCAACAAGACTATCACCTCTCTTGCATTATAGTGGAAGGAGATAGCTGTTGTTGTTTGTCCTCCATTCTTGAAGAGGACCATGACAACAGGAAACAGATGCCATGACTTGCAAGTGAATCAGATATAAGCGAGGAAGGGCTGTGCAAAGTCACCAGCCTCACTTTCTCCTCTAGAGCCCTCTGGGTCCAGTGACAAGATGTAGATCAGGATGACTGGAAACAGTCCCAGAAGGAGAAAGCACAGTGTAGGGAAAGGAGTGTCAGACTTGGAATCAGAAGACCTAAGTTCATATTCTGACTTTGCCACTTGTTAGATATAGTCTGTGGTCAGGAGCAAGTCACTCGTCTGTAAAATAAAAATAATTATAGTCGTATTAGTTTCTTCATGGGAGTTGCATGGAGGAACATGTGAAAAGTCCCTTTCTAAAAAAAAAAACCTTCTAGAAACATCAGTCATCCTCACCTTCATTACTTGACTGTGTGAATATAGAGACTATTAACTATGCCAAGCTATAGCCCCAGACATTAAAGAGGAACTTCACAAGTGACTGTCAGACAGCATTTTCCTGGAAATCTCAAGGACAGCATCATTTGACTCCTGTATGTTAGATAACAAGAGCTCTAGAGACTGCTGCAGAAGGAATGAAGACTCAAGGGTTCTGGAGGGAAACGTGTCTGTCAAGACTACCTAGCTCAAGGCTTCCATTAACATGTGATGTAGTACACATTGTCTCAAAGATCAATAAATGATTAAAAATAATAATAAGACAAAAACATTGACACATAGCTCTGATTATGACACAGGGTACTCATCCTGTCACAAATCTGGCAGACCGAATGATCAAGATGGAAATATGGCTAAAAATGAAAATCAGGCCAGGTAGACCAGTTTTAACAGACCACCAGCAGATTTAGCTTTTTTCTATCTCCAAAGCAGATCTTATTCCCTTAAGTGGGTGGGGTTTTTTTCTTTTTTATTATTTTATTTTTAACTTGTGAAATAAAACAAGCACTCCCATAACAGAGAACAAAAAAAAAAGATGATTGTACGTGAAGCTGCAAATCTGTTATGTATTTGCCGTTCTTTTTAAATACATGATAAAGTTATCCTGTAAATTTCTTTTTTTTTCTTCCCTCCCCCATTCTGGTATAGTAACCTAGAGATGACTACCATTAGACACAAATGTGTGTGTATGTATGTGTGTAAGTATTATTTATGCATATATATAATATGTGTCTGTATATATATGTATGTATACATATATATGTATAATCATTCTATTCTATTTATCAGTTATTTCTCTGGATGCAAGTAGTGTCTTTCTTCATAAGTCCTTTGTAGTTAATTTAGGTATTCATAATAGTCAAAATGACTTAGTCACTCAAAGTTGTTCTTAAAACAGTATTGTTACTGTATACAAAGTTCTCTTGGTTCTGCTCAATTCACTCTTCATGATTTCATGCAAGTCTTTCCATGTTTTTCTAAGATCAATAAGCTCATCATTTCTTACAGCACAATAGTATTCCATCACAATCATGTACCACAATTTATGTTTTCAGTAATATAACTCCCCCCGCCAACTGTTTTTATCCCAGAAATTTTGGTACGTTGTTTCATCATTATCATTTTTTCTCATATAATTATTAATTATTTCTATGACTTGTTTTTTGACTCTGTATATATTTGCCACTTTTGTCTTTTTACTTTTATTTGTAATATCTGTGCTCTAATCCTTGGTCAATTTTTATAAAAGTTCCACATGGTGCTTAGAAATATGTGTATTCCTTAACAGTCCTATTTAAAACATACCATGAGTCTTTTAGCCCTGGTTTCTCCTGCAATTTGTCCAATTTTATATTTTCATTTTTGTTTATGTTTCTATAAGACTTGACCAAAATTGACAAAGGGATATTATAGTTTCCTGCTATTATTATAATAATGTCTATGTCTTTTTATAATTCAAGTTAAGTTTTCCTTTATGAATTTAGATGCCAAGACATCTGCAAGCACAAAAATTTAGCATTGATACTGGTTTGTTGTCCGTGGTTCCTATTAACATGATGTCATTTCCTTTTAATCTCTATTTATGTTGTGAATTTTTATTTTTATTTTGTCTGATAGCATGATTACAACTCTTGCTTTTTTTTGTATTCATGTGACACATAGAAAATTTTGTATCAGTCTTTCATTTTTATTCTGTGAATGCTTTGGTTCCTTAGTTGTATTTCTTGTAAGCAATAGATTGTGATGTTTTGTTTTCTTATCCAACGTGTAACTTTTATTGAATTGTTTAATCTATTCACACTTAATGTTATGTGAGTTAGGCTGTATTTTCATTCATTTGTCTCTAACATTGCTTTTTTTTACTCCTCTAATTAGGACTTTTACTTTTAGTATTCTGTTTCTTCACTTATTTTTGCATAATCTAATTTAAAGCAATCCTATTCCAAGAGACTTTCTTCCCCTCACTCTCAAGCCCTGTCCTCCCATTTGTCACCACTTTCCCAAGTTTTACAGTTTTATTTAATTTATTCATTCTTTCTTCTTTTTACCTAGTTAGATAATTCTTCTTCAATTTTTTTCTCTCATTTAAATAGGTAAATTTTTTAAAATCTCCTTTCACTCTTCTCCTTTAATTTATTTTTGTTAGAGGGTTTTTTTTATTTTCAGCACATTTTTCCAAAAAAAGAATTTATTTCCATCATTTTCTTCATTGATTTTCTTCCTTACTATATATTCCAAGGCTCTATTCTTTGGTTTATCCTCATACTTATTTATTACTTCTTTAGTCTCCGTGTTCCTTGTGGATTAAAGCTCCTAAAGTATCTATTTCAAGTTCCCTCTTCTAAACAATTTCTATGTTGTTGCTTTGTAGATCTTGCTCCCTATCCTTTATTTCTGTTGTGATTCATCTTGGAAAATAAACAATTCCTGAAGGAAATAGAGGGGACAGAAATATTTCCTCATGGTGGAAATTTTTCTATGCCCCAGATCATACAGTTCATTTCCACCCCTTGCTCTCCCCCACGATCATTTTTTCCCATTTGCCATGAAATTTCTTCTCTAGATCCATAGCCTCCCACCCTATTGGATGTCAATTGCCTCCAGAAACTCTGATTATCCCCCCACCCCCTTTAATGTGGGATACTGTCCATGGAGACACAATATTTTCAGAGATGGTGATCTCTCCAAATACCAAATCCTTGCAGGCTTTAACCACTGTAATGTCTTTATCTCCCGTTATAAAATATCTCCCTCCCCTCTGGATGTTCTTTAATGGGACCACAACAGCAGCACCACCGCCCATGAGTCAGGATCTCTCCTTTCTTTCTCTCTCATCCCAGTCCTTTTCTTTGCCATCCTACTCATTCTCTCAGAGCCTCTCTTCTTCCTAAGAGATCACAGAAGTATTCCTCCTTCATTGCTTCTTGTCGGCTTGAGCAGGGTACGTTCTTCTCTTCCATTCTAGGTTTGATCACACACTCACACACGCACAGTTTACCTGTAGGTAGGATGTTATAAGACTTAATGCATATAGTTTCAGGCTTGTTCCTCCATCACTTCCATTTAAGCGCCACCTTTTCACCACGTCTGCTTTTAGAAATTAACCTCCTAATGATCCTGCTGTGTTCATTTCATTAGTTTTTTTAACCCATGACTGTTTTTTCTAGTTGTTGGTTTCGGGGTTGTTGTTGTTTTTATCGGGGGGGAGGCAACTAGGGGAGGGGAGGGGGTGTTATGTTACTTTTCCTTTCCTTGGTAGCTGTTTATTTACCTTTCTTGTGTTCCTGACATCTGTAATGTTTGGGGGGGGGGTTGGCTTTTTGGAGGCCAGTTGGGGTTAAGTGACTTGCCCAAATCACACAGCTAGTAAGTGTGCTAAGTGTCTGAGGCCAGATTTGAACTCTGGTCCTTCTGACTCCAGGGCTGGCGCTCTATTCACCACACCAGCTAGCCACCCCATCTGTGATGTTTTTAGAATGAATAATCTGCTCAGATCTGCTTGTTGTTGCTATTGTTGTTTTGTGGTAGAAATACTTCATATGCATGTGTTATTGAATGTCAATCTTTTTTTTTCATTGATGATCAGGCTTAAGTTTTCAGAATGTGTTACCTTGTCCTGCATCTTAAGCTCCTTTGCTCTTTGGAATACATTGTTCCATGCCCTTCTGCAGCTTTTCCTAAGGGTAGAAAGTCTTGTGTTATTCAAATTCACTTTGCTTTATATTTGAGGGTATTTCTTCTGGACCTTTAATGAATGTGCTGTTTGTCGCTGGAAGTGTTATGTTTCACTACTATTTATCTTGGAGTTTTCAGCATAGGTTGTTTCATCATTTGTTTTGGTTTGGTTTGGGTTTTCTGTTTGTTGTTTTTTTTTTGGAGGTAATCTATAATTCTTCAAAGAAGCACTTTGTTTTTTATGTTCAGAAGTTCCAGGCAGTTTTCTCATACTATTTCTTTTCAGGTTATTTTAACTTGTCCATTCTTCAGGGAAACCTATTATCTTTAAATTGTCTCTACTCAGTCTGCCTTCAAGATCAATATTTTCTGCTTGTATAGTGATAAGGGTTTTTTTTTTAAATAATTGCCATTTTTTTCTCTTATTCTAGATTGTCCTTTACTTTCACATAGTTTCAATAAGTTGCTCTCTCTTTTGTTTCTGTGGAGAAACTCACTACTATGGGCTCATGTTTTTCTATTCTGCCAATTAGTTCCACTGTGCATGCAATAAATTCTGCTTTCCTGATTCTTATTTTTCTCTTGAACCATTCAGGTACATTTCAATAGGGCTCCATGCTCTCAAGAGAAACCAGAGTCTTCTGCTTCAACAAGTATTTCTTCAAAATCCTTTGTCTTGAAATATTTATTCAGAGATGGTTGGGCTCATTTCCTCTCCTGGTAACTATCTTTTCTTCTGTACTAATATCTTCCCCACCAATTAATCTACTTGTGCTCAGGGTTTTTAACTGAGTTTTCTTCCCCCTGAGACCTATGTTAATTTTAGTCTTTCTTCTTCATATTCTCCTATCATTTAGTTTCAAACTTTTCCCACTTTGATGGTGGTTTCACCTAGAACTGGATCTCAAAGTTACTTTCTGTCTTTTCCCAAACTAGGGGATTTACTTTTTACCAGCCTCAGTTCCTACCCCCTGACCACTCATGGGACAAAACTAACTCCAGCTAAATGCCAATCTCATTTCCTTCAGGTCTGGTGCAACTCCACATATGCTGGTACCTAGCTCAGATCCCTCTGTTATTTATTTCAATAGCCAAGTACTATTATAGTAACATACTGTAGCCTCAGACAAAGCTTGCCTCTTTCCTATACCTTTACGTCCTCTGCAGTTGGACAGAGTGAGGACAAAGAGAGGGACTGGGGGACAGAGTTGTGTTCTGCGCTTGCTGACATAAAATGGTAAAGTTAAGTAAGGTCAGGGCCAAGGTGTGCTATCAGAGACTACAGCCACAGCAAGGAAATTCCTGAGCGGATCTCAGAGCACAAAGTGTGGGTTGCATCCTGCCACCCTGCTAGAATGTGGGGCTGGTGGAAGAGGGAGTACCGAATAATTGCATTAGGAACTATCTCTAGGGAATAGGAATTAACCTGCTCTGGTGATAATTCATCAGGCTGTTTACCTCCTTGGACTTGGTGACTTGGCCTGCAGAGACAGCTATAATTACTTTTCCTCTTGCACATAATTTTTATTTCAGAGAGTCCAAGAGGATAGGAGAAAATGTCTATTAGTTTATCTTGCTGGTCATGTCCCACACCTTGTAATTTCACCTGATTGATTGAGAACCTTCTCAATTAGATCCACTCCCCCGGCTAAACAGTATTTATTTCTTTGGTGTAAGTTATATAGCATACAATCTTGTTTGTTTTCCCATTGCTTTTACCATTCCTTCTCTGTCTCTTTTTCTTTCTCCTCATCTTCCTACTTAATACAGGTGGTTCAGCTGCTCTGATGAAAACATGATAAAGTCACCAGTGACCTACTGTTTGACAAATCTGGGGGTCTTTTCTCAGTCTTCATCCCCAACTCCTTCCCTCCACCCAGCCTTTCAACAGCAGTTGAAACTACTGACTAGTCATTCCTTGTTGATACTCATTTCTCTTTGTTTCTGTGACATTACTTTTTTTTAAGTTCATCATCTGCCTGTCTAACTACTCCTTCTGTCTTTGCTGTTTTCTCTTTCTTAATCCACCTCTTCAGAGTGGCTATCACCCAACACTTTGTCCTTGGCACTCTTCTCCTCTCTTTAGACGGTCTTCCTTGGCAATGTCATCCATTACCATTGTTTGAATTACCAACTTTCTTCAGATGATTCCAAAAACAGTTATCTCTAACCCAACTTCTCCCCTGAACTCCAAACCCACATTTCCAATAGGCTGTGAGATATCTCCACTTAAATTTCCTGTCAATGTGTCACATTAATGTATCCCAAACTGGCCTTGTCTTCCTCCAAAAACCTGCTCATCTTTCTAACCTTTCTAACCTTGTTAGAAATGTCCAGGGCACCATCATTCTCACAATTCTTCAATCAAAGTTTTATAACCATCTTTGACTCTTTCCTCTCTATTATCTCTCACAACCAGTTACAAAGGACCATCACTTCCATCTCTGCATCATCTCTCATATCTGTTCCCAACTTCCTCTCTAATACAGTCCCTCATTACCTCTCACCTAAGTGAAGGTGTGTGGGGCCTGCCCAAGGAGGATTAGCATCTCTGGGGTGAGGGCTTGGCAAGCTATTTTCAGGACTATTTACATACATACATACACACACACACACACACACACACACACACACACACACACATATATATATACATATACATATACATATACATATACATATACATATACATAAATGAGACAATACTTATAAAGTACTTTGTAAATCTGAAAGAGCTACATAAATGCTAGCTTTTCTTTATTAATTTTACAAAATTCTTGTGCTTAGAAACCTCCATTGCTTCTTTATTTTTTGGTAAAACTCCTTTACCTGACTTTTAAAGCCCACCATAACACAACTTCAGTAAAATCTTCAAAGTTTCCACCTTTCCAGAATTATTTCATACTCTTCTTCTCTATATTTCACATTTCATTTACAGTAGATGATTAGGTTTTTTTTGCTGTTGCCTACTCTCTGCTTTACTCTCCTGCCACCAGGCATTTGCATGCACCATACCAAGTGCTAGAATGGAACTCTACCTTTTGAAATTTCTTTTCTTTCAAGGCTCTCCTAAGAAGCCTTCCCTAAGCATTACAGTGAGACGTCATCATCCTCCCCTATGCACTTAATTATATTCTAACTTGCAATTCAGTCATATGTGTACATGGCCCACCCCCTTCACTGAAGTGTTAGCTGATGAGAACAGTAGGTATCACTTTCTATCTTTGTATTCCCTGCACCTGACAGAGAGCCTTATATGTAGTATGTATTTAATACAAATACATTGAATCAAAATGAGGGAGGTTTTGTAAATAGTACACACACACACACACACACACACACACACACACATACACACACATACACATCTCATACAAATACAGTTTTCCAGAATGGAAAAGGGGGAGGGGGAAAACTTATTATCATGTATTATTTCATCATCCCAGTAAGTCATAAAAGAGGTAGGTAACATCCCCATTTTACAAAACTGAGACCCACCAAGGTTCAGTGACTTGTTCAGGGTCAGTGAAAGAGCCAACAGTAGAACCCAGATCTCCAGATGTCTAAGTCCAAGTCCTTTTCCACAAGACTCTGCACTTCCTCCTCATCCAGTCTCTAAATCTGTTTCTTGGTGGCCTTTTCCACATTGGAAGAGTATTTCTGAGGGTGCTGATCCATGTGAAAAAGAGGAGTCTGCCGGGGCATTCTCTTGAGCCCTACTAGTGATGGATGAGCAAAGACAGCTGTAAAATCCTCCCTGACACTGCTGTCCATAACAGCCTCCCAGGTTTTAGCTGGCTGGGGAGCAAGGTTATATAGCAGCAGGAAGGGCCCTCCAAACCAAAAACCAGTAGAGAGAGAGAGAAGTAGTCATAACCTCTGGAAACACCCTTGACTGCTTTCTAATGAGAATTATAATTGAGTCCTTCTGGATGTCTCCAGCTCCTTCAATCCAAACCCTTCCGTTCAGCTTCCTTCTTCTCTGCGCCTTTCTGGACTACTTCCTAGACCTTACTTTCCACTTTTGTTCCCTTTCCCTTTGCAGTCCTCCTGTGGCTCATCTGCATTCATGAAAGGGACCATTTTTCATAAATAGTCTCCTGGATCTCTTGCTACATGGTGTAGTATGCATAACCTTCCCCTCCACCAATATGTCTATCAGCACCTAGAAAATGTTTGACTTTATAGAAGCCGGCAAGACCAGACTGAGATCTAGCTTTACCAATCTCTCCTCATCTCCCAGGAAAGTAAACAAAAACAAAAACAAAATAAAAACAAAACGTTGCTATGTGTCTAAGGCATCCTATTGCTCTAGGAGAGGGGGTCCATTCAAATGGCTGGCCTGAGGAAATTTTCTCTGCTCTCACCCTAAAGAGTCTTTTCTCATCTGAGGGTGCTCTTCACGACCTGAAGAATAGAAGGACCACTACCAGTCTTAGTCACGTTTCCATTTCCTTTACATCTTGAATAAGCTTACCATTCAACAATACAATTTGGAGAATGAGTGGTTGTGAAAGGTCTGCCCCTGAAATTGTCAAAATAAATTTCTGTTTTCTGATTGGTTCCAGCCTGGGCATTTGAAGAAACAAGGTCTTTCCACCTTGCAGAAAATGTTATTTATTCTGGCAAGGCTCAAACGCCTTTCATGCCACTCTCTGATAAAGCTGTTGGCTTTCAAAGAGTTGAGCTGCTCTCAAAGCCCAAAAAGACCTCTGTTTTCATAGGGTGAAACCCCTCCCCACCTCACTTTCAGTCGTATGCCTGATTTACTAATCTCTTCTTCTCAATGATCAAACATGATTGAGAGATGTACAGGCTATGCAGCAGGAAGATGATATACACTCTGAACACTCCTGAAGCAAAGACAGGGGAGAAAAACTCTGGTGGTTCAGTCTTGGGTTTCTCTTGACAAAGATATTAAAGTGATTAGCCATTTCCTTCTCCAGCACATTTTACAAACTAGGAAACTGGGGCAAATAGGGTTAATTAATAAGCCCAGTGTCACACAGCTAGGAAGTGTCTGAAGCTAGATTCGAACTCAGGAAGATAAGTCTTCCTGACTCCAAGTCCAGCACTCTCACTCCACCAACTAACTGCCCTCCTGAGTCTTCGACCCTACAAGCCATATAGACAGCTGTCTTGAATTAAATTCCTTCCTTGTTCAGTTAGGCTTCTGCTATAGCTCCTGTTGAGAAGGTGAAGGGAGATGAAAACTGAGGTGCTAACTTTAAAAAAAATTCATTGTAATGGCCAATCTTTGTGCCGAAGAGCAGATAATGAAACATAACTCCTCTCAGAAGAACCACAGGTATAGAATGTTATATGCACAGACAGATGTGGTCACTACATTGTGAGATTTAATTGTGGTTGGTTTGTTTGTTTGTTTTTATATTACAGGAAAATTCGAAGCTTGTAGGAGAGGAGTTATACCTGGAAATGACTGTAATATATAAACAAAAGGCACAAGTAATCAATCGATTGCTCCTGTGAACACTGGAAACAAATGGAGCAGTATAGGGTCACAGCCTGGTGTTCCTCAGAAACATCAGGATGGCCAAGTGAATATGGAAGACAGCAGAGTGAGTACGACTCCTTCATGTTCTTATACCACAAGAAAGCAAGATATATTGGAAGAAATCAGAAAAAGTAAACCCCACCCACTGGAAATGTTTCAATGCAATTCCGTCTACTAAAGTAGGCAAAACATAGGTGCACATGAAATAGACTAAAGATATAGGTGATTTTATGATCTGCTGGTATTATAACAAAATTAGAGACAAATCTCAGCAGTTATTGGACAAGTCATATTAATTTTTATCAGTAATTTCCTTTCCAAGATATGCTTTGGACTTCTACTCACCACCCTGAAATCTCACTCCAGTTTTCAAATTCCCATATTGGAAGTACCCTTCTAGCTTCTCCTTCTCATTGGATGATTTCTCCCATGGTCTCCATTGAAAGAGGGCACCTGGGTCAGCTATATCTCATTCTGACACATTCTCCTGGCACATGATAATTGGATTAAGAGTAATGCTCTTGGAATAAATGGACCCCACTTAACAAAGCAAAAATAAAGGATGACTACAGGTGAATGCCACTGGATTTGTCAATTGTATCTGAGTGGCTTATCTTTAGAAGAAACCTAGGGAATTACTATGATCCAAGAGTGGAATCAAAAAGTTCTCTTTACGGGGCAGCTAGATGGCACAGTAAATAGAGCACCGACCCTGGAGTCAGAAGGACCTAAGTGCAAATCCCACCTCAGACACTTAACACTTATTAGCCATACGACCTTGGGCAAGTCACTTAACCCCAATTGCCCTGTCTTCCCCTCCAAAAAGCAAAAAAAAAAA
>CM053581.1:132823332-132866178 GCA_028627135.1 Pseudochirops cupreus
CGAGCTGACTTTAGTGGGAAGTATCTTTGTGTGCGTTTTGGAGTTCTAGGATTGGTTTAGAGTCCTATTTTATGGGTATTTTGGGGTGGCTATGTGAGAGCTGCGATATGTTACTGCTGCTACGCTGCCATCTTGGCTCCACCCTCGAAAGAAACATTTCTTTGATTCTAGTTCCTACTTTTTGCTTATTATCTAAAATTTATCCTGTATCTACTTGGTGTATGTGTGTGTATCTGTGTGTGCATCTGTGTCTGTGCCTGTATGTTGTTTCCCCTATTAGGCTATGAACTCATTGAGAGGAGGGACTGTTTTTTCCTGTTCTAAGTATCCCCAGTGCTGAGAACACTGCCCATCACATAGAAGGTGCTTAATAAATTTTTATGAACTGACTGACATGACCAAGTGGCTAAAATTATATACCAGGGGACAGAACCATGATAACAGGATGAAGTCAGCATCTTTGCTGAGCTCTCCCAACATACCCCTTCTACAACTTGAGAGAACATGGCAAATAGAATCCTGAGTGGGAAAGCTAATAAAAAGTCACAACAGGTCATTTCTCCAGCCCAGGGCAGCTTAGGAAGGCAGAAAGAGATGACTGTGGATACTGGATTGGGGCTGGCTGAGAGAACCTCAAGAGTGGAAGCTGTACTGGGTGGTGGTGACAACATTGGGCTATGGCAGAGGCAGCAGCAGTGAGAAGTGTTCCAGTGCCCAGGGCTGAACACACAGTCAAAAAGAGATCCCAGGGGACCCCTGTAGTAGCACTGGGCACAGCATCAGTTGTCATTCAGCAGCTCTGCCTCCCATTACTAAATTCTAGATTACAGTTCTAAGTTGTAAAGGAGTGGTTGCAATCACAAGGGAGCAGGAAACCCACTTGTGTAAAGAACCACTTGGTGACCTGGAGGGCAGTGACCAGACCTCTCCCTAGATTACATTACTTTGGAAGCATTGAAAATTTATATGATTCCACTGAGCTATGAAATCAACAGAAGGGAAAAAAAAAAACCCAGACACTCAGGCCGGACATCCCTCACTCCCACCTCCAGGGAGGAGCAGAGCCCAACTCTAACATTAAGTCCAAAGTCAACAAATAGGCTAGAAAAGTGATCAAACACCAAAAAAGGGTTCTGATAAAAAAAAAAAGCTACTGTGGTAACAAAGAAGCTCAAGACATGAATTCAGAAGAAAACAATGGCTTGAAAATATCTACAAGCAAACACTCAAAGGAAAAAATGTAAACTGGACACAAGTCAAACAAGAATTCCTAAAAGAGCTAAAGAAAGAGATTTAAAACGAGCAAAAAAATTTAATCAAATAAGAGCAAGAGAGGAAAAGTCGGGGAAAGAAATAAGAACCATGCAAGAAAATTATGCAAAGAGAATCAAAAGCTTGATAAAGAGGCAAAAAAAAATTACAAAAGAAAGAAGGAGGGAAGGGAGGAAAGAAAGAAAAAAGAAACAAAGGATGGCAGGAAAGAAAAAAGAAGTGAAGGAAGGGAACAAAGGAAGGAAAAAAGGAAGGAAAGAAGGAAGGAAGGAAAGAAGAAAGGAAGGAAGGAAGGAAGGAAAGAAAGAAGGAAGGAAGGAAGGAAGATTGAGGAAAATAACTCCTTAAAACATAAAATTGACCAAATGGTAAAAGAGGTACAAAAAAAAGTACTGAAGAAAATAACTCCTTAAACATTAGAATTGGCCAAGAGAAGAAGCTAATGATTCCATGAAACATCAAGAAACAATAAAATAAAGTCAAAAGACTGGGAGAAAAAAAAATAGAAGAAAATGTGAAATATATCAAAGGAAAAATAACTGGCCTAGAAAACAGACTGAGCAGAGATAATTTAAGAATTATTGCACTTCCTGAGAGCCATGAATTTTTTTAAAAAGATTTTAGACACCAAATCTCAAGAAATTATAAAGGAAAACTGCCCATATATGTTAGGATCTGAGAGTAAAGTGGAAATTGAAAGAATCCACCAATCACTTCCTAAAAAAGTTAAATGAGATACAGGAGGAAATAGACAATAAAATTATACTAGTAAAGGACTTCAATTTGCCTTCATTCAGACCTATGTAAACCTAATCATAAAATAAACAAGAAAGAAGTTTAAGGAGATAACTTGAATTTTAGAAAAGTTAGGTATGAGAGACCTCTAGAGGATATTTAATGGCAATAGAAAGGAGTATGACTTTTTTTTACCTGTATATGACATCTTCCCAAAAACTAACCATATGTTGGGGCATAAAATCCTCACAAATGCAAAAAAGCAGAAATATTAAATGTGTCTTTGTTGAACTATAATGAAATAAAAATTACATTCAATAAAGAGCTGTGGGAGCATAGATTAAAAATTAATTGAAAATTAAATAATTTAGTCTTAAAGAATAAGTGAGTCAAAGAACAGATCAAAGAAACAATAAATAATTTCATTAAAGATAGTGATAACAATGAGACAATATACCAAAATTTGTGGAACGCAGCTAAAGCAGTACTTAAGAGAAAATTTGTCTCTAAAACTTCCACCAATAAAAGAAAGACAGATCAATGACTCAGACGAGCAAAAAAAAAAAAACTAGAAAAAGAACAAATGAAAATTCTCCAATTAAACACCAAGATAGAAATCCTGAAAAATCAATGAAAAGATTAATAAAATTGAAAGCAAAACAGATGTACTCAATTAATAAATAAAAGTTGGCTCATGCTACAAATATCCTTAAGATTATAGCAAATAAAACCAGGTAAAAACAGACCAATGTGTGTCATCCCTGGCATCTTTTATGCAACTCTAGTGGTCCTTAAGAAACTTTCAATGAGTCAATGGAAGATGAACTGGCATCCCAATAATCTCATTCAATTACAAAAAGCAGTAACTTTATCCATTTGTACAACAATCCACAGAATATTAAATATAAAAGCACAATAGCAGAATATCAACTTTTTCCATCTGGACTCCATTCCAAAAAGAAATGAGATCAATGAGATGACAGTGATTTGAATATAATCTATATATAACATGTTTTCTCCTTCATTCAAATGTAAGCTCTGTGAGGGTAGGTAGAGTTCGTTTTTGTCTTTGTATCTCCAGATCATATAAAGAGGGGATTTGACATAACGGACAGAAAGCTGACCTCAAAACCAGGAAAAATAAATGAGATTTGAACCCACTAACTGCAAATTCAGGTTTTCCTAACACCAAATCCAGGGCTCAATCCATTATACCACATTGCCTTTCAATTAACAAATTTTATTTGTAAAAAATAAATACATACATGAATGAATGAACAGACAGATGGATGAATAAATAAATTAATATATGAAGAAAAGAAGAGAGAAGCAGAGAGGGGAAAGAAGAAAGGAAAGAAGGAAGGAAGGAAGGAAGGAAGGAAGGAAGGAAGGAAGGAAGGAAGGAAGGAAGGAAGGAAAACTGATTACGTTCTCCCTTGATAAGACTCATTCTTGTCCTGGGAAATGAATTTGCTATCCTCTTTCCTAACCAATATCTGTGGAATAATAATAGTTAGCATTCATATAGCACTTTAAAGTTTGCAAAGTATTATACATGTTACCTGAATTAACTTGATGTGAAAATGAATCCATCAAAATTGCCTGTCTCAGTAAGTCATATACAATTAGCCCTGGGGCAACATGACCTTCAAAAGGTAGCATATTTTCCATCTTGCTGCCCATAGGGAACAGTATCCAAGTCCAATCAAGCATTCCTTTCACTAGATGGATGTTATTTCACCTTCTAATCTATCTTGCTCCTGTATCCTCTTTAGAGAGGGCATACTTACCTGTCAAAGACTCTGGTCATGCAACTCTCTGCCTGCCCTGCAGCTCCATTCTAGTAATGTTAGCCACCAACAGACAACCCCCACTCTGGGTTGTGTCAGCTGTATCAATCTTGAATTCTTAGAGTAGGGGAAGTTCCTTGTAGCTTTCTATTATGGTTGCAGGCTGATGAAGTAGGTCCAAAAAGGCCACATGCTGTCAACATGCAATTGGCTAATGACTTGATAAATAGGCTCTGAGCCATAAATCATGATCTCCTAACCTGGAGGCAGCAGCTGCTGCTACTGAAGCCACCATTCCATCCATGCAGGCCAGTTTCAAGTATGATTTACTCTACATCATTCCATGATGTAAGTGCCAGACTTTTCATGGCCCTACACCTCTGCTTTTTATTCTGGGAACTGCTCAAAACTTCAGAAAGCTCCCTGGCTATTTGACACATTAATCATACCCCTATGAGAAGCTGGTTCTTTGGAATGGGAATGGACCTAATACTCCTCAGGAAAAAAATATGGATAGTGCAATGATGTTCTCAGGATAGAGAAACAAAAAAAAAGGCATTATGAGGGAGTCTCCCTTGTGAAGCTGTTGGAGGAGCTACATTTGTATTACTAACTAGGAGGAAACTAATCCTCACACTCCCTTAATTATAGAACGTCAAGTGTCCCTAGGAAGGAAGAAAAAGAGAAAAAAGCATTTATTGTTTACTATGTTCAGACGTTGTGTTAACTGCTGACATTACAAATGTAAGTGCAAAAGGAAGACAGTGCCTGCCCTCAAGGATCTTACATCCTAATAAGAGACCACAGTCAAAAGAGAGATAAAGGCAGGCAGGAGGTTTCTACCCAGCACAAAGTCTGGTTTTGAAGTCCAGAAGCCAGAAACAGTTCTGAGAAGAGGATTAAGTTGGAGGGAGGAGGGTGGGGGGAGGTCACAAAGCGTTAGAAATGATTGAAAAACGACTAATCGCTTGCTAAAGTTTTTCAATGGGATGCATGAGTCACAAAAAATTCTCTATGCTTTGGGGGACCTTTCTGAGACTTGTAGGGTTTGTTTGTGATGGGTCACTTCTGCTCTGGACCTGTTCCCTCCTCTCGCCTCAGATGCCTATTCTGCTCCTCCTTAGAAATTGTTTATACAGTCAGGGTCTTTATTAAACAATATTAAATTCACTGTGCCCATAACATTAAACATGAGAAAACAAATACATCTAAATGATATCTTTATAAAACTGCCTCCTCCCTAAAAAGCACAAGACCTTTGTCAAACTAGCTTGTTACAGAGATAATGAGAGTCCACTCATACCACACATTGATTAGTAGGAATGATAAGGAACAGATGAAACTCAGTGTGTCAAGTTTGAGAGATTCTCCTGATGACCATTGCCTGCTGCCCCTCTTTCCTCTTGCCATGGCCTAAGAGATCATCAGCACCCCCAAGTTTCCATCAACCTCTCTGATTAAATCCTTCCATGATAATGCTATCTTACTATCATATAGCATCTCAATTTAGGTCTGGAACCTTCCCTTGTGTGATAGCTCTGCCTGGTTCTAATTCCATGGGATAAGATGCCCTGTGTACCCCGCCTGGTGTCTTCTCTGTCCTTTTTCCCCCTGCTTCCTTCTGTATATTGTCAGCCCTTTCACTTGTAAGCTCCTGGAAGGCAGAACTGTCTTTCTTTCTATTAAGTATATCTCCAAAGCTTAGCACAGTGCCTGCCACATAGTCGGCACTTAAAAAGTATTTTACTGGATTGGGTTGAATGAATTGATTTAAATGAACCATAATCATGTCCAACTACTTATAAATGTTGAGGAAAGAGAAAAAGGAAGAGTTATAGGGCAAAGTGGAACTAAGGCCACTAGCTTTCTCAACCATCCCTATAGTAATAGGCACTGTTTCAATCAACTCTTTATCCATTTGAGGAAATGGAATCATGAGAATAATTGCCTACTTAAGAGTGTATTACAGACCTAAGAACTAAAACAAGTTAGTCACTCTAAATTAAGTAATAAAGGAGATAACTAATGAAAGAAGAGTTCAGAGAAGAGTTCAAATAATAGAACAAGGAACAGATGTCACATTAGCCTAGCCACCCATTGACCTTCTGTGAATAGCTCGAAGGCAAGAGTTTGATAGCATTGACCAAGAAGGATGAGAAGAAATATGTCTCTTTCCTGTCCAAAAGAGATATCCTAACTACACAGTCTCCCAGAGTAGCAGACATCTTTGAAGATAATACATCAATTAAAGACTATATGGGAGGCACAGTGGGAGGCTATAAGAAAGATTCCTTACCACACCTACTTTCTACCTCTGGTCAAAAGTGAAAATTATTAAAAGAAATAGCTAGCAAAGATTATATACTCCTCTACAAGAGAGAGGCTTACTAGCCACAGCATCCCTGGTGGATGTTGGATGGGCTATTAAGTCACCACAATGAAAGCTGGATAGTTGAGTACTGGCAAAGGGCAGGACAGAAGAATGGAAGCAGAGGTGACAGCCAGTGGAGAAAATATGAGATACAGCATTAAATGGGGATCAGGCTTACCAGAAAAGCATGATGGCAACACCACATGACATTGGCAGCTCTACAGCATTGTAGGCATGAGTTACCCATCCACATATGATCCCCTTTCACACATTTCTGCTATTGATGTGCCCATCTATATGAATGTCCAAGTCATACCTATTTCCCATGTACAGATGCCTCATTCATGACCTCTATCCAAGTTCATTCTTGCCACTGAGGGCTTATACTTCTAATAAAGTAGCCATAAAGTTTGAGGGGACTGTCATGTTGTCATTTTATTTCTATGCTACTTTATTAAATTGCTTTACTTAGAGTTGGCTTCTGATGACTAGTAAAAATAAAGATAAGCTACAGTTTGGAGGGGTTTCTAACCCACAAAGTACCTAAAATCTGAAGTAAGTGGCTGAGGATTCATAGGTGGGGAAGACTCTTAGTTTAATGCATGTGCTTGGTCAATCTGACTTTTGTGAAGATCAGACTGGGCTGGAGCCAGTTCATACCTGCTCCTCAAAGTTAATTATTAAATTTTCAGTGTGAACATTTACATGTCTAAAATCCATAAGTGGTACAAATCAGGGCTTGATCTCTCATGTGGTTAATCATCTAGACTTAAAGAAGTAATGGAGAAGATGTTGTTTGTGCCAATTAAACTTAATAGTATATTATGCACACAGTTTGGGGAGAGGGAGCAGAGAGCCAGCTCATGAGGGAGATATTCTTTAGAATTTCAGCAGCATTGATGGATGTTTCGGTATATAGTCCTTGTGAAAGCCAATCCTAAAAAAAGGATCATACCAGGTGATTCCTCCCATTTCTCTTGCCCTTTCCCAATTTGAGAAATTACTAGATGTGTACCACCAACTGTCTCACATCTATGTTTTTGCTCATGAGAGAACAGCTAGAGCTGGAAATCTCTCCTTCCTAGTACAATTTTGTAGTCCTGGGAACTTCTAAATATTTCAAGTGACTAACTCACTTCTATAAGACTTGGGAGCTAACTGATGCCAATAAAAACTAAAATAGGCCGATATCCACATCTCTGAGGAAGAAACTACTAAGAAGAAACTCTGAATAATCCATTTCTTGTTTCACTGAACAAGGAATGCTTTACTCTGTGAATAGAAGAGTTTTCACCCTGGAAGATAATGGAAAATGGAAAAGACCATCTGTCTGGCATGTTCTTAGCAGGAGAATGGTGGACCACAAAACCCAGCTTTGTGATTCCATGACTCTACCTAGGGCCATATGATTTGCTTTAGATGGATCTCCATTCTCCAGTCACAGTGTCTTGCCTTGTGGTACTCTCACTGACACACGAAGTAAGATATCGAAGTAAGCAAAAGAGTTCAGAGGATATAGGTTGAGACCTTTTTATGGAAGGGGGACTGAGAGCTATAGCATTTGTGATCAAGCAGACCAGACAAATTACTTGGGAATGAGGCAAAAGGCAGGATCTCACTTTGGTACCTAACAGGATAAACCAGGGGTGGGGAACCTGTGGCCTAGAGGCCATATGTGACCATCTAGGTCCTCAAGTGAGGCCCTTTGACTGAATCTAAGACCACACTTGAAGACCTAGAGCAGTAGTTCTCAATCTTCCTAATGCCGTGACCCTTTAATACAGTTCCTCATGTTGTGGTGACCCCCAACCATAAAATTATTTTCATTGCTACTTCATAACTGTAATTTTGCTACTGTTATGAAACGTAATGTAAATATCTGATATGCAGGATGTATTTAAATTGAACATAATCCACAGGTTGAGAACCACTGACCTAGAGGGTCGCACATGGCCTCGAGGTCACAGGTTCCCCACCCCTGGAACCAACTAACAACACCATTAAAAAGTAACCCTCAGAGAAGCAAGGGAACACAGGTCAAGAACCTGGGAGGAATAGAGCTGTAGACAAATAGGGATTTCAATGGGAGTTCAAGAAACTAAAGTCTGTTGCTTTGCTGCCATGTTGCTTCTAACCACCAATGCTCCCAATCACACCACAACACTGAGAATTGTGGGCAGGGCTGGTAGGGAGGTGCAGGTTAGGAATGCTGGATTTTTTAACAATAAAGTCTATCCAGAAGACAGTCAGAATCTTTTTTTTATTTTTTTTTGGAGGGGGGAAGGCAAGGCAATTGGGGTTAGTGCCTGAGGTCACATTTGGACTCAGGTCCTCCTGACTCCAGGGCCTAGCCGCCCCAGAACAATGAGTATTATTTGTCATATAGGCTTTCTGGAAATGAAAATTTATTGTTACATATTTTGAATCTTCTCTTATGTTCTGTGATACCCATGACATGCTTTTTTTTTTCTTTCTAACTTTGTATTTAATTCCCAATATTTAAGTTTATGATATGCTTTTATTTCTTTCCTCTATTCTGTACTTGTGTTCTGGTGTTTGAGTCTAAAATAAAATTCTGGAGAAAAAAATTCACTGCAGAATCTTCTTTTAAGTCCCTTTTCACAATGATTTTCCATATGCACCCATTTCTTCTCCTTCTTCTTGTGATAATGCCTCAATCCCTTACTTTGCCCACTCCTCAGAAATTGCCATTAGAAGTTAAAAAGTTAGGTGAAAAGCAAACAAGATGAACTAGATAAGAGGAAAAAAAATATGCCTAATCACTATGGGTCTGATTCACTTAGGGCAGGTAACCCCAGAGTAGGGACTAATAGTATTATTAGGAAGCCTCTTATCCTAGTAACTTTATTAGCTGGAATAAAGCCAAGAACCAGGAGGGAATTTTTTCTTTAAATCCTCTAAATAGTCAAAACAGATGTCACAGAAACCCTACACTAAAGTTCATGAGCTCTGTTCACAGGTAAGACTCTTGGGCCCTCACTGAGGGCTTAAGTATTCTGATTTTACCCAGACTTAATCCTACCCTTTTCTCCAAGGCCCTCCTTCAACTCATATCTCCCTTTAAACCTCTACCTTACTATTGACTTCTTTTCTTTTCTTACGAACATGTTTATGCTTCTCTTATCTTTAAAAGCAACAGCAACCCACAAAAATGCCTTATCTGGATCCCACCACCACCTTGATGCCATCTCTGGCCTTCTTAGAAGAGCAGCTTACCCTCAAGGCTTACCAACTCCCTCTCTTCTTTTCCTCCTACAGTTTGGCTTCTTACCCCACCTCTAAACTGAATTACTTCTTCAAGACCAAATGACACTCTAGTCACCCAACCCAGTGGTCTTTGGCTAGTTCTTTGCCATCTTGACCTCCCCACAGCATTTAACCATGCTAACAACCTTACTGTTCTAAATTCTCTCAGCTTTGACAGTGAACTCCTTAGAGCTGGAAGAGAAGGGAATTTAGATCACTCCTTCTGAGGAAACTGAAGCCCAGAGAAGTTCAGTCATTTGACAGAGGTCACACAGTCAGCAAGTGGCTGAGCTGGGAGTCTAAACCAGGTCCTCTTATTCCATGGGATCTCCAAGGCAAATGCTCTGAAATTCGATAAGCATGCATTCATAATGAGGACCTTGAGTAATTAGGACAAAGGGGAGGGGGGCGGGTGGGGCTGGAAGCAGACCAGAACAGAGAAATTAATAAACTAGTTCAGAAATATTTTCACCTAAACCTGTTAAAATTTAGGGCAAAAAAGGAAAGATTAATGTGACTTTTAGCTTCAGTTATTTGGACAATTCCCTTATGTACAACAGTTCATTCTTTGGAGATGCCAGATTGATGGGGTATGACTGTACCACTTGTAACAAAATACCACAAATACTATATTGCTTATAACAAATACCACTTGTACCATGTCTGATGTGGTTACACCCCTGAGTCAAGGCTGCCATGGGAGACGCCTGAGCAGCTCCATCCCCCACACCCGTCTAAGCACAAAAGAGAAAAGCGCCGCTGGCTGACCTCCCGCAGATGCGGTGACCAGATAGGCCACTAGCTGCTCTTGCTTATTTCAAGGCTATCACTTGCTCCCTGACCACAAAGCTCCTCAGAGTCTTGTGGAAAATCCCACAGTATCTGGACTTCGTGTACGACCCAGAATTACTGCATGCAATGACTCCTCTCAGTAAGCCAACAGTCTGCTCACTGCGCTGAGTTCTAGAGGAGTGTGGAGTTCAGAGCAGGGAAATCATGAAAACATCTGCTTTCCCAGCAGTCACTCTGATCTCTTGGAGCCTCTGCCTTTCTCCTCTCCCTTTCCCAATCCACGTTTTTTCTTGGCCACAGGGAGACCTCCTCTTTCTAGGCTGTACTCCAACATCTTAATTGAGTGTAAACTCCTTGAGGGCAAAAATGCCACATTTTTTGTCTTTGTATTCATAGCACTTTTTTTAAAATGTTGATTGAATTGCATTGAATTTTGCCTCAGTGCCCTGCCCTCCCTGGCACACTATCCATTCCCTAGCCAACAGAATGCTGCCCTGCCTCCCATCTAAAACAAATGCAAACCTTAGCATGAAGTTTCCACCAAGCTCATTGGATCAGCTGATTTCTCCCAGTTCTCTGTGAACCCTCAACATGTTGTCTAGGCATTATATGAAGCATGAACAAGGGGTCAGTGAGAGACTGAGCCAAGATGGAAACTCACAGCCCTTGAGTTCCTGATGGACAACTTAGCCAGCACTATAACTCGTGCCAAAGAGAATCTATTGAAGCGCTGCAGTGACAACAACCTTAAGCTTCTGTATAGCAGGCCCACAAGGACTCTAGCCATGGTCTCTGGCTTTTAAGCAAATTATAGAATCCTAGGACTGGCAATGTCTTTGAATATTCCAGGCAGCCTAGCCAAAGCTGGTCAGGTGAATTTCCAAGATGGTAGACCAGTGGGCACAATTTCTAGGGAGTATTGTTCACACATGGTATACCCACCAAACTACACAAATGTATTAGGTCACCTAGACTATATTTCATTGTCATTCTGTGCTACTTGGGCCTGATTTGAAGAGTCATCTAAAAATTCAGCACTTCTTAAACTATACGTTGCAACCCATGTGGAGTCACAAAAAAATTGGCAACAATGAAGAGTTTCTGAATGCAAAGACCAGAAATTAATTTAAAATCAAATGCATGATCAGTCTGAGGTGTTTCTGGCAGGGATTGCCCCTACACAAAGCATGTACTTTGTGTGCATGTCCTCCAGCCACGTAATACCAATGAATGCTGCTGAAAGGCAGAAAAGGGGTCACAAAAGTAGAAAAAGTTTAAGAAGCCGGGTTCTAATCTATCCCAATTCCCTTAGGCAAAACCCATCCTACAAACAAACCCTACAGACAAGATGTCAATTCAGCTCTGTATTAACTTACCTCTTAGTTCTACTGATCTAGAGACTTTGGGAGGAGAGAGTAGTGTAAGGCAGGCAGCCAATATTTCACAGTGTTTGGGTTTATGTCATCTTTGGGGGAGGCAGGGGAATGAGCTCCTCCCCAGACCTCCAGGAGAATGACTGGATTTAAAGAGTTTGCTTAACTGAGACTGGAACCATAAAGTATGTGATGACAGTGGTAAGATTTGATCAACAAAATCAGTTTGGAAATGCCATGTAAGGGTGTCTGGGTGGGAACGAGCAAGCAACATAGGGCTGTTAGAGTCGCCCAAGGACTTTTCATTTCCCTCCATTCATCATCACCATTGTGCATGATTACAGCATTTGCTGTAGTTCATCTCACATCCTTAATCCAATTTGGGGCAATTTTCCCATATTGTGTTTGCTAAATTCCCCATTTAGAGCAACACGGAGGCAGGTTCCCATTGCTTCCTGAATGGCCCTGAAGCCAGCTGAATAGTCAAGACGCTGGAAGTCTTCACTTTTGGAGTCTGTATTTTGTGACACATTATTAGCTTTAAAATACAGACACACCAAAAGTGCAAAGAACCAGCTGCTTCTATAGAAAATACAAAGTGTGTTGGGGGTGGGAAAAGTCAGAGGAGAGGGAGGAGATTCTGGGAAATAGAGTGTTATTACGCAAAACCTTTATTTTGCCTACTAGCTCAGGAGGAGGATCCTCAAGAATAGGTAAGAATTTTGCATCCCCTCTTTTCCCTTGTCTTGCGATATATTCCTCAGGTACTCCAAGGATTTGTGATTTCACTGGCATAGATATTCCCCCCACTAATGCCAACCCAACCCTTCTACATGGCCTTCAGGAATTGGGGTGGCTAACCAAGGTTGACCCTAAAGGAGAGAAGACACAATGCACCTTCCTCCCTCCTTTACAAAGGTGGAGGCTATGGATGTGGAACATTGCATACATTCAGTTGAAATTTTGATTGGTTTTACCGATTTGGTTTTTTTTCTCTCTTTTTTATTCTGTGTTACAAGGGATGGGCTCACTGTGTAGGAGAAAGTTATGTTTGGAAATGACAATAATTTTTAAGAATATATTTTCAATAGTTGCGTGTGTGAGTGTGTGTGTTTTAAAGAATTGGTGTGGCCAAAAAAAATCATCACACTGCAGCAGGCCTGATAGTGATTCTTAGACAACAGTTATACTAACCATCTCTGCCCCACACCTGAAGATTTGCCAGCTCAGTCCAACCACTGGCATAGCCTTTGAGTACCCAGGATGAGGCAATGGAGTAGGCATCCAACTAAATGAGGTCTTGTTTTTCTTGTTCATCTCTTAAAGTGGGAGAGTATATTATTTAAAGGACATGTAGGCATATCTCAACTGCCCTGTGAGGAGCAAGGATGGTGTGTACCGGCTTTAATGATTCGTATCTAAATAGTCCAGAAAGTGATTAGAACTTGAGGTGAATTAAGAGAGCAGCAAGTCCATGACACTGGGTGACATAGCTGATTTTAATGTTGAGGAGGTACCAAACAGTCTATACATTTGGGGAAATGGCACTCCTCTAGCAAAGTAAATAGGCTAAAAGAATGACACCAAATTCCCCCTTCCATTCAAATGTAAGCTTTAGGGCGTTGCATCTCCCATCATCCTTAGTACACGATAAGCACTTAATAAATTTTTTTCTTTCATTTACCTCCTTCTCCCCTAACTTTAGTTGTCTTTTCTGTTTGGATGCTACAATTTACAGTTTCAGGCACTAGAAATACAAAAAAAAGGGGGGCAGCTAGGTGGTGCAGTGAATAGAGCACCAGCCTTGGAGTCAGGAGGACCTGAGTTCAAATGCGACCTCAGACACTTAACACTTTATTAGTCATGTGACCTTGAGCAAGTCACTTAACCCCAATTGCCTTTCCAAAAAGCAAAAACAAAACAAAACAAAAAAAGAAATACAAAAAAATGTAAAATATTCCCTACCCTTGAGGAGCTTATATCCTACAAAGCTGGGCAAAGAACTATTCAGAAAATTAGGGTTTGTACTGCTCTATTCCAGCTTGGTCAGCAACAGCTGAGGTACAAAAGCATTGCAAAATAATTCATGAAGAATCTTTTTGGCTGACAATCAATAAGACGTGGTTCTATTTATCTACGGACTTTACAACCTATGATGGAAAGGAGTAAAATGTGCCATACTCTGGTGGTTAGTTGTAGACGATCTCTAAACACCAGTTCACTGGGTTCTGAGCCCCACTGCCTCTCTGCATTAACACTGAGGTGCTGTGGTGACAGCTCTAGGGCCAGTCTCCAAATCTTGTTGATTCTATCTCCTCAGCATCTTTCCTGTTCATTCCCTTCTCCTTGCTCAAACAGCTGCTACCCTATTTCATAAATTCATCACCTGATACCTGGACCATTGTGAAAGCTTTGGACTTGTTCTTGCTTCCGGGTTTTACCTTCTCCAATTTGGCTTTCATACAGCTGCCAAATGGGTATTGATAATGCATAGATCTGGCCATGTCACTATCCCACTCAAAAATCCTCTGTGGCCTCCTCTTCCTTCAGGGAAAAAGCACAAACGTCTCTATTGGTATTTAAAGTACTCTACAACATGACTTCCCACGTGCTTTTACAATCTTATTTCACATTCCTCTACTCACTTGACTTAGTCAAATTGACCTGCCATCTGTTCTCTCATATATGACATTCTGTCTCCCATATTCCACCGTCACGCCAAACACAGATGAATCTCCCATGTCTAGAATGAATCTAAGTTTACTGGGGTGGCATTTTGTTTGTTTTTGAAAGAGAATCAAACTCCTCTCATTAGAGGACAGAATTCTCCAGGATTGAACCTGGTCTGGACTTTGCACCTGAGTCCAGAGCAGAAGACCCCTTTCATGGTGAAGGAGTGGGGGGGAATGCCCCAGTCCCATAAGTCCAGCAGTGGTTCTTATGCTTGGAAAGGGATTTCAAGACCTATAATTAAAGTTCCTGGTGAGTGTATATTTTCTCTGGTCCTTATAGTCTTAGAAAGTTGCCTAGAGCACTGAGTGTGGTTAAGTAATCTGCCTAGTGTCACACAGTCAATATGTGTCTGTCAGGACTTGAACCCAGATCTTCTTGGCTTCAGTGCATGCTTTCCATCCATTGCCATTCTTATCTTGAGACATGTTCTCTATCTCTTTGTTTACGTGTATGTTGTATCCACCAATGGAATATAAGCTACAAGAGGGCAGGGACTGTTTCATTTTAAATGTTTTTATCAGTTGTACCTAGTAGAGAGCCTGACAGATAATAGGCACTTAAAAAGTACTTGCAGAATTTAATTTAATTTGGACATTGAAGGAGTCTCTGTCCCACCAATAAACTCACAAACCCCATGTGGTCACAGTGAACATCTTGTTATGGGGAGTGTTGGCCCAAAGACTGATACTGTTTGACATCCTTTGTGGCCTGAAACAAATTGGAATTGTTAATGTAGCTGGCCTGCCCATTGAAACAGCTTACTGGCAAAAGGGTGGGGAGCAGGGAAAGCTAAGGAAGTGTGCAACTCTCTACCAGCTTGACACAGTCTTTGGCTCATCTTTTTCTTCATGCACACCTTCAGGAAGCTACTGCCTTCTGTCAAACAAATCCTGGCACAGCAGCCCACTTCCTGCTGCTTGCCGACTGCAACAAGCTTTCCTTACGAATTCTCTCAAAGATGAGCTGCACATCACCTGCCTCATTATGACAAGGGAAGCCAGAGCAATTAAAGGCTTCTTGTTGCTACTGATTATGAATACTTTGTGTTCAGGCCCATTAACAGCATTTGCCAGCCTCTTCATCAATGAGAGCTACAATAAATGCTGGCATGCTATTAGGGGTTACGTGGTGGCATAGTGGAAAGAACCCTAACCTATGGCTTTGGTAAAACTGAGTTTGAATCCCAGGTCTACCACAGACTAACTGGGTTGCTTTGAATAATTCAATTCTTCTCCATGGACATCATTTTTCTTGTCTGTTTAACAAAAGTATTGGACTAGTTGACCTCAAAGGCCCCCTCTGACTCTATGATTTAGCACGGTTCAAAATGCCTCAGGAAGTAATGGGCCCAAAGACAGAGGAGGGAGAGCTAGCAGTTTTACCTTAGCTCCTTCACATGCTCTCTTACAAGAACTGATAAAGAGCACCAGACTTAATTCTGATCAGGAAAGACAAGAAAAAGTCACAGTGAATCATTTTTCCAGCCCAGGACAGCTTAGGAGACAAGAAGTAAGGGTTCTTCCTCACTGTAGGTGTTTAAGCAGAGGTTAAGTGACCAGTTGGCAGTGATGCCATATCATAGAATCATGTAAGGTTTGGATAACCTCTGAGATCCCTCCCACCCCTGATATTTTGTGATTCTATGATTAAGCCCTTTCTTTCCCTTCTCAGTTGCCTTCCATCTATTATGTATATATCTTATATATACCTGATTGCTTACAGGTTATCTCCTGGATTAGAATGTAAGCCCCTTGAGATTTTTTGCTTTGTTTTGCCTTTACAACCCTAGTAATTAGCACAGTGCTTGGCATATAATAAGGTGTTTTAAAAGTACTTGCTGACTTGATTTGTCTCAGCTTTCTATTAACCAGAATTTTCTACTAGATGACACCTAGCCTGTCCTTGGGTATAATGATGAACAATTCAGTTCCACAAACATTTCACAGAATCATAGAATCTCTGAATGGGAAAGCACCTCAAAAGCCATCTGGATCAATCTATTCCTGACCAAGACTCTCCTGTACAACATTCTCAACAAGCAGCCAGCCTCTGTCTGAAAACTTCCAAGGAGGTAGAATCTGCTTCCTCCAAAGACCACCCCAGATACTTTGGGATAGCATTGATAATTAGGAAGTTGGTAAGTAACTTGTTCCTAGCTACACTCTCAATTATGTCTGTCAAGGCAGAAAAACACTAACACAAATAATCAAAAGCTGAAGACATCTCACACATCTGGCTTGGCATTTTGACTTTGTCCCTCAAGAAGGTCTACTGATGATGCTCCAAAAACTCCAAAATGAGCCTGTGCTTTGAAGACTATCACAAGTTAACCATGTAACATATGTTTTATGTAATAATTCTGCAATACAGTACATGTTTGGGCTGACGCTGGCTAAGGTCAAACTTAATCAGGGCTCATTATACTTTTCTTCATACACTGAAACAATACTAATCCTTTTCTTTGTATATTAAACAATACTGATCCTTTCTCTCTGGGACATGTACTGTGAGATATTTTTCCAACAGTGCTATTGAATTACCTAACCCACTCCCCTTAGAGACGCATGGAATGCATTTATGAGGTGCTTCCTTCGGGGCAGGGACAACTTTTCATTTTATCTTTTTGTTCTCAATGCCTAGCACAATGCCTTGTGCTGAGTAGGTACTTTTGATAGATGGGGATTAGGTTTGATTGGATTGATTGGCCAAGGCTTGGGAGCATGTAGGGCAGTCTTTGCAAAGGCAGAGAGATGGGAGATAGTATATCATGTGCAAAGAGTAATGAGTAAGTCAACAAGCTCTGACCATAGAGTTCATGGAGAGGAAATAGTTTTAAGATGATTGGAAAAGTAAGATGAGATCAGACTGGGAAGAGTTCTAAGCATCTAAGAGAAGAATGTATCTTATGATACTAGAGGTAATAGGGAGCTGTTGGATTTTATTGAGTAGGGTGAGGAGGGAAGATGTGATCAGATGTCACACATTTTAGGTGTGTGGAATGAGAAAAAGAGAAGAGTTGAGAAAGACACCAAGTCACTGGATGATGGCATAGGCAGTTGGTCTGGAGTCAGGAAGACCTGAGCTCAAATCTGACCCCAGACAATTACTAGTTGGGTGACCCTGGGCAAGTCACTTAATCTGTTTGCCTTAATTCACTGGAGAAGGAAATGGCAAACCAATCCAGTATCTTTGTCAAGAAAACCCCACACACAGTACGGTCATGTGGAGTCATAAAGAGTCAGATATGACTGAAAAACAGCAAAATGAATGCTGGTGGCTTCAAAGGTATTAGAAAAGTTCAGAAAAGACCTGTGTTGGGGGCGGGGAGAGATAGAGTCCCTTGTGGATACGGTGAGTTTGAGATTCCCACAGAGCATTCAGTTCAAAATGTCTAGTAGGCGGTGGGTGACTCTGACCTCGAAGAGAGAAGGGGACTGAAAATATGGTTCTTTGAGTCATCTGTATTGAGGTGATAAATGAACCTGTGCAGCTGATGAAATTATAAAGTGAGAGGAAGCAAAGTGAGACAAAAAGAAAAGAGGGCACTGGACAGAGCTTTGGAGTGTGCTCACAACCAGTGGGCCTAACACAAATGGCGATCCAGCAAAGGAAACTGAGAAGGAACACTCAGACAAGGAGAAAGAGACCCAGAAAAGGGCTGATGTCATGATAACATGAAGAGGGGACCCTATGGGAAAGGGTGGTAGAGTGTCAAAGGTTGCAGAAAGGTTAGGAAGGATGGGGACTGAGAAGAGCCATTAGTTTTGGCAGTTAAGAGATCATTGGCAACTCTTGAGAGAGCAGTTTCAGCTGAATGCTTAGGTCAGAAATTAAGTAGACAAAGACAAATCAACAAAACCCCTTTTAGATCAGACAAATGACTTAAAACAACCATACAGATTAGCTCACAGGCACAGGCCCGGAAAGGAAGCCAACTGCAGGAAAAAAATAAAAAATAAAAAACAAAAATAGCATAATACATCCTTCTAATGATGCTTCATTCCCTATGCTCAATAATATTAAAATAAGCTTAAGAATGAAGATTTGAAGTTTCTTGCTGGCAAGAATTACTTTTAAAAGGAAGAGGAAAGGACCTTCTTCTAAGAGCAACTCTTAGAAGATTAATTCACTTTCTTGGTTGTTGAATGTTTCCCCAAGGTGCTAATAGAAGTGGGTTCTCAGATCTACTGAGAAAAGAAGGGGATTTTCTCTATTCCCACTAAAAAAGGAAGGAAGGAAGGACCCTAGAGTATACACACAGGGGGGTGGGTAAGAGAGAGAGAGAGAGAGAGGGAGAGAGAGAGAGAGAGAGAGAGAGAGAGAGAGAGAGAGAGAGAGGGAGAGAGAGAGAGAGAGAGAGAGAGACTCCTCTGCAATCAGCCAAAAGGAAGAATTAAATACATTCTGTGGACAAACAGATTGTGCAGTTGTTAAGAGTCCAGAGAACATTTTTATGGACCCTCAGATAAAGCCAGGACTTTGCTAGAGGTGAAGAAGTCACAAGCTAGAAAACAGAATAAAAAGATCAGATAGGACTTAGATGTTGAGTCAAGTTTCTTCAGGAGTTTCAAGTGAAAATGTTTTTATTTTTATTGGAAGACTAAATGTCTCCAAATGGTTCAGAAACCAGCAGGTCTGGTCTATTTAAATCTTGGAAATCAAGTCTAACCCAAGAGGATATGAGTTACTTTGATCGTCTGCTTGCTGTATGTGTATATTTCCTGACCCTCGGGAGGAGGTACAAGTTAGACACAGATGCACGATGGTGATGCCAGACTTAGTTACATCCTGCACAGTGAAGAATATACTTCAAAACCATATTGGCCTTGTCACTTTTCCCAAGGAGACTAATAGCACAGTTTAGCAAAGACAGGGTTAAGGTTTGGGGATTATACAACAAGGAAATGAGCCTCTCTATAAGGTCACACTCCTGTGGGAGCGTGCTGGCTGAAAAAAAGGCATTTCAGCTTTCTGAAAATTTTTTTTGGAATAACTGGGACATGAACACATCCATGCAGTATCTAGTATGGTATAGAGAAGGGATGGAGAGGGAGCTTAAGAGTCAGAAGACCTTGGTTTAAATACTATTTCTGACATATATTCTCTATGTAATCCTAGAAAGTCACTTAACCTCTCAGTTGGAGCTCATGACAACTCTATAAGCCCCTAAATTACAGAAAAAATGCTCCCTGATTCTATAGGTGGGGACAGCTTCCATACCAACATTGATAAAATTATTATTCCAGACAAAAAATTAAATTTTCTAGGCATAGATGATTCAAAGATAAAATGAAAAAAGAATCTTTCCTAAAGATGTATGTTCTACTAGGAGGACATGACATTTAAACAAATAAGTGCAAGATAATTTAATAAGTTAAAATAATAGTTTGCATTTATATATCACTTTAAGGTTTGCAAAGTGCTTTACAAATGTTATTTCATTTTACCCTCACAACCTTGGGAAATAGGTGCTATTATTATCCCTATATTCCCCAGATGAGGAAACTGAGTCAGAGACGGTTAAGCAATAATACACTCAGGGTCACATAGCTCATAAGTAACTGAGACTGGAAGCTGGATTTTAACTCAGTTCTTCTGGATTCCAGGCTCATTGCTCTACCTACCGTGCTACCCAGCTGCCCAAGGAAGAAAGTGCTAACCACTAAAATGCCACTTCCTATGGGGAGTCTTTCTAATAAAAGCATTGTCATCCTTTGATAGAGCCCAAAGAGATCAAAGATCAAAACAGGAAAGACTTTGTATGTATCAAAATGTTCAGAGCACCCCTTTTTGTGAAAGCCAAGAACTGCAAACACAGTAGATTCCCATGTATTAAGGAATAAATTGTGGTACATGAATGGAAGATTTGTTGTTGTTCCATCGTTTTCACACTTGTCCAGCTCTTTATGACCCCCATTTGGGGTTTTCTTGGCAAAGAGACTGGAGTGACTTGGCATTTCCTTCTCTGGCTCATTTTACAGATGAGAAACTAAGACAAACAGGGTCAAGTGACTTGCTCAGGGTCACATAGCTAGTAAGTATCTGAGGTCAGATTTGAACTTTGGCTCTCCCGACTCCAGGGTTAGTGTTCTATCCACTGTGCCTACCCAGCTGCCCTCAGCAGCTGCCCTGATTATTGTTGCTCAGTCACGTCTGACTCTTTGTAACCTGGTGGACCACAGCACACCAATACTGTTAGGAGGACTTGCCCAAGGTCACACTGCTGGTATCTGATGCCATATTTGAACTCAGGTCTTCCTGACTCCAGGCCCAGCACTCTATCCATTGCCCCACCTGGCTGCCTCTAATGGAACATTACTGCACTGTAAAAAATGATGATGATGATGGTGATGATGGTGATGGTGATGGTGATGGTGATGGTGATGATGACGGTGATGGTGATGATGATGGTGATGGTGATGATGATGGTGATGGTGATGATGGTGATGATGAATTCAGAGAAACATGGGCAGATTTAGGTAAACTGATGTAAAGTGATAAAAAGAACCAGGAAAACAACACGCTCAATGACTAGACTAACATAAATGGAAAGAACAAAGAAATGGAACAGAACCTTTTGTAATCATAATATCCAAGTAGGTTGGCTCCAGAGAAAAGCTCAGGAAATGCCCCTCCCTCTTTTCTCTATGGAAGTGACAGACTGGATGTGTAATAATGCTTGTGCAATCAGACACAGCTGGTGTCTGATCATTGTCAACTGAGAGGGTACTGGCCTTCAGGTAGGGAAGACTCATGTTCATAGCCTACCTCAAACACTGCCTTATCTTAGGCAAGTAGTTCACTCTATCTAGGCCTCAGTTTCCTCATCTGTAAAATGAGAGGGCTGGACTCAGTGACATCAGCATTTTCATTAAACTGCTTTTCTTCTCTTATTTATCAGAAGGGAGGCTGGATGTGTAAAGAGGGAGGGATATAATCAAAAATGAAGGGGGTATGAGAACAAAAGATATGAATTGCCACTTGAAGATTGGCTCATATCAGCTCTAGATCATATCCATCAGACCACAAAGGTAAATCAAGTTGGGTTTCTAAATTCTAATAGAAATTAAGCAATACTTACAAGCAGCTTTAGCCCCATCACCAACCACACTTGTCTCCACTTTACCCTTCTACATTCAGGTTTCCTCTGATCCAAGGAACATGTACATTGCTAGTGTCCAGGTTATACCCTTTCCAAGAAAAGGCAGAGAGCCAACCCTAATGAGCTGCCAGGTCTATACTTTCCACCATCACTGAGAGACCCTTGCAGGCTCCCCCTTCTCCATTCTGCTCTGAGTTCAGGGAAGCAAGCACCAGAATTCCTATAGCTCCCCCACTCCAGAGGTTGCTTCAGGGTGTTCCCCAAGCCCCCTCTAAATGAAGTGCTGTCCAAGTGGCTCCCCTTTCTGCACAGAGGCCTCAGAAGCATGACGAACACAGCATCTCATTTGCTGTTGCCAAAGCTGTTCCCTGGGCAAACAAGGGCAAATTAGGCAGAAAATTAAGCCTCTGCTCTGTCTCCACACTGAGGCTCAATTAATCCTTTCCATCCAAATTCATGAGGAAGCTTCCATACAAGTAGGATGAGTGTGAAGTGAATCTAAAAATGAAAGCTGAAGGCAGCATATGGTCCATGGATTCTCCCCAGTGTCCATTTAATGCTGCATCATTTCATGACTAAATAACGACCGCATCTGTAGCATCACGTCCCCTCCCCCACCCCCTTGTGCTCTGTTGGAGGCAGCTGATTACTTTTCCATAGTGTTCAGCAAATCCCAGTATTCTTTCAGCTTACCCTGACAGGTGAGATGATTAAATGCCACATTAAGCCTTTTCAGAAAGAAAAAGAACAAGGAACTGGATACTTGATGCAAGGTGGCGTGGAAGATGGATTTCCAAGATGAGGATGTGAAGAATCTGAGGAAGGCTGCTGAGCCATATGTGAGCTGGGGCATGTGAGGGAAGGAAGAAAGGAAGGAAGGAAGGAAGGAAGCAAGGAAGGAAGCAAGGAAGGAAGGAAAAATAGAGAAAGAGAGAAAGAAAATATCGTGTATAAGTATAGAATCCAATATGTAAGGGTTTAACTGTGACGTTTTCATTGTTCATCCTTTGCTCTTAAAGAGGCCCAAGACATCAGGAAGGTGATGTCATGATTTGCAAGTGAATTGGATTTAAGTGAGGGAGGGCTGTGCAAGTCACCAGCCTCCCTTTCTGCTCCGAAGCCATGTGGATCCAGTGGCCAGATACATAGCTCAGGATGCCTAGAGATGGCCCAGGATGCAGTGGGAGATCTCGGTCTTTTTAAGCTAAGGTCTTTAACAGGTCTCAGTCTGACTGAGGCAATGCTTGTTCAGTGATTAAGGCTAGGTAAGTAACAAAGCAAAAAATGGCCACTTTTACCTAAGTCAAAAAAAAATCAATCGGGGATGGGAAGACCCTCAGGATTTCTGGCCAAAACAGAAACAATTGCTATTTACACTCACTCTGAGTCAAGAAAACCGCTGATGTCATTGAGCCCAGCCCTCTCCTTTTACAGATGAGGAAACTGAGGCCTAGATAGAGTGAACTACTTGCCCAAGATAAGGCAGTGTTTGAGGTAGGCTATGAGCATGAGTCTTCCCTGCCTGAAGGCCAGTGCCCTCTGAGCTGACAGCGCTCAGACACCAGCTGTGTCTGATTGCACAAGCACTGTTACACGTCCAGTCTGTCCTTCCATAGAGAAAAGAGGGAGGGGCATTTCCTGAACGATCACAAAAGGTTCTGCTCCATTTCTTCACTCTTCCCATTTATAGTCTAGTCATTGAGCGTGTTGTTTTCCTGGTTCTTTTTATCACTTTGCATCAGTTCACATAAATTTGTCCACATTTCTCTGAATTCATCATTTTTTACAATGCAGTAATCTTCCATTAGAGGCAGCCAGGTGGAGCAGCGGATAGAATGCTAGACCTGGAGTCAGGAAGACCTGAACTCAAATCTGGGATCTGAAGTGTCTGATCTGAGATGAAAGAGAGAGAGAGAGAGAGAGAGAGAGAGGGAGGGAGGGAGAGAGGGAGGGAAGGAAGGAGGGAAGGAAGGAAGGGAAATAAGGAAATAGAAAGGAAAAGAGAATGAAAGAAAAGGAAGGGGGAAAGGAAGAAAAGAGAGAGATAAAGAAAAAAAGAAAATGAAAGAGAGAAAGAAAGAAGGAGAAAAAAAAAGAAATCATGTGTAAGTATAGAGTCCAGTATGTAAGAGTTTAACTATTACTTATCATTGTTTGTTGTTTGTTCTTCAAGAGGACCATGACATCAGGAAGGTGATGATGTTATAATTTGCAAGACACTCATTAGCTTTGTAACCTTACACCTACAGCTGGTGGGCCCAACATGTCTAACAAAGGGACACTGAAATGATAAATGATTTGTCTAGGATTACACAGCTAGTTTGTGTCAAAAGCTAGACTTCAACCCAAATCCAACTCTTAGGTTGACTCTTTGCTCAGGGACTTTCGTTGTTATAACTTTATTATTATGTGACCATTAAGGAAGATTTCTTCTTCTGCTTTCATGGCATCTGGGTTTGTCAACAAAGAAAACTAGGGGAAATGGATAGAGCTGGTCTTTTAGGGAAGGCTTAAACCTTCATTGACCTGACAGTCATCTTACCAAATACTAGAGGCATCCCTCATACAAGAAGCAGGAACTTAGCATTGCCAATGATGTGACCTGATGGATATGACCTAGGCTGATATGAGCCAATTTTCAAGTTGCAAGTTGAATTTCTAGATTCTAATAGACATTAACTGTAGGTGTCCCACAAGGTCATGGGCCCACTTCTCTTCTGTCTCCATTCTGTCTCAATTGGTGATCTCATCAGTTCCCACAAGGTCCCTGATCATTTCTCTACAATTGATTCCCAGATTTATATATGCAACCTTAGTCTCTCTTCTAAGCTATAGTCACACATCTCCACTGCCTCTTAGACATCTCAAAATAGATTCCTATAGGCAACTCAAATTCAACAAAATTCATTATCACTCCCCCCAAACCCTTTCTTCTTCTCAATTTCCATATTATTGTTGTGAACACCAACTAGTCACCCAAGCCCACAACTTTGCTTTTGTTCTCCCCATATTTCCAGTCCACAGTCAAATCTCACTCTTTCTGCCTTCACATCTCTCATATTCATCCTCTTCTCTCCACTAATAGAGGCATAATACTGAGTCATAGCTCCTCAACTAATGCAATGTCCAGGACTGTTGCGTTAGCCTTCTTCCTGATCTCCCTAACTTGTCTCTCTCACTTCAATCCATCCTCCACTCAGCTACCAAAGTGATTTTTTCTAAAGTGTGGGTCTGACCATGTTTTCCCTTGCTCATTGAGTTCCACTGGCTCTCTGTTATCTATACAGTTAAATATAAATTCTTTTATGAGCATTTAAAACTCTTTATAACTTTACTCCTTACCACCCTTTTAACCCTCTTAAACTCTACAGCCTTCCCTAAGTAGAATGTAGGCCTAGAGTCAGGAAGACATGAGTTCAGATCTAGCCTCAGACACTTACTAGTTAGTGGTCAAGTTACTTCACCTGTTGCCTCAATTTCCTTGACTGGAAAATGGAGCTAATAATAGTACCTACTTTCCAGGGTTGTTTTAAGGATCAAATGAGATATTTGTAAAACACTTATCACAGCGTCTGGCACACAGTAAGTCCATATAAACATAAGCCATTATTAATACAGTCTATGTTCCAGCAATGTGGCCTACTTGCCGTTTCTCACACAGAAAACTCTATTTCTCATCTCCATACCTTTGTATTTACTGTCCCTTCACCTCTATCTCTATCTGTCTCCCTTCACCTATACCTCGTAGATTTTTTATCTTCCTTCAAGACTCACAACAAATCTCCCTTTTCACTGGAGATATTTCCTCGTTCCCCTGACAGCTAATGCCTATCCCTTTCAGAGAGTCTTCCTTCTTTCTGCTCTGAATATATTTTAAATGCACCTAGTTATTTATAGACTAGTTCACCCGTAAGAATGTATCCTCCCTGAGGGCAGGGATTGGTTTTATTTGTTGGTTTGTTTTTTCCTTTCATTGTATCCCCAGCACTTTGCACAATGTCTGGCACGTAGTAAACATTTAATAAGTGCTCCTTTACCAATTTATTAGAACTAACTGCCTGACTACATACAAGTTGAAGAACAGTCTCTTCTTTTCATTGGTAGAGGGAATTTCCAATGGAAGTCGCTGGTAGGGAACTTCTCCCCTACTCCATTCCAAAAAAAGTTCATATTTATTTAATTACTTACAATTTACAAAGCATTTACATTCATCATCTCATTTGGTCCCATGAAGTAAGAAATGCAAATATTATCCCCATTTTACAGATGAAAAAACTGAAGCCTGTAGCAGTGGGCAAGTAACTGCCCAAGATCCCATTATGGGTCAGTGACAGAGCTAGGTCTCTTGACTACAAATCTAGTGCTCTTCCTCCATAACATACATTAAGTCTTAGAGTATGTGATATTTTAAACAATGATTCTATAATCAATATTTCTCACCAAAATAAGAGAAGATTCATTTCTTTCAAGATATATTACAAGGGCATGCATGATTTTATTATATGCATACATTATCTGACCAACAGGTTATTCTGTTCATTACCGAGAAATTATTTATCAATGTTTCTATATAATCAATACATATCATTTAAGATAGACTGATCATAATAATTCTGTGATTTGGGGAGTTTTAAAAAAGAGACATGACTAAATCAGGCCAATTCACTCCCAATAAGTGAGAATAAAGCTGACTTCAAACAATAAAGTCTTGGTAACTAAGTTTTCATGCCTGGAAATCCAGTCCAACTCTACTCAGTTTTGAACTTCATAACTTGTTTGGAAGGCTGCACTGTATTTGACCCAGAGCCTCTGCCAGCTGGGAGGGTGAGAAAATCAACATTCAGGCCAGGACCTGGGGCAGAGCTGTGATTGCTTACTGGGAAGGCTAAAATAACCCGTCATCCTGTGACTAGCCAAGAACTCTTCCTTCTCTTTTTCCTCTTCTCTTGTGATTTGGAATCGGCCTCCCTAGAGGCAAACCCCCTATTCCTGATACTGCTGTCTGCTCTCTAGTACCCATTCCACTCAGCTCTACCTCTGAACATCCCTACTGCACCCTTTCCTCTAATTTCATTATACTCTCTTGAACTCAGGACCTATTGTTAACAATCTGCCTTTGTATATCCCTCTTCCTCCTACCATCCCTCCATTTTGCATTCTAGGGAAAATCAGGCTTCACCCAGTAAATACTGAATCCCTGGTCAACCTTTATAGTATTGAATGTGACTTCTTGCATGTCTCCAGAAACAGTGGGCCAAGAAGGATGAGAGCCACAATATATCCCTTGTTCTTCACTGCCACTTCCAGTCTATCCCTTTGTCTTCATCACTCAGTGGCTTCTCCTTTTTTGGTTCCTGCTATCTGTCTATATAATCTCATTTAGATCCTGATCGCCATTATTTGCCTACCAGTTCCCAGATTAAGGGGCTCAGCACCTGGCTCATGATCTTTGTCTCTCTCCCAACCCCTGTTTTTAGATTTGGGAGTTTCAATACACATTTTGATGTCAAAAAACTTAAACTCCCAATTTAAAAACCTTTTCAACTCCAGTGATCTATAGTTTTTTCCAACCTCCACCACTTGATCTTACCATCACCTATAATAGTTTTACCATTATAAGATTCTTCTTGCTGACCATAACCTTCCATGCTTTCATATCTCCCTGATCTTACTCTTCTGGGACCTATTCTTTATCATCAAGTCCTATACACCCTTCCCTCCTACTTACTATCCCAGTGTGTGCTCTGGTCTTACTTTCTTCCCCTCATAATCTTAACCAGTTCAAATTTATTTTCCTCTACCCTCAAATACACCTCCCCCTACCTCACTCCTTGCCAAATGTCCACCCTAGCTTATTACAAACCCACCTTCCAAAGGCTTCTTCACTCAACTCAGAGCTACTGAATACAGCAACAAGTCACAGAGTAGCTGACAGAGTCTATTTCTAATTTTTATTTAATCTCAGCAAAGGCCTTTGCTGAGGAGTGGCAATCCTTGTACTCTTCCATAAATGATTCTCAATCTCTCATCACACTATTACTCTAAACCTTCTCTTCTCTATTCAACCTACCTATATGAGGCCCTCAGCCTTCCCTCTCACTTTACCAAGAAGATAAAGGTCATTCATTATAAGCTTCCTCTTTTCCCCATTTCTATACCTCAAATCCCCTTGACATCACCTCCAATTTTTTCCTCCTATCTGGGAGGAAAAAGAGGCCCTTATCCAAACCCCCTACTTGTACTCTCGATTCCACCCCACTCATCGCATGCAAAGAACTGTTCCCTTCAATCATTTCTTCTCCCTCTGAACTTCATTTTTTCTTATCTCATATCTCCTTTCCTGCTGCCAATAAACATGCTTAGATACCACCCATTCGTAAGAAGCCTTTGCTTAGGCCTGCCATCTCCTCAAACTATCATCCTATATTTCTTCTTCCACATTACGTTAAATTTTGCAAAAATCCTTCTGTGTATCATTTCATGTGATCTTCCCAACAATCCTCTGATATAGGTGCTAGTATTTATTATTATTATTATTCCCATTTTATAGATGAAGAAACTAGACTCAAACGAGTTAAGTTACTTACCCAAGGTTATACATTTTAACTCACATCTATCACTCTGTCATGATGTTTCTATATTATAGTCAAAATGCTAGAAAAAGATTCATTTCCTCTCCTTCCACACACTTCCCAATACCTTGCAATCTGGCTTCCAGTCCTATTACTTGATTAAAACTGTTCTCTCTGGGGTAACTACACCCTTCCCTAAGTAGAATGTAAATTAGGTCAGGGACCTGTTCATTTCATTATATGTCACCTAATAGAGTACCTACTATATAAGATACTTAATAAATGCTTATTAAATTAAACGAAATTACTTCTGGAAACTCTTTAGTGTCCTTTAGCTAAAGGCATTGAAGTTCTAGATTCATTGCCTATACAATATGTTTCCCAGTGGAATATTTATATCAATCAGTGCTCTGATCCTCTTTCTTTGAGGTACATCAGACTGTAGACTTATATTGGACTTACTAATGACCAAACAACCCAGATGTATTTCACACACTGTTATTACATGACTCATCTACCCCATATTTTTATTCAGTCATTTTCTAACCCCTGTCAATTTTACATTTATCCCTATTGTATTTATTTTGTTCTAAATATTCAGTCTGTCATTCTAGTCAATCAAAAATATTTTTTGGCTCATGACTGCGTCATCCAATATTTTAACTATCCCTCTTAGCCTCGTATCTTTGAAAATTTGAAAAGCGTACCATCTGTGCTTTCATCTAAGTCACTGATAAAAAAAAATGTTGAACATTACAAGGCCAAGGAATGATTCCTGGGAAACTCAACTAGAGACTTCTGTCCAAGTTAACATCATTAAATTAATGACTATTCTGAGAATCTGATCATTCAACCAGTTCTGAATCAATCTAATTGAACTCTCATCTATTACACAAGAGTGACATGAAAGACTTAATCAAATACTTGGCTGAAATCTCAATTTCCGATCTCTGTGGCTTTCTCTAAAGTTACCAGTCTGGTAAGCCTGCCTGAAAGGGAAATAAATTTAGTCTTCCATGAATTATTAGTGATCATTGCTTTGCTTTCTAAATGCTTATAAACTATCCCTTTGATAAGTCTAAATTTTGGCCATTAATCAAAACTAGTGAGTTTTTAATACTTTTACCCTTTTTTTTAGTTCAGGCATTTGCTCAACTCTGATCCTGAGGCACCTCTGCTGTGCTCCATTTTTTTTGTTGATCACTGGCAGTAATTCAACAATTATATCCAAAAGTCTTCTCAGTATCCTGGTATGTAATTCATCTGACCAGGTGACTTCTACTCACTTGTCTTAGGCTTTAGGTGTCAAACAACCATTTTGTTTCATCTTCTCCAGTGAAATTATTTTCCTTAATAGAGAAAAAAAATAAGTAAAATTAAATTTAAATAGATCTTCCTTCTCCCCGTAACCCATTAACTTCATCCCATATTCCTCAAGCAGATATCCCATAAAACTCTTGATCCTTCTTTTTCCCTAATATCACTTAAAGAACTTTATTATCTTCAGTGAGCAGGCACCATCAGCTAAGGTCTTATTAAGAGCTTTAGGAATCTTGACACCATTCTTGAAGGACTGTACCACGATCTTGTATTCATCCTCAATCATTTGACCTCTATTTCATGCTCTGTATACTTCTTAAGAATCTAAGTTGATAATTTCAGTGTAGTACTCTGTGCATCCATTGTAGTCTTGTTAGACACTCCCTCCTTTCTTCCTTGTCAAAATCAGTTGTCGTCACACCTTCAGAATTGCATTCTTGAGAGCTTCTCATCCCTCTTAGGACAATTTCCCCTATGGAATTTCAGTTATATAAAATCCTACCAGTCTTGTCTCTGAGTCTTTTGTATTATGTTCTTTCAAAATCTACTAGGTATATCCAACTATGTTTTCCTCTCTCAAACTTTAAGATGGAGAAGTCATTCCCCCCCAAAGATTAATTTCTGCTTAGCAATGTATCTCCTTATTAACCAGGATCATATCAAGAACAGCAATTTTCTTGTTGGTTTCTCTAACTTTTGAAGAATGAGATCACCATTAAAATGGATCAAGCAATGGTCAGATTCCAAACAGTTGACAGAGAAAGAGCTACAGTTTGCATTCAAATAATTACTGTATTACATTTTCATGACAGTTTGTTAAGGTTCCTATATTAAAACCACTGCTCTGTGGTATCTGGCTTGTTAGATCTATATGTTAAATTAATTTTCAATTAATTTTCAGTTTAAAGTTTTATTGAAAGATCATTGGGCTCTTTGGCTGAATTGGAAGGGTCTTGTCAGGAACATAAGGCTGGAGAGGTTGGTTGAAGTCAGATTGAAGTTAGGGATAAAAACCTAAGGAAAAGATCCAAATGCATTATCAGCACCTAGCCTTTAATAGTCTACTCAGGTTATCTGATGAGATCATTGGTTTATGGAGCTAATGGTTTGCTGTGTGAATTTACAGCAGCAAATTTATCCATCCCTAATAATAACAATAAGAAATCTGAACAAGAAAGTCACATAAGAAGAAACAGAAAAGGAAAAGAAACAAGAGGAAGAAGGCAAAATATACCAGCTGCATGCTGCTCCCCATGGCAATAGAGTGTCACTTTGTGAGTCCTGACCTCTAAATCACACGGGTCCAAAAGAACCCTTTAGGAAACTGAAAACTGAGATAAAATGCAAACAGAATAGAAATCAACTGGCCAAGGTCTTTGATCTGAAAAAAGGGAAATACCACTGATTTATTAAACCTGACATTCACTAGCCTACTCATACCAACCTCATAGACAATTTACATAACTGCAATTCACTGCAATGGGTTCTGCTTTGAAAATAAATTAATGGCTCTCATGGAACATACTTCTCACGATCTGTTTGGTTCAAGGATAACATCAAAGGAATCTGCTTGTTCCATAGAAGGTCAGAAAGCTGTACAGGTCCTCCGTTTCCCTCACATATGTTTACCTACTACCAAAAGCCCATAATGAAGACCCAACACACACACACACACACACACACACACACACACACACACACACACACACACACTCGTTTCCATAACCCAAATTCAGAAGCCTCATTGTCCCACCTAACAACTCATACCACAGTCACCATCCTCTCCCTCTATACTAGCCAAACTCCTGAATACCATCCAGAGAGGCTTTCCATAGTTGACATCGCCAATTCATAATAGCTAACATTTAAAAAGCGTTTTAAATTTTGCAAAGCACATCACACATATTATTTCATGCAAGTCTCCTGAAGAGACTTGTTAAAGTTTATGCCCAATATAAATCACAGATCAGCATAAGGAACAAAAACAGGCGTACACTTTCCGTTCAATTTAATAAGCTGCAATTGAGTTCATACTATGTCTAGGACACTGTGCTAAGTACAAGGAAATGAAAAATGAAGATGAAAAATGACACAGTTCTACCTTCAAGGGACTATAATCTAACAAGGGGAAAATGTGTTCAAAAATAAGAATAGTAGAGGAAAGAATGTGATATGGGTAAAAGGAAACCCAGCAAAATACCGTGAGAAATTATTTGAGAAACAAACCAAAAAAAATGTGCCCATTCCATTCAATTTAATAGGCTGCAGTAGAATTCATAATATGTCCAGGACATGGTACAAGGGATAGAAAGATTTGAGGAAGGAGAGGACCCTTTTGCCTGGATGAGGTGTTGGGAGGAGGTCAGAAAGACTTCAGGGAGGGGGTGGGCTCTGAGTTGCGGGATGAGAGGGCTCATATATAGAGGTAGAAGGGATGTCTATTCTGTGCATTAAGGATGGTCTAAGCATGAGAACAGAAAAGGGTAGGATAAGAAAAATAAGACTAGAGAATAGCATAGTTTGTCTGGAATTTAGAACATATAAAGGAAAATGATTTAAAATAAGGCTAGGCAAACTGGTTGAAAGCAGTTTGGTATAGTCTTGAATGTCAGCATTAAGAATTTTAATTTTATGTGATGGGAAATAGGGAGATACTGGGTGTTTTTGGTTTTTAAGTACAGAGGTGCCTTGACCATGATGACACAATAATTCAATTAAATAAACATTTAGTAAGGCATGGTGCTTTAAGAAAATTACACAGGCAAAAATGGATTGGAAAGTAGATAAAAACAGGAAGATCTTTACAAAGTTGTCGTTGGATGGTGTTGAAGATAAAGTGGATGGGTAGCCCAGACTTGGAGGCTACCTTTCCTAAGAATGTAGTAGTAGTGTTCCATTACTAAGAATATAGTAGTGAAAGGAAGAAATTTTGTAAGACATTAACTTAGGAGGATGGCAACATCCAGTGAAATTTTTTTGTTTTTTTTTTTTAAGGATGGGAGAATCCATGGCATACTTGTGGTCTGTGGGGAAGAAGGCAACAGAGAGGGAGAGACTGAAGTGTCATGAAAAAGAATAAGGTCAAAGAGGAAGCAGAAGACATGATCAAGATTATAGGTGAAGCGGTTAAGCTCAGTTAAAAGTAGTAGAGAAGGAGAAATACTGAGTAAGTACTGATAGGATTAGAGGGAGGAGGAGAGAATGAGGGGAATTCTAGGCCAAGTGCTTCAGTCTTCTCAGTAAAGCAGGAGGTAAATTCAGTCCTGAGAGGGCATGTGGGAGTGAAATGGGGGGGATTTAGAAGAAATGTGCTGATGGGAGAGATGCAAATTAAAACAATTCTGAAGTGCTACCTCACATCCATCAGATTGGTGAAGATGACAAAAAAGACAAATGACAAATATTGGAGAGGCCATTGAAGACAGGGAGCACTGTCAATGGAGCTGTGAAATGGTCCGGAGATTCTGGAAAGCAATTTAGAACTACACTCAAACAGTCACCAAACTGTGTCTACCTTTGACCCAGTGACACAGACTATATCCCAAAAAGATCAAAGAAATAGGAAAAAGACTCATATGCACAAAAATATTTTATAGCAGCACTTTTTTATAGCCAAGGATGAAGGAATGATGAGACCAAGTACTTACAAAGCAACTACTATTTCAGGCATTGTGCTGAACACTTTATGAATATCCTATTTGATCCTGAAAACAAACCTGGGAGGTAGGTACTATTATAAATTCCATTATATAATTTGAGGAAACTGAAGCAGATGGGTTAAGCAACTTGCCCAGGGTCACGTGGTTAACTTGTCTGAGGTCTGATTTAAACTCAGGTCTTCTTAATTCCAAGTCCATTGCACCATCCACTGTACCACCTAGCTCCTAAAAACTTAGAAACAATAGGAATGGATAAGTCAATTACAGTATATGGATGGAATGATATATTGTTGCACTGTATGAAATGAAGAAAGGGACAAAGTACTTGTATGAACCGATACCAAGTGAAATAAGAAGAACCAGGAAGACAATTGACACAGTATAAACAACATTATAAAGGAAAACAACTTTAAAAGTCTTGAGAATTATGATCTATTCAGTGACAAATCACGGCTTCAGAGAAGTGATGATAAAGCATCCTTAACCTACATCCTTACAGAAGGGTGAAGCACCCAAGGGGCAGAATGAGATACACGTTTTAGGACATGAAAAATGCATAGATTGGTTTTGCCTGACCAGCTGTTTGTTAAGAGCAACATGTTCTCTTTTTTAATTGGGGAGGGGTGAGTGAAAAGGGAAGGGAGCTAGGGATAGTATTGTCCCCCAAAAAATAAATGGAAAACACACAAAAGAGAATCATTGAAGCATTTTTCAAAATGCACAGAAGAGAACACGAGGAAGTTCAGAGGGAAATAAGAATAAGCAGGACAGCTTTGAAAGTAACATGCTGAGTTTATTATATACTTTATAAAAAGCAAGCAATATATAATAGAAATGTAAGGTTTTTTCCTGTTTTACTTTCTATGTGAAAACGTTCTCTCTATCTCTCTGTCTCTCTCTGTCTCTGTCTCTGTCTGTCTCTGTCTGTCTCTCTCTCTCTCTCTCTCACACACACACACACACACACACACACTCTTTGGTGTTCATTAAAATGAGAATTTAAAAAAAAATAAGAGAAGCTCTGGCTTGGATTAGCCCTTGTGGCAAGTGTAATAAATAGTCAATAAGAGATGATTAAAAAGCCTCACTGGGCATAGTTTGGAAGATTCAGCTAAAGCATGTTAGTGGTAAGAAGGACTTTAGAGAACATCTACATCTCTTTTACAGATGAAGAAATGGAGACCCAAAGAGGGTGAAAGAGTTAGCTGAACACAAGAAGCGAGAAAAGTGGCAGTCAGGACAAGAAGCTAGCTTTCTGAACTCTACTATGCCGTGCTAAAATGGACCTGTATTCCTCTAAATCAGCAGTTCTCGACCTGTGGGTTGTGTTCAGTTTGTAACAATGAAAATACATCCTGCATGTCAGATATTTACATTACAATTCATAACAGTAGCAAAATTACAGTTATGAAGTAGCAACGAAAATAATTTTATGGTTGGGGGTCACCACAACATGAGGAACTGTGTTAAAGGGTCGTGACATTAGGAAGGTTGAGAACCACTGTTCTAAATGGGGAAGGTAGGTGGGGCAGTGGATAGAGCACAAGGTTTGAAGACAGGAGGACCTGAGTTCAAATCCAGCCTCAGACATTTGCTAGCTGTGTGATCCTGGGAAAGTCACTTAAATCCCGTTTGCTTCAGTTTCATCATATGTAAAATGATCCAGAGAAAGAAATGGTAAACCATTCCAGTATCTTTGCCAAGAAAACCCCAAATGGGGTCATGAAGAGCCAAATGTAACTGAATAACAATAGCAATCCCTCCAGATGCTACATGTTAGCACTTTACACCTTTCATATTTGTGCATCACTGAAGTCCTATTAGGGGGAGAAATGAGAACATGTGAGCATTTTCTTCCTTTCTTCCTTCACTGGCTTCTCTTGCCTATTTCTGACCCATAAGTCTAGCAGACAAAGATCACTGGACTCAGCCTCATAAAACCAGGGTTCAAGCTCTAGCTCTTGCCACTTAACTAGCTACATGATCTTGGACAAATCACCTCATTTCTGCATTTTCTTCATTTCACTTCTCAACTTCTTCATTTGGAAAAATAAGTATTTGGGTGAGGGGGAGGTGGGGAATAAGCAATTATATGGCATCTATTGTGTGTCAAGCATTATGCAAATATTATCTCAGGGGATCCTTATAACAAACCTGGGAGGTAGATGGTATTATTTATTCCTATTTTACAAATGAGGAAACTGAGGCAGACTATGGTTAAGTGACTTGCCCAAGGTCACACAGCTAGCGAGTATCTGAGACCCAATTTGAGCAAATGTCTTCCTGACTTCAGGCTGAGCACTGTACCACCTAAATGCCTCTGGTAATACAATTTGCAGTATCTGCCTAATGAGGTTATTATAAGGCTCAATTGAGATCATGTAGGTAAAGTGCTTTATAAACCTTACAATACTTTATTTGCTAATCAACAACATTATTATTATTATTATTATACAAGGTTGTTGTCAAACTCAAATGAGGTAATCAAATGTAATCTCGAAGCATTCTGTGATTCTCAGAGGCTGGGATAGAAAAAGGGAAGGGTTAATAATCCTTGAGGCAGAGCACTGGGCTTGCAATCAGGAAGACTCATCCTCATGAGTTCAAATCTGGCCTCAGACACTTACTGTCTGTGTGACTCTGGGCAAGTCACTTGACCTTGTTGGCCTCAATTTCCTCATCTGTAAAATGGGCTAGAGAAGGAAATGACAAACCACTTTTCTTTGCCAAGAAAACCCAAATGGAGTTATGAAGAGTCATACAAGACTGACACAACTCAACAACAGCAACAACTAACATCCCTACAATTCCTTCATGCCCCACTCTTCTCCTATCATCTCCAGTATGACCACTCTAGGCTATAAATGGGTTACTATGACTCTCATCCTTCCTCCCTCTTCATGTCTGTGTACCTATCACAAACCCTGATCAAACAGATTTCTGTCCATATCACTGCCTGTTGAAATCCTTACTTTCCTTCTAGACCCAAATTGGGTATTACTTCCAAGAAGTCCTGAACTAGGTGGGACATGTAATAGAATACTTCACCTGAATTCAGGAAGTCCTGAATTCCACTCCAGATTCAGACACTCACTAGCTATGTGCCCCTAGGAGAGTCACTCAACCTCTGTTTGCCTTTCCTTATCTGTAAAACGGAGATAATAATTGCACTTACCTTCTAGGGCTAGTATAAGGATAAAGTGAGTAAAATATTTTTCAAACCCTAAAGAGCTGTATAAAATCTAATGATTGCTATTATTATTATAGCTAGAGTGAGTCCCTCCTTCAGTCTTTCTATTTGACCTTCCCATACATTCATCTCACTCAGACTTACATAACAATTGTTGGTGTACATTTTTCACACACATCCCCTCATAGATGATAAGAACAAGGGAATATGCATTTATAGAACATCTCTTTCAGGCCAGGCACTGCACTAAGCACTTTTTAAAAAATCTAATTTGAGCTTCACCACAACCCTAAAAGGTAGGTGCCATCATTAACCCCCGCTTTACAGCTGAGGAATCTTATAAGCCCTTGAGGTCAGGGGTTGCATCATTTTTCATCTGTGTATCACAGCTCCCGGACACCTGATAAAGATTTGGGGAACTGAATGGAGTCAGAGAGCAAAAAAAAAAAACCATACAGAAAGAATAGGGCTCCTCATCTCTGTGTCATTGGGCTGGCTGTCCCCCCGCATCTGGAATGAACTTCTTTCATTCCTCTCTTCTTGCAAGACGCAGCTCAAACACCATCTTCTGTGTGAATGCTCCCCTTATTTCTCTCCCCAAAACAACCTTGAATTTAGCTACTTTGCATATATTTGCATTTGTTAATGTTATATTTGTGTTGAATGTCTTTTTATATGTACCTGCCTCCTCCATAAGACTCTAAACTCATTATCCGTATGATTATTCCATCTTTTGTCCTTATGTCCCAAGTAACAGTATAGTGACTGACACACATAGTAGGTGCTTAATAAATGCTTGGTTGAAAGGGACAAGTAAGACCCTGCAGAATAAGGGCCTCCTGTCTCTTTCCAAAAGTTAGACCCCTGGCTATAATGAGAAACTGGTGGGACTGACAAGCAAACTTTGCACGAAGACTTCTTCAGAAATCCTATCTCTATGAATCCTGTTTGCTTTTATCAAAAAGATGCTAAGGGAGGATATACATGGCCCTTCTAATTTTTCTACTACCTAGCTAAACTCTGTGTGGTACCTGGTTTGAGATAATCCCAATAATAATAATAAGCCCAATAAAAATAAGTATTAAGTCTGATAAAATCCCATTAGATAATAGGAGTTCACTTGGAACTAAGGATAAATATTGAGTGTGGAATATCACCACCATGACCTACTTTGATCTCCTATTACTACAAGATGGGGAAATGACCCAACTGAGTGGGAAGCATTCTGATTATTAGTTCTTTGAGGGAAAAGCCTTCTTCAGCAGAAAACTCTGTACCAGTGACAGCCAGATGGAAACAGTAAAATAATGATCATCCCCAGAGCTTTACCAAAGAGGTGCCGAAGTCCTCAAATGAGGCATTTGCAGACCCTGTGCTGTCTCCTTGATGCAACAATTCAGCTATGTGTCCACACTAGAGCCCAACCATGACCCAGATCCTGGAAAATTTGTCCCTCAAGCCACCTCATTTCCAGCCTATTCATGCAGGCTATAAATCTTGTACTGTGCTTTGGTGAGTTTCCAGCTGTTTTCAAGTGTTAACTAAACATAACTTTAATTACACTGCTGGGCTATATAAATATTATGCTCCACAAAATGGTACAAAGCAGATATTTTTAGGAGTTAACAGATGTTCACAGTGATTAGCCAAGTCACAGGTCTGGAGAAGAAAAGAAGAGAAAAGAAAAAGAAGAAAGGTTATCTTCAGCAGCCATTTGTATGGAGGGCTCTCACCTTCACTTCTGAAGTGCAGAAGCCCAAGAGGAGTATATGAATATTCAAAAGAGGCTCAGCAGCCTCCTGATTTAATGTCTTGTCCTTGCCAGCTAGCTGGTACAATGAATAGAATGCCAGGTTTGAAGTCAGGAAGACCTGAGTTCAAATCCAGCCTCAGACACTTCCTAGCTGTGTGACCTAACCCAGGGCTTGTCACTTAAACCCTGTTTGCCTCAGTTTCTTCATCTGAAAAATGAGCTGGAAAAGAAAGTAGCAAACCACTCCAGTATCTTTGCCAAGAAAACCCCAAATGGTGTCACAAAGAGTTGTTTACAATGGAACAACCATCATCTCAGCATTCCCACCCTGAGAGATATTTCTAGGATTGCTAAGGGGAATTGACACATTAAAAAAAAAAAGTTAAGTAAATCAGCCAGCATTTCACAGCAGCCCAGCTACAGGGTCTGAATTCAATCGCCCCAACTTGGATTTTGTTGCTATCCATCTTGCGCTGTCCTATGGCTTCACTGAAATAATAATAGGCAGGCAGAACATCCTATCTATTGAGAGTGAGTCCTCCTTCCAACTCAGTTCTGGGTTTAGAAAAATGCTATTGTTTTAATGATCAAGAAAGGAGGTGATATATTACAGCCTATGGGTAAGGACACTGGATTTAGAGTCTAGGTGACTTCATTTTGAATCCTGACTCTGATACTTAGTGCCTATTTTATCCTGAGCGGGTCATTTAACTCTTCTCCTCATTTGTCTTTATCCCCTAATCAAGAAGGTGGCTGATGGGAAGTTGTAGTTTCTCAAAGCTGCAAGTTAAGAGTTGAAGCATCCTGGGAGTTTGGAGCCTCATAGGGCAGAGGAAACCTAGGAACTTGTGACCTCTGACGAGAAGGGAGGCAGGGTATAGACTCAGTCCAGTGGCAAGCCCATGGCAGAGAAGAGTTCTCCTTCTCCAAACTGAATAAAATCATGAGCTCCTTGATCCACATAATGAGTGATTTGACTACACAGAATTTGCCATTTTCCTGAATGTCCCTACATGCTGTGATATGGAACACAGGAAAGGTATCCACACACTACTCTCTCGAGGTGTCTCATTGCTACCCAGTCAATTGGTGCCAGCTCTGTTTAAATATGTTTATTTGCCATCCATATTTTTGGAGGGGCTTTATCTCCAGATAAAGGTTTGGTGATTTTTGTTGCATTCTGAGCTTGTACTTGCTATAAAGGAGAGAAGGTCAAAAGGGAACCTGAGACCAATTGCCTCAAACCTAATTATAAGCTTGTATTAAGGTTCTTCCACTGACTGTACAAAGAAGGTCTTTGGGATGTAAAATGAAGGGATTCCACCAAAAGATCTCCAAGGTCCTTCTGCTCTACATCTAGGATAACGTGACCAATCACTCAAGCTAAACTCGATCATACCATATGGGAGAAGGAAGTATTGGTCATCGAAAACATTTGACATTCAGTGACAAGTACTGAACGTCTAGGAATATGCATTGGGGAATTAGATTTAGCTTTGGAAGTGCACTTAGAAGTCATCTTAGTCTAAATCCCTTAATCTTACAAACGATGAAAGCGAGATTCAGAGAAGTCTTAGGACCTTGAGAATTTGGTCAAGGTCACATGAGTAGTGAGGACCTCTGTCTCCAAATCAGATGCTCTTTCCATTATACCAATGACGCATGATATAAGTTAAGATTCCACAGAGAAAGAGACTTGTTTATTCACAGAGAATCATTTAAGAATCTTCAGCATCAATGGGAGTATAGGACTGAAAGATAGCTATCAGGATTCAAAGACTTAGGCAACCTTGGCGGAGCTAAACAGAACAAAAAAGTAATGATCCTGTTCAAAAGTTGCTTATGAAACATTCAGGCCTAAGAACATGAATAACTGAAAGGAAAGTAGACTCATTCAGGCTTAGGAACATGTTGGTTTATTCTGCTCAGCGCAAGCCAAGAGATGAGAGACATCCCTAAGACCAGCGAGAAGCAGGCAGTGATATCCACCTAGAGAGCTATTGTCGCTCAATCATTTCAATTGTGCCCAACTCTTCATGACCCCATTTGGAGTTTTCTTAACAAAGATACTGGAGTGGTTTTCATGTCCTTTTCCATCTCATTTTACAGATGAGGAAACTGAGGCAAACAGGGTTAAGTGACTTGCCTGAGGTCACAGAGCTAGTAAGTGTCTGAGGTCAGATTTGAACTCAGGAAGATGAGAGACCAACCACGGCACCACCTAGTTGCTTGTTGAAAATTATATTCAAACACAAATTGGGACTGACTTAAAGTCAGAAAGCCCTAGATTCAAATGCTACTCAGGCACTTAACTATCTGTGTGACCCTGGCCAAGTCACTTACTCGTCCTAATCCTGTTGCCTTGCTTGTAAAATGGAGAGAATAAGTATCTATCTTGCAGGACTGTTGTGAAGATTAAAAGAACAAGTTAGTGTGATAGAAAAAGTATTAGATTTGGAATCAGAGGCCTTCCAATCCCATGTGTCATTGCCTGTGACCTTGGGCAAATCTTGTAACCTCTGAGACTCGGTTTTCTTATCTATGAAATGACAGGGGTAGAACTCTAAGGTTCCGTCCAGTTCCAAATCTATGATTTACAATGTTTACAAAATGATTTTAATATTCCCCTAAGGCTTCTTGTATTTCAATTGTTTTTTAGTTGTATCTAACTCTCCATGCCCCCATTTGGGGTTTTCTTGGCAGAGATACTGAAGTGGTTTGCCATTTCCTTCTCCAGCTCATTTTACAGATGAGGAAACTGAGGCAAACAGGGGTAAGTGACTTGCCCAGGGTCACACAGCTAGTAGGTGTCTGAGGCTGGATTTGAACTCAAGAAGATGAGTCCTTCTAACTCCAAGCCTGGAACTCTACCCACTACGTCACTGTTTTAATCTTCTATGTATGAATTTATATATACATAGATATAGATATAAATGTAATATATATTATATAATATATATTATATATACAATTATATGTAATATATAATATATATATGTATGTAGTCTCTCCCCTTCTTGAGGACTAGGAGTGTTCTTTTTCTTTGTATGCTCAGCATAAAGCCTAGCATATAATAAGTGCTTAATAAATCTTGATTGATATGAATGTTTGTTATCATCATCTTGGCATAATCGACAAAGAGCTGGCCCTAAAACCGAGAAGATCTGAATTCAGGTATCACCTCTGCTACATCCTGGCTGTGTCACCTTAGCCAAGTCACTTAGCTTCTCAGTGCCCTAGGCAACTCTATAAGACTGCAGAGAAGGTATAATTAGTGCATAAATTAGTGGAAGGAGTTTCCTTGCCAGGGCCTTCTTCATACCAATGAAATCACCGGTTCAGTTTCTATTCATTTTTATTATTATTAATATTATTAATTGCCCACACAGCCTCGTAACTGGCAGGCTCCTTTCAAGAGATTCAAAAATACTACAGATTAGTATTATCTTTACAGACTCCCTGAGGCATAACCAGGCAGGCAGTTAATTTACCTCTGCATGTTATAAATAGCAAATGAGGAGACCCAGAATTTATATGCTTGTCAAGTGCTACCTACACGGTTCAAAGGTAAGCTATTTGATGAGACATACAGTTAGATAACTACCTCATCCCTTGGGCTCAACAAGAAAATAAGGAGAAGGAGGCTGGGGACTTTTTGCTGCGGCAGCAGGAATAGGGATCAAGGGTCACAGCTCTGTTCCTCCCCTCAGTGTTTCTAAGAGTTTCCCTGGGGCTTATTGAAACTTCAGGGCAATTTAGTGGCCTAGTCACTGGCTGCCACACTCCCATCCTGTGCATTCTCTTCCCAGAGAACCATAAATCAAACAGTAATGAATGCAACTGGGGCAGAATAGCCAAGTGAAATAATGGAGAAAATCAAGAAACGGAATCGTTCTCAGCCTCCACCCCAATGACAATGGGATGCCATCTCTCTCCCAAGATACAACAGCCCTGGAATACCCATCAAGCTCTGTATCCTGACAGTGACAACCAATTATGCTTCATTCCTCCACTCAGCCTCTCAAACTCCCTTAGCGTAAGTCTGGGAATTTTCTTTGCCACTGCTCCATTACATGTTATTAATGAATTTCACTTTAAAAAAAAAAAGGCAATAGCCCTTCATTTCATAGGTGAGATACCTCAGGTCAGAAAAGCAAAAGATAGCCAAGGTTGCATCAGTAGTGTCAGGGACTAGAATCCAAGTCTCCTTACTCCTGGAACACTGCTTTTATGCCATCCCAACTACCACCAGCAAATTTAAAGATAAACATGAGGGTCACTATTTGCAAGGGGAAAAAAAGTGATTTTTCACATTACAAAAGGAGTCACTGAAGGAAGTGTCCTTTAAATAGTGGCCACCCTACTGAGGGGGGCTATTTGTTTGCACAGACTAAACTACTTGGAGGAGAAGGTAAGGGGGAAAAGGGTTTGAAACTTTATTATTCAGAAAGGACTAAAAACCAATGTGTAATATACACATAGATTGTTGCTGAAATATACATGATTGTTGTTGTTATTGCTCAACCTTCATTTTCAAAGAGGACCAAGAACATCATGGGGTGACGTCTTAACTCACACACAAATTAGATTTAAACAAGACAGAGTTGATGTACTTCCAAATCTCCCTCATGAGTTGATGTTGGGTGATGAGTTGACAATTCCAGGGTTAATCTGAAGAGTGGTATCTTTCCAATGCTATAGTTCAGAAGTTCCTATCAGTATGGCTAGATCCCCTGATTATCAGGTGATATCAATTAGTCAGGCAGCCTTAACAGAGCCAAGATGGCGGCGTAGCAGCAGCAACATATTGCAGCTCTCACATAGCCATCCCAAAATACCCATAAAATAGGACTCTAAACCAATCCTAGAACTCCAAAACGCACACAAAGATACTTCCCACTAAAGTCAGCTCAGTTA
>CM053581.1:132866678-132887950 GCA_028627135.1 Pseudochirops cupreus
TAAACTGGGCATCTTGCCACACAGAAGAGTAGGGTGTATGGGGATGAGAGGTGGGCTGATGGAGGGGAGGGCAGGGTTGGGGGGAAGGCTGATGAATGTTCACATTTCTGTAGAGGGAGAGGGACAGGGTGGAGAGTGGATGGGGGGGCACGATAGGAAGAAGGGACATTTAATCAGACTCTCACAGTGTGTTCACTATGGAGAGGTTCTGCGTAATTTCACACGTTCAGCCTGTATTTGATTGCTTGTCCTTCCAGTGGGGATGGGTGGTGAGGGAGGAGGAGAAAGAATCTGGAATCTGGAGTTCCATAATCAAATGCTATGAATGTGTGTGTGTGTATATGTATATATATATGTATGTATATGCAATTATTATTATTATTATTGACTACATCCAAATGGAACTTGAGATACACAGGCACTGCAGTTGGGAAATCCATCCTGCCCTACCAAAAAGTGACATAGGAGAGAATAGACTGGGGGAGGGGGGACACACTGGGATGGCTGTTTTGGGGCAGTGGGTGGGGGAAAGATGGGGAGAAAATATGTAACTCAAAATCTTGTGGAAATGAATGATGCAAACTATAATAAAATTTAAAAAAAAAAAAAGAATGTATAAATCGGGGTGGCTAGGTGGCACAGTGAATAGAGCACCAGCCCTGGAATCAGGAGGACCTGAGTTCAAATCCAGCCTCAGAGACTAAACACAAAAACTAGACGTGTGTCCTTGCGCAAGTCACTTAACCCCAACTGCCCTCCAAAAAGCAAAAAAAAAAAAAAATGTATAAATCCCAGAGGTAAGTGACCTCAAGCTTAGAGTGCACTTATGTCACAAAGAGGCAACTCCATGGAATTCAGGAACTGTGAAGTTCTTAAAATTCTTTTGCTAGAGTCCCCAAAATAATAACTAATAATAATAAATAACTAGTATTCATATATCATTTACAGGCATTTAAGAGCAAAGTGCTCTACATATATTATTTTATTTGGAATAGCTTTTCTGCTAGGCTCCTTGAAGGGACTTGAAATTGGAGATTCCCCAGAGTGATTTCTTCTCAAGGATTTGGCTGGATGCTTCTACCACTAAGCTTCCAGACACTTGAATCCCTGGCTCCCAGACTGGTCTCTTATTTTCTACAGTACCTTCAGGGCATGACTGAGTTTCCTCACACAAGACCAACGTGTTTCCTTTATGGCATCATTTCATCTAATAGCTTTCAAGTACTTCTAAAATAATGACGGACTTTTCAAGTCTAATATAAAGCCTTTGATTGATTGATTGATTCTTCTCATCCACAAAAGCATCAGGGCATAGTATCTCACTCCTCACTTTAAGTGGGCTTCAGGTAATTGATTGATAAACTCAATCTACTCCCACTCATACATAGATAAAGAATCTCTAAAATGATCCCAAGTCAATGGAAAAATATCATCAGTTTACAAAAATCACTGCTCTGAAATACTTCTATTGTGATAAAATACGAAAAAGAAATGAGTTGTTTGGACTTCTAAGACCTTCTCTTGGAAAGGTGATTTTTTTATCCTCTGAGCATGATGTGAATAGGGACTATCAGAAGGGGCTTAGAGCACTAACAATGGAGTTATTCCGAGGACACTCATTATGATCAACCTAGACTGGACCTTTCAGAGCCCCCCTCACTGTGAACTATAAGCAGAAAAGGCAGGAGATATAAAGGGAGAAGGAAGTGGCTCTACTAAATCTACTTTAAAAAAAAAATAAAAACAACAACCAACAAAAGACTTGAAGCTCCTATGTATACAATAAGCTCAAAATCATAGGATCACTGTTTTTCAACTGGAGGGGACTTTGGAAGTCATTGTCCTTACCCCTCATCTTTATAGGTGAGGAAACTAAGGTCTGCAAAGATTAATATCTGAGCATGTCACTCCCTTGCTCAAGAAGCTCTAGTAGCTCCCCAGTGCCTTTAGGATAAAATATTAACTACTGTGCTTGGCAGTTAAAGCCTTCATCTGACTCCAAACTATCTTTCCAATGTGATTACATATTACTCTATCTCCCTCTGCTCCCAAACTCTACATTCTATCCAAACTGGTCTAGCTTATAGTCTTCACATGTGAAATTCCTTTTCCTACCTCCATACATTTGCACAGTCGGTCTACCATGGTTGGAATGTTGTCTCTTCTTACCTCTGCTTCTAAGAAACCCTAGTTTCCTTCAAGACTTATCTCAGACACCACCACCACCAAGAGACCTTTCTTAATTGCCACAGTCATTGGTTTCCCCCACCCTATGTATCATGGTATATTTATTTTGTATTTTGTATATATTTTGTACATGTTTATTTACCTGAAAACATATTACAAAACTTTCTCTCTTTCGTATGAATATTCCTGGCACCTACCTAGAGCTTGGCACATATTAAGTATTTAATAAATGGTTGCTGATTGACTGATTGATTTGTTCCACTTCTGTATTCTCAAGGGACGTTCCTGTACAATCCAAGTTGTGAGTGAATGAATGAATGAATGATAAAAAAAAAACTTACTCTGCACAAAGCACTGTGCTAAGCCCTAGCAATAAAATTTAAAAAAAAAAAAGGTAAGGCTACCCCAAATCTTAAGGAGCTCTCATTCATGTGGGGAAGACTGTATCTCTATCTCTATACCAATCTACATACAGATCAATCAGTAAACATTTATTACATGTCTACTATGTGCCAGGCACTATGGAGGTGCTGGGGATATATGTACGAGAGAGAGACAGTTCCTGCCCTCACAGAGCTAATATTCTACGAGGAACTGTACTATGTTCTCAGATAAGTAAACATACAGATAGATATATAGATATATGGTTTCAGCTGTGAGGCAGATGGAAAGACCTCATAATTCTTAGGATGCAGCAAAGCAGATAGTAATGCACATTCTTTAATGGTATTTCCTTTAATAAAACTTCCTCTAATAAAATATTGGTTTCTGATTGCTGAACAGTTTGCCAGCTCCAAGGCAAAGACATTGGTGACGTGAACACTAGAGTACACATTTAGAAGTTCTATAAAATATTTCTCTTCACCATCTTCTTCCAAAGCATTGTAAAATGCTTGTTTGTGACATTGCACAGAAGCAGTCAGAGAGCACCTAGTCATAATGGAAGGGGGCAAATCTCTAAGTATGGCTTTTAACCTACTAAGAGGTAAGAGGAAGGGAAGAAGTGGCCTGAAGTCTGGATTTCTTCAGACGACCTTAAAGGCCACAGCTGATCACAGCTACTCTGTCTTTGGGCAGAAATCCTTTAATTGCAAAGAGTGATTCACTCATTCATCAAAAAAACATCGAAAAATGACAACTAAAGAAAATTTGGGGAAATGAACCATAAAAAGCCTCTCTGGAACTTCCTGACACTCTCCAAAGGTCCTCCAACCATCACTATCACCAAACAGAGTAAATAAAGATGGAAATCATTAGCAAGAGCCAAAAAACTGAAGCTCCCTTTCAATAGGTATGGAAAGTATGAGGAATATTCTAGTGGTCTGTAGAACTTAGGCAATAATGGTGTTTCTTCCATAGTCAACTAACAACTACATAACAATAAAATATCTACATTAATAACTAACACTGTACAAAGTACAGTTTTATTTCCCTGCTATAAGAATAACTGAAAAAGGAAGGCTACTCTACACTCTGGAATATGTGGGAGAATAAAGTGTTTTTGGAAGAAATATTTCAAGAAGAAAACAAAAAATAAAGTCTTAGAAGAGGCAGATGGCATTCTAAACCGATGTTGGGGGGTTAGAAGGTAAAAGAACATGACACTCAAAAAAGGAAACCCCCTAAGCCACCAGAGATAACATGATAGATTTAAGGGTCTTTCAATGAGAGGTGAAAATAGAATTCCCATAGAGAAGGAAAAGAGTTTGCCATCCTCCATAAAATGATGATGAGATTCCACACTGATCCTGATGGTTAGCAACTCCCTAAGATGTGGCCAAATATCAACTTGACAAGAACAAAAAGAACCCAAGTCATAACTTCCTCATCATCCCAATCCTTATACTCATAATAAGAGTTGAATGCTCTGGAGCATGCTGGCCTCTCAGTTCATTAACCTCTTAGACTTTCAAGACTTCCAACTTCAGGCTACTTCAGCCCTCCCCAGAGATGGCTTAGATCTCACCATCACTTGTTAACTGTGCTACCTCCATGATAGTGAACTCTAAAATTGCCTTCTCTGGTGGTCACCTCCTATCCTTTCATCTCTCCTTATAAATCTATTCAGTTTCCTCACAGCCACCAGTCCTTACCTATCTGAGAACATATTGTAACATATTATAAGCTCCATGAGGGCAGCGACATGAATTGGGGGTGGAGCTTAGAAAAAGACACCCTTAAAGTGTCCTTCCAGTTCTCAATTGTTTGATACTACAATTGTAAGGTATTTGTTGAGTTTGTACAACTCTACTCATAACTGAGCAGGGAAGGAAGCCCTTGAGGGAAAGAATAACAGCCTGAATTCAAGGTATGCCTGTGAATGGGTACAGAGGAATTAACTTTGTCACTGTCTGACAGAATATGAAACTGTTCAAACCCCTGCATGAACTGCTTACAGTTTTATCTCTCTGCCTATTTGCCAGAATCGAGTTGAAAGTGGCACATGTGGGTCCCATTAACACCTACATAAAATGGTGGTAAAGCAGGAAAGGTCCCTGGAAAAGAGCTGCCACAGCCCTATAAACAAGGCAGTGATTTTAAAAAAAAAAGACCATTCATCATTAGAAATAGATTTGACAGGTCTTTTTCTCACCACCAGTCAATATAATAGAATATAATTATTTTACTGCTAAGAAACTTGTGAAGCCTGTAGAGGGATGGAAAAGGGTAAAGCCAAGGCATCTTTTGAAGCCAAAGGAAGAAAATCAAAAAAAGGGCATTTCCTTTCAGATAAGCTATAAAAGCTCTTTCCCTCTCTGTTGGCCTCCATAACACCTCCCTGAAGTGCATGCTGTATGTGGGAAAATCCACACTGCTGCCAAAAGCAAGTCAGGACTCTTCATCTTACCAACCATCTTTGCCTCGTCCCAGCCAAAGCAGTGCCCCCAAGCTTCCACAGAACCAAAGACAAAAAATACAGCTGAGCTTCATTATTTAAAAAAGAAATTGAAGGTAAGTTGCTGGCACATTGAATTCTCTTCTCAGTCAATCAACTAGTACTTATTATTATTAAGGTGCCTGCTATGTGCTAGGTGCTATGCTAGACACTGAAGGTACAAGTACAAAGAATGAATTAATAATCCCTCCTCTCAATGAGTTTATATTTTGAAAAGGGAGACAATGTGTGCATGAGCCCAAGCTGATGAGCACCAGTTGAATTTGGGAGCAATGGCTCTAGCAGCTGGAGGGAATTAGGAAAGGCTTTGGGCAGAAGATGATGCATTAACTGACTTTTAAAGAAAGAGAGAACCTTTCTGTTAGGTCAGGGTGTAGCACCAATGCAATATTTACATCACCCATGATCACGAAAAACGCCACAACTATAAATATCACATGACATTGGATCACAAAATATACCAGACTCTCCAGATAGAGGATAGAACTGAAGCATTTATTTAGACACCAGAAAACGCAATCCCCAAACCAGTAAGCCAATTCCATCATAGTACCAAAGATATTCAGAAGCCATAATAACACTGAGAGCCACAGCATCCTTCAGTCTTCCCACAAATATCCTACAAGATCAATATCTACTCACAAACCTCTCTATCTCCTTGCCGAGCCCTTCTCTCCCCCACCCTCTGGCTAGCTGGGACCACCAGCTTTCTGTGGGTTCTGCTTCCCTTTAACAAACCCCTCCCACCACAGGCTCCATGTGATGACATTTAGCCTATCAGGGGGCAGAGTTTATTTTCAAAGCAGGGGAGGTCTTCAGACTCTTCCCTAGGTCTATTAAGAGGCAGGGAAGATCTTTAAATTCCCATTCCCATTACACAGGGTAAAGAGAAAGAGAAGCCTTAGAGCTGCAGAACCACTACTCATTGGAGATCTCCAAGTCTCTGGGCAGTTTCTGTGAATGTTGCAGTGGTATCAGGTGTCCCTGGAGATATTTGCATTTTGCTCAGTGTAAGACTCTGACGTTCCGCAGTTTTTCTTCTAATTGGGAATGGTGAACTGGAAGGCAGACATTGAGGGCAACAGAGACCTCAAGGTTGGAGATAAGTAGGGATAGGTGGTCTGCCTCCAGGGCTGTGTGACAGCTTGATCCAATCAGTTCAGAGAATGAAGTATTTAAATTTTCAGTGTGAGCATTTACACTTCAGAAATTGGAAAATCTTCAAATCAAGGCTTGGTTTATTGTTTTGTGGCTTTTCTAGACTTAGGAAAGAGATGAGGAAAATCTTGATAATGCAGATTAAACTTTAAAAAGTGTGTATCTCTCATATCCAACCCCTTTTCTCTACTGACATGGTCACCACCCTAGGAAAGGTTCCCATATTTTTGAATGGACCCTTATAATACCCTCTTGTTGATTTTCTTTCCTCAAGTGTCTTCCCTATTCAATTCACAGAGCTGCTACACGATTTTCCTAAAGCACAAGATTAACTGTGTCTTTCCACTCTTTTTTTTTATTGAAAAGTCCTTGAACAGTTGAACCCAACCTACTGTTTCAGCTTCATTGCAATTGCTCCCTTACAAGCAGGCCACAAGGTAGCACCATAGTGCAGAGTGCCAGGCTTGGAGTCAGGAAGCCTCATCTTCCTAAATTCAAATTCCACCTCAGACACTTATTAGCTGTGTGACCCTGGGCAAGTCACTTACCCCTTTTGCCTCAGTTTCCTCATCTGTAAAATGAGCTAGAAAAAGAAATGACAAACCACTCCAGTATCTCTGCCAAGAAAACACCAAATGGGGTCAGGAAGAGTCAGAAACAACTGGAAAACAACCATACAACAACAACACGTACAAGCACTGTCCTATGGCCCAACAAAGAGGGTCTTGTTGCTATTTCTTACATATAGCACTCCATTTTATCTCGGCGTTTACAGACTGTTCCCCAAACCCTCCTCATTCAGCATCCCCAAATCCTGTTTTTTGTCCAAGACAGCTTAAGAACCACCTTCCCCATGAAGCCTCTCTTGATTCTTCCAGCTCCTAGTGCCGCCCTCCCCAAATTACCCTGTATTTAGGAATAGGAATAGGGGACAGGACCTATGATTTCACTCATATAGAGAACCCTGGTGACGGAACTCCTGTACCAATACAAGTGCCAACTTCCTTTGAAACTTATATTCTTGGGCAACTAGTTGGCACAGTGGTCAGAGCATGGTCCCTGGAATCAGGAGGACCTGAGTTCAAATTTGACCTCAGAAGTTTTGTGACCCTGGGCAAGTCACTTAACTCCAAGTGCCTCCAAAAAAAGAAAAAGAAAAGAAACTCATATTCTTAAAGAGTTGCCTAGAGCAATGAGAAGTCAAGGGACTTGCTGAGTCCCTTATATGTCAGAGACGGGACTTAAACCCGTGTCTTCCTGAGTCTGAGGCCAGCTCTCTACCCACCACGCCTCTACCAATTTATTTTATATATGTTTTGATGTATTTATTTATTTACATCTTGTCTCTTGATTGACTGTAAACTCCTTGAAGGGAAAGGATTGTCTCCTTTTTTATGCTTGTATCCTAACATCTAGCACAATGCTTGTTATACAGTAGGTGTTTAATAAATGCCTATTATTGTGTAACCATGGTTTATGGGCTCTCACCCAAGATGTCAAGTTACTTCATAACCAGGGTAGGGCTGCCCCCAAGGGCAATGAGTCATTTGCCTGCTGGCTTCTGGGGCTAGCTACACTTTTCAACACAGCCAAAGACAGCTGACTCCCCCACTGAAACATAACTTTCACTGTAGTGTTTTATTGAGGCCTCTCTCACATTTACAAGGACATGCCAAGTGAAAAATGTTGACATGCTCTTCTGCCCCTTCAGTGCAATGGGAGGCAGTGTAGTTAAGGAGAGACAGCATGTAGGCTTGAGTCCTCCCTTTATCACTTAAACTACTTGTGTGACAGTTGGGCAATTCAGCTCATCTCTATGGCTCTCAGTTTCCTCATCTATGAAATGAGATCTAGACTAGATGGGCCTCAACAGTCCCAAAATCTGGTCTGAAAACGGCTTATAGGGTTATTGTATTCATTACTTTTGACAAATTTGAGATTCTTTATCAGTAACTGGAATCCTGTGGTTCTAAAACATTGACTCCTAAATTCAGAGTGAAGAGAAATGTGCAGCTACTTTTTCAAAGCCTCTTAAAGTGTGGGTATCACACTGTAATCTCATCCACCATTTCCTGAAGTCTAGGAACATCCCAGTGTGCATTACCCTCAGCCTAGGTTTCTGAGTTGCCAACGATCTAACTCAAGAAAAGGACCCCTCTTCCAATGAAGATTTTTTTATAGAATCTTAGGATCATAGATTTAGCTAGAACTGGAAGGGACCTTAGGGTCATTTAATCCAGCCTTCTCATTTTACAGATAAGAAAACTGAAGTCCAGAGAAGTAATTTAAATTTGGGATTCAAGCTGAGGTGCAAGGACTCCAAATTCAATGTCACCTCCACTGAGCAGCACTGCCTCCCATATTGCATTGGAGGACAAAGGGGTTAACATTTTTCATGACATGTCCCTATAAACGTGAGGGAGATTTGAATAAATGAAAGTTACAGATGAGTAAAGAAACCATCTCTCTTTGGTCATGTTGAAAAGTACAGCTACCCACAGGCAAATAACTCACTGTCCTTGGAAACAGCCCCACCCTGGTTATGAGGTAACCTCGTTTCCTAGACTACAACCCGTAAAATTCTGCAGATTGATTATTCAATTTCACCTTGCTCTGGACCAATCACCTTTTTGTCTCTTCATTTCACAGGTTATATATGCCCTTTTTCACCAGATCTTAGACTTGTACTTGGTCTTGAGCTAAATATTCTCAAAGGTCCTGTAATTTTCCAGCTCCTCACCCTGGCCCTTAAGAAGTTCTAGAACCTCTCATACACCAATATGCCTTCGGGTGCACAGCTTAGCCTTGGGGCTAGGTGATCTTTCCTATTCTTGCTTTATAGGGGTATGTTGTGGAGTCTTAGACACTCTATGATATGTACATTATATAGAAGCATACCACCCTTTAATGTACATTACTGATATTCCTTTTTTTTAAACAATTAAAGCTTTGTGGCAAACCTGTGTTGAGCAAGTCTATCGATGCCATTTTTCCAAAAGCATGTGTTCTCATCATGTCTTTGTCACAATTTGGTAATTCTCACAATATTTCAAATCTTTTCATTATTTTATCTATTGTGGTGATCAAGTGATCTTTGATGTTATTACTGTAATTGTTTTGGAGGACCACGAACCACATGTACATAAAACGGGTACACTTAATCCATAAATGTGTGTGTCCTGACTGTTCCACAGACCGTTCCCAGTTTCTCTCCTTCTCCTAGAGCCTCCCTGTTCTCTGAGACATAGTGAAATTAGGTTATGATGGTCTTTCAGTGTTCAAGTGAAGGGAAAAATCAATTGATGCAGCAAACTTCATTGTTGTCTTATTTTAAGAAATTGCCACAGCCACCCCAGCCTTCAGCAACCACTATCCTGACCAGTCAGCAGCCATCAACTTCCGAGCAATACCCTCCACCAGCAAAAAGATTATTATTCACTGAAGGCTCAGATGACAGTTAGCATTTTTTAGCAATAAAGTATTTTTAATTAAGGTATACATATTTTAGACATAATAGTATTGCACACTTAATATATATAAACACAATTTTTATATGCACTGGGAAACCAAAAAAAATATGATTTGCGTTATTGTGATATTTGCTTTATTGTAGTGATCTGGAACTGAACTCACAATATCTCCAAGCTATGTTTGTACCCTCAGTCATCCTAGATTTGCTCTAGTATTTTCTTAATTCTGTCCAGCCTATTATTTCCATCTTACCTGAGCACTTTCAAAGTGTGGTCCCTTTCTTTTCACAGATGGAAAAAATGGCATTTTGATAGTCTGACCAGTTTGGACTGGTTCAGGGTATCTTTTTCTAAGGAAATATGAACTTATTTATGCGGATTGAGAATTTAAGGGGAGGTTCAAAGGATGAACCCCCTTCAAGAGGGAAGAGATTAAAAAACAAGAGCCAAGAGATTTTAAAGGTTCTGGTTTATTCTGCCTGAGTAAGAGGCGGGTGAGGAATCCCTATACAATTGGAGTATTAATGAAATCTGAGCACTAGAAGCATGATGTGTGTATGTTCATGTATGTAGGACAGAACATACATTCATTATATGTTCTCTACAAATAGAGATTTGTACATATTGATCCCAGAGATCACTTCTGGGTTTCTAATAGGGCAAATCCAGCACCACTCACACTCATAGATGAGAACATAAAATGATTCCACAGAAGGTGGCAAATTATTCCCAATCTTCACAAGCAAGAACTAAGGCATGGTAGGGAAAAGGGGTGTCTAGAAATTACATCAGATGTAAAAATAATTTCTGAAAGGGGTGGCTATGTGGCTCAGTGAATAGAGCACCAGCCCTGGAGTCAGGAGGACCTGAGTTCAAATCTGACCTCAGACACTTAACACAAAAAAAACTAGCCATGTGACCTTGGGCAAGTCGCTTAACCCCAACTGGCCCTCCAAAAAGCAAAAACAAAATAAAATAATTGCTGACAGGGTTGAAACACAACCTCCAGAACCTGTTTGGAAGTTTCTAAAAATGGAATATAGTTTTCTCACCTGTTAAGAATGGTTTAGGTGAAGTCATTACTGAAAGCAAGGGACTTTCTTGACCTTTCAATAGCCCTTCTAAACCATGAACCCATGATTAAAAAATTTTCTAACGCCTAAATTTCCTCCTTGTTGTCAAACTTGTCTCCTTTGGAACCTGCATTAACTGAGCCAGAATTTGTCATGTATTAAATTTTCCACTTCTCATATGTTGATATGAATTGGGGGAATCCTCTTTAGCTTTAAAACTGCCTCTGATAAGACTATAAATTACTGAGTCAAACCGAAGCATTCACCAATTTTTCTAAGACTTCTTTCCCACAAAAGATCAGACTTTTCTAAAAAAAAAAAAATTATTTAGATATATATATATCCAATTTCAGGAAATAAATAATTAGAATATTAATTTGTATTATTAGCCATTTCCATATGAAAAATGTATGTTTTTTTTAAAAATCATACAAATTTCCATATTGTCCAATTTTATGCCACTGAGAAAAATCTAGTTGTGACCCCGGAATGGAAAAAGAGACCAAGATTTAAGGCCATTCACTCCAAGACAGTTTACTGCACTAGAAACACACCCATGGCAAATTACATATCAGCAGGTCAACTCGAATAGGAAGAATTTGAGTAAAAATATTGGATTTTTTTTTTAATCTTCAGTTCGAGCACTATTTCTGTGCGGCTAGGAAATTAAGAGATGGTCTTGATCACTCCCTTTGGTCTTTTTTCCTCTTTTAGAATTTAGCACAGTCTTTGAAAATCTTTTCCAGCTTCTGTCCCAACATTACCTTGCCACTCACTTTCAGCTTGCCAGCAAAGAAAGCTCTTTGAGGATTGGTTTTGCCTAGCACCAGTTCCATAAAAATATGGTCTGGAATAGTAAACACGGTGTCAGGTGGGCTCCTTGCTGATCCTGAGTATACTTCTCCAGATCCATTCTTCAAGTCGACCGTCCACTGAACAATGATCTTTCCATCTTTAGTAATGTCCAACTGAAATATAGCATTGACCTTCTTGACTAGCTGGCTGCCGACTTCTTTGACCCGACGGCTAATTTCTTGAAATATTAGATTACTCCGGAGTTCTATGACTTGAATGGATTTGGTTGCTGAAGGATCCTGAGCTGAATTCAATTCTACATATTGTCCTGTACCAGAAACTCCTTCAGCTGCTTTGATCTTAGGTTGATAGTGGCTTCTCTTTCTTTCTTTCTTCCACATCCTTCTTTGCAGATCCCCCTGAACTTATGATTTGGTTTCTAGACAGCCTTGACTAAGGTAGTACTGCCACACCCCATTGTGACATCAGAGATCACTCATATGCAGGTAGTTTGGGTCCCTGTATGCTGAAATCCTATTGGCGAATTTAATTTTTTTTTAAATGACATAAAGAGGCAAATACCCAAGTAATTGTGAGGTAAATTCATGGCCTAGACTCCTTAGGACTGCCTGGTATCAAAGTCAATAAATCATAACTTACATCTTGTTTCAGCGCTTATGCTTGGTGTATGGTATGCTTCATAAAATTTTCTTTTATTGTTATTATTAGTACTAATAATAACTGACATTTATCTAGTACTCTGAATTTTGGAAGAAAAAAAACCTTTATATACATTGTAATCTTCATTCCCTTCTCACAACTCTGTGAAGTAGGTACAAGTATTGTCCCCATTTTACAAAATGAGGAAGCCAAGGCTCAGAGAGAGGTTAAGCGACTTGCCCATGATCATACCACAGGTAAATTTCAGAGGTGGGATTTGAACCTAGGTGCTCCTGACTCCAACTCTTAACACTCTATACACAATGCCACCCTGTGTATAAAGAAATCTGCTCTTGGCAATGGTCATCTCTCTGGGACTCAATAATATCAGTCTGTCCTGAGTTTCCTCATTTCCCCTATTCCACACCTCAAAATTTTTCCTTATCTCCAACTGTTCTTTCTTCATTAGTCCTTTCTCTAAGAATGGGTCTTCTCCTAAGAATGGCTAACCTCTATTTTCATGCTTTTGATTCTACCCTTTCTTATCTGCCCTGGGAGCTTTGCTTGCTCTGTCTCTGCCTTTCTCTCCTACTGGGTCCTTTCCTGATACACACTCAATTCTCCTCTGTACCTAACCACCAGCTGATTATTCCCATTCCATCCCCTCGAGGTCCTTCATCTCTTCACCCTCTCACCATCAATTTTCTAAAGTGCCTTCATTCACTGGCTTCATCAACCTTCAATTCTCAAACTCTTGCAATCTGGCTTATGACACTACCACACTACAAAAACTGTACCAAGATTACCTGTGATCTCTTGAAACTGCTAAATCCAATGACAGTTTCTCAGTTCTCATCCTTCTCTGCAACTCTTGACATATCCTTCAGGATATGTCAAGTTTTCATATCACTCCTCTCTCTTGGTTCTGTTTCTATATGTCTAACCACTCCTCAATCTCTTGTTTGTCGCATCTCCTTAAGTATCAATGTCCCTCAAGGCTCTGTCATGGACTCTCTTCTTGCCTATCCTCTCTCCTTCATTAATATCCTCAAGTATCATCTATATAGATAACTCTCTCTTGCTCTCTCTCTCGCTCTCTCTCTTTCTCTCTCTCTCTCCCCTTTCCCTCTCCCTCTCCCTCTCTTCCTATTTAGTTTTTTTACTTCCAATTTCTCCCCTTCTCATTCCCTCCTTTATATAACTATTTTTCAATTCTCTCCCCAAAAGGTTCTTTATTTGCTATAAAAGGTTACCTCCACCACCACCACTAATAAGGTTTCTTAGATAACAAGTATGAAGAATAACTAATTATTCTTAATAATAAGCTGCTGAGATCAGTTTAAATAGGAAGTTACTAACTAATCTTCTCTTCCTTGGGAGGGTAGGCAGCCTCTTTAGCAGTCTCCTTGTGGTACACTAGGGTAGAGTCTGTCTCCTCCACATATAGTGATATATAATACCCCCCACAGAACTATGGTGGCTGCCACGCTGCCTATCTTAGGTAAAGTGTGAGGTGTTTTTCCCCAATACAAAAATTCCTAGTTGTAGATCTAACTTTCATTGGTAGGAGAAGTTTCTACACCAGATATTCCCTATGCTTTGGCACCAAATGTCTACCCTGCCCCCTTTCAAAAGGAAAAAAAAAAGACAACACTTAGTCTCTGTAGGAATTTTACAAATATCCAATGAAACTTTTGTACTTATTTAAATAGGTGAGTAAGGTGGCTTCCTACAATATCTTACATTTGAACAAAATTAATGAGCACATAAATCAAGTTGTACCTTTGTTGTGTGCCACTTTCTATCAGCCAAATTTACCCAGAAGAATTAAAATGGACAGGTAAGCAATGCTATGCTAAATGGGGTTGGTATAAATAGACAACATGGAAAATGTATACTTCTTCTAAATCCTGGGTCCTATCTTGGGAGTTTGACAGGTGACAGAGAACCAAGAATGAGTGAATGAGTGCATGAAGATGAATGAATGAATGAATGAATGAATTAATGAACAAGCATTTTGACATGATTATTATGTGGGGGACATTGTGCAAGATGCTCTAAATTAATTACAGCAGTTCTCAACCTGGGGGTTATGTTCAATTTAAATACATCTTGCATATCAGATATTTACATTATGGTTCATAACAGTAGCAAAATTACAGTTATGAGGCAGAAACAAAAATAATTTTATGGTTGGGACATAGCATGAGGGACTGTATTAAAGGGTCACGGCATTAGGAAGGTAGAGAACCACTGCAAGAGAAACTGTGGAGATGCATTCTAAAAGTTACTAGCCATCTTGCCATAACCTTGCTATCAAATGGATATGGACTTTATCACAGATGTGCTGCCATCCTGGCACCATTCTTGCAGATTCTGTCATATGATTTTTTGCGGTAAAATTCCCTCTGACTCACGGATGGTCAAGCATTTTTCAAAAGAGATGGTATGACTTTGTTGGTTACTGGCACAAAGTTTCTGACCATGTATCACAATTGGCTGTCCAGTTGTGGAATGGGTTATAAAAGAAACTACAACTTGTAACCACATAACCCTCCTCCCCACCCCAAATCCTTCACCCTCCAACACACAGAGAAGCAAAAAGGCAGGTAAAATGGGCCAACTGAGACATGAACCATTTCCCAAAGATCTACCATCTGCCTCCCATCAGAAGGACCAGAACTCTACATGCACAAGGCCCATTTGCAGGTTTGTTTTGAGCCTCAAATGACAGAATGGATATAAAGAACTTTGCAAACCTTAAAGCACTATATAGATGCTTATTATCATCATTAATTTACAGTCACCAGATTTCTAGTCAGATGATTACTTCATTCCATGAGCCTTTCACTAAACCCCTACTTAGCTCAAGAAAGGCTTATCAAGCAATACAAGTATGGGCCAATAAAGTCTCTGGGGGTGGGAAATGTATACACATACAATTTTAAGTTTAATCAGCATTGTTACCAGTTTCTTAAGTCTAGAAAAGCAACAAAACAATAAATCAAGCCTTGATTTATACCATTGAAGATTTCTAAGCTGAGCATTTGCTCACCCTGGAAATTTAACAATCAGCTCACAAGCCAGTGAGAGCTGGTTCCAGTACACCCTATTCATTTGAAGGCAGCTAGGTGGTAGAGAGGATAGAGTGCTGAGCCTGCCACCTGGAAGAATCGAGTTCTAATTTGACCTTAGATATTTACTAGACCCTGGACAAGTCACTTAACCTCTGACTCAGTTTCCTTGGTGATAAAATGGAAATAATAACAGCACCTACCTCCAAGGGTTGTTTTGAGGAACAAATAATATAATATTTGTAAAGTATTTAGTACAGTGCCTAGCACAAAGTAGGTCCTATGTAAATGCTTATTCCTTCTCTCTGTCTTTAGAACAAGAGGGTCAGTTCAGCATTGGGAAGTTCACCATCATCAGGAGACTGATTATATCCTTCTTCACTGCCTAACAGATGAACCTCAGAATGAGCAGATGCCTGCCTCTTTCTGTTAGCAGAAGTATCTATGAGCCAGAACACACATGCTACAACAGGCTTCAATAAGAATACAAGAACAAGAAAGGTGCCAAGGGAAATGATGACCATCTGTTAAGTATCTATCATCAACCTATCTAGTAAGACATTATGCTAAAAAGTAGCAGAAATACAGAGTTTAAATAAAATGTAGCCACTGCACTCTCCAATTTTATAACCTAGCAGGGAGGAGATGATATGTACACCACTGTGTATTACAAAGCACGTGGTAAATATATATTATAGGAACACACGATGTGTTATGAAATCAGCAGGGAAAGTTGTGGGAGGGAAGGTTGTTACTCACTTGTGGGACTGGAAAAGACTTCCTGTAAGAGCTAACATTAACAGTGAACTTTATGAGTAAGAATTCAACAGGTCTAGAGGGGTGAAGAAACATTAGGAGCAAAGGAGACAGAAAAGGAAAAATAGGGAATGGTAGCCTCAGGTTATAGCTATAGCATAGATGACATTAAAGAAAGCAATAATAAAGTTGGAAAGTCAAGTTGGCATGAGTTTTAAAGACCTAGAAGGGGACAGAGCCAAGATGGCAGAGTAGAAGCAGGGACTTGCTTGTGCTCTCCCCTAAACATCTGTAAATATCTGTAAAAAATGACTCTAAACAAATTCTAGAGCAGCAAAACCCAGAAAATGACAGAGTGAAACAAATTTGCAGTTCAAGACAACCTGGAAAGTGGGCAGAAAAGACCTATTGCATCAGGCTGGGAAAGGAGCACAGACCAACACTGGCTGCACCAGCAGAAACTAAATCACTGGTGCCTGTGGTGGTTTCCAGACTTTTCAATGCACAAATGCCAGAAACAACTTAGAAGGTCAGTAGGAAAGGTCTGTTGGGACCTAGGGGAGAGAGGAGTGTGGTCCAGCCCCAAACCCAGGGTGGTAGAAGTGGCCACAGCAGCACTGGCTATTTCTGGATCTCTTGGTCCATGGACAGTGCAGGGATTGAGTGACTGATCAGAGGGGGATTGCAAGGATCTTTTTCCTGGCACTGAGGAAGGATTCTCTTGCTTTGCCTTGATTTGATCTGGGTCACAGTCCTGGGTGGCAGTTTTGGGGCAAGGAGGAGTGCTGGCATGGAGGAGCTTGTACAGGTAGTGAAGAGGGAATCCTCCTCACAGTTTCAAGGCAGAAAATAATACTTGTGGTCACTCACAGACCAGAGCACAGGCCAGGAAAGGAGTAAACACCTCTCCTTTGATCATACCTCCTTGGAAAAATTGAAAATTTACAAGCCCCAAGAAGTATCTCAGAAAATAGTTGCACAAAACTCCTGAAGTTTGGGACAGTACACTCTCCACACTGGAAGCAGAGTCCTACCTTAACAACAAGTTTAAAAGTCAAGTAATTGACTGGGAAAATGAGCAAATAGCAGAAAAGATACTCAGACTATAGAATCTTACTTTGGTAACAAAGAAGATCAAAATATACAACCAGAAAAAGACAACAAAGTCAAAGCTCCTACATCCAAAGCCTCCAAGAAAAATATAAATTGTTCACAGGCCATGGAAGAACCCAAGAAGGATTTTGAAAGTCGAGTAAAAGAAGTAGAGGAAAAATTGGGAAGAGAATTGAGAGTGACACAAGAAAATCATGAAAAACAAGTCAACAGCTTGCTAAAGGAGACCCAAAAAAAAACCCTGAAGAAAATAGCACCTTAAAAAATAGACTAACCCTTGGGGCAGCTAGGTGGTGCAGTGAATAGAGCACTGGCCCTGGAGTTAGGAGGACCTGAATTCAAATCCGGCCTCAGACATTTGACACACTTACTAGCTGTGTGACCTTGGGCAAGTCACTTAACCCCAATTGCCCTGCCTTCCCCTCTCCAAAAAAACAAAAACAAAAGCAAAATAGACTAACCCAAATGGCAAAAGAGTTCCAAAAAGCCAATGAAGAGAAAAATGCCTTAAAAGGCAAAACTAGCCAAATGTAAAAAGAGGTCCAAAAGCTCACTACAGAAAATAATTCCTTCAAAATTAAAATAGAGCAACTGGAAGCTAATGACTTTATGAGAAATCAAGAAATAACAAAACAGAATCAAAAGAATGAAAAAAAATAGAAGACAATGTGAAATATCTCATTGGAAAAACAACTGACCTGGAAAATAGATTCAGGATAGATAACTTAAAAATTATTGGACTACTTGAAAGCCATGATCAAAAAAAGAGCCTAGACATTATCTTTCAAGAAATTATCAAGGAAAACTGCTTTGATATTCTACAGCCAGAGGGGAAAATAGAAATGGAAAGAATCCACCAATTGCCTCCTCAAAGAAATCCCAATAGGAAAACTCCTACGAATATTGTAGCCAAATTCCAGAGTTTCCAGGTCAAGGAGAAAAATATTACAAGCAGCCAGAAAGAAACGATTCAAGTATGGTGGAGTCACAGTGAAGATAACACAAGGATTAGCAGATTCTACATTAAGGGATCAGAGGGCTTGGAATGTTATATTCTGGTGGTCAAAAGAGATAAAATTAAAACCAAGAATCACCTCCAGCAAAACTGAGTATAATTCTTCAGAGGGAAAATGGATATTCAATGAAATAGAGGACTTTTAAACATTATTGATGAAAAAAACCAAAGCTGAATGGAAAATTTGACCTTCAAATACAAGACTCAAGAGAAGCATGAAAAGGTAAACAGGAAAGAGAAATCATAAGGGACTTATTACAGTTGAACTGTTTACATTCCAACATGGAAAGATGATATTTGTAACTTATAAGGCCTTTTTCAGTATCAGAGTAGTTGGAAGGAATGTGTGTGTGTGTACACACACACACACACACACACATATCACATACATACATATGTTACAGAAGGCACACAGTGAGTTGAATATGAAGGGATGATATCTAAAAATTAAAATGAAGGGGTGAGAGAGAGGAATGTACTGGGAGGAGAAAGGGAGAGGTAGAATGGAGTAAATTATCTCACATAAAAGAGGCAAGAAAAAGTTTTTACAGTGGAGAGGAAGGGGGGGAGGTGAGAAGGAATGAGTGAACCTTACTCTCATCGGGTTTGGCTTAAGTAGGGAATAACATACACACTCAATTGGGTATGGAAATCTATATTACAGGAAAGCAGAGGGAAAGGGGATAAGATGGGAGAATGATAGAAGGGAGGGCACAGTGGGGGAGGGAATAGTCAGAAGCAAACACTTTTGAGGAGGGACAGGGTCAAAGGAGAGAATAGAATAAATGGGGGGCAGCAGGATAGAATGGAGGGAAATACAGCTAATCTTTCACAACATGACTATTATGGAAGTATTTTGCATAACTACACATGTATAACCTATATCAAATTGCTTGCCTGATCAATGAGGGTGAGTGGAGAGGGAAGAACAGAGAGAATTTGGATCTCAAAGTTTCAAAAATGGATACTAAAAATTGTTTTTTACATGCAACTGGGAAATAAGAGATACAGGCAATAGGGTATAGAAATCTAACTTGCCTTACAGGAAAATAGAAGGGAAGGGGATAAAAGGGGAGGGGGGTGACAGAAGGGAGGGAAGATTGGGGGAAGGGACACTAAAAATGCATGCTGTCTTGGAATGGGGGGTAGGGAGAGATAGGGAGAAAATTTGGAACTCAAAATCTTGTGGAAGTAAATGTTGAAAACTAAAAATAAAATAATTAATTAGAGGACTAGAAGTCGAATCAAAGGCATTTGGACTTTATGTGGCAGCCAATAGGGAGCCACAGAAGGGATTTGAGTGAAGAAACAGTGTTTCCCAAAGCAGTGCGTGGTGAAGATCCCTGGATTTATGTTGTAAGACCTGGATTCAAAATACAACGCTGCCATTTGCTATCTGTGTGACTTTGGTTAAGTCATGAACCCTTCCCAGCTTCAGCTGCATGTATTTCTTCCTCCGTCTAGGTCTCGATTTCCTCATGTAAAGGTGATGCAGTTGAACCAGGTCAGGGTTCTTAGTTTTTTTGTGTCTTTCACGGGCTTCTTAGGTAGACGCTGGTGAAGCTTCTGGATCCTTTTTTCAGAATAATGCCTTTAATTGCATAAACTAAGATACACAAGATTATAATGGAAACCAATTATGTTGAAATAAAGATGTCATTTTTTTTCCATCCAAATTCATAGATCCCTTGAAAATCTATCAATGGAACCGTTGGGAGCTGGTGCATCCCAGGTTAAAACCCTTTAACTATGAGGTCTCATAACTCTAAATCACATGATCTGATGGTGGTTTGGCTTTTCAACCTCCTGACATTATGTCTTCAGCATGGTTTTCTCTGTCTTTATTTTGAGAACTGCCCCAAAGCTATCATTCTAAATAACTTAATCTTTCTTACTTATGAAGCTGTCAAGTGAAACACAATTTAAGAAGGATGTGTTCAGTACAGTCTATTTCAAAGCTCAGTATTAGGGATAGAAAGACAAAAACAAAAAACAGTTCCTGCCCTCTAGGAATTTATAAGCTACTTATTTAAATAAATAAGTAAAATATAATATGATTTGTGGAGGGTGAGAGCCCAAAAAATTACGGAGATCAGACTTACCTTGGGAGTAAGTGAACTCTGAAAAGATGGAAAGCTGAATTTAAGGAACACTGAGTTAGCCAGTTTGGTTAGAAAACAGCTTGCATGAATAGGAGTAATATGAAATATATGAATAATGTTTTATAATATTATATAATTCATAATATATTGTGAATTATAATATAGGTCCTAATGTATTAGAATAATTATCAATAACATCTCTAATTATGTATTACTCATAATATATTCTGAATATTATTCATGTTTATAATATTATATTAATAAGATGATAAGGGGGGCAGAGCCAAGATGGCAGCCTAGCAGCAGCAACATATCACAGCTCTCACATAGCCACCCCAAAATACCCATAAAATATGACTCTAAACTAATCCTAGAACTAAAAAACGCACACAAATATACTTTCCACTAAAGTCACCTCAGCTACAAGGTACCATATCAGCACTGCAAAATGAAACCAGCCTGGCCTGAAGCCCTGGCTGAGCCCTGGGGGCGGCTGGATGGGAAGAGCCTTGGATTAGTGGCAGCTGTGAGCAGCGTGCAGAACTAGGTCAGGCGGACTTGCAAAATCGGGGAAGAAAAGCAGTCTGGCTGAAAGGCCTCCAGGGCTGGAAAGCGAAAGGCAGAGGTTTTGCACCTGCCTAGCGTTGCAGCTTCCACATCCGCGGCCTGCAGACAGCAGGGGGACTAAGTGATTGTTCAGAGGCCAGTGCTCTCACGTTGAGCAGCCTGGATCCGGATTGCGGTCTCGGGCCTCAGTCCTGGAGTCTTCATTATCCAGTGAGCTGGAAGTAAGTAGGAAAAGGACCCAGCACCTTCCTGAGAGCTACAGCAGCCGGGAGGACCCCAGCGATTTGGGACAGAGCTTTCCCTTCTGGAAGCAGAGCCCCACAGAGATTAAAAAAAAAATCACAGACTGACCAACCATGAGTAAGAATAAGCATAAGAAGCAAAGTAAGAACAGCAACCAAACCCT
>CM053581.1:132888450-132907988 GCA_028627135.1 Pseudochirops cupreus
GAGAAAGAATCTAGAATCTAAAGTTCTATAATCAAATGTTAAAAATATATATATGTGTGTATATATATATATGCAATTATTATTATTATTATTATTGTTAACTACATCCAACTGGAACTTGAGATACACAGGCACTGTGGTTGAGAGATCCATCCTGCCCTACCGAAAGGTCAGAGGGATGAGGGCGTAAGACATAGGAGAGATTTGATTGGGGGAGGGGAGATACACTGGGATGGCTGTTTTGGGGCAGTGGGTAGGGGAAAGATGGGGAGAAAATATGTAACTCAAAATCTTGTGAAAATGAGTGATGCAAACTAAAATAAAATTTAAAAAAAAAAGATGATAATATGAATAGTAGGCTGGAGTCAAATGATGAAAGGCTTTAAATGCCAAACCAAGTAGATGGTATTTTGTTCCAGAGGCAATAAGAAGTCATGCCCATTCTTGAACTGGGAAGTGACATGGACAGATCTATCCCTGCCTTAGGAAGATTGTTTTGGCAACATTGAGAAGGATGAATCGGAGAAGGGAGAGATTGAAAACAGAGTGCCACCATGTGATGTGGCAGTTGAGCCAGTTGGGGTGGCTAGGTGGCACAATGAATAGAGCACCAGCCCTGGAGTCAGGAGGACCTGAGTTCAAACCCAGCCTCAGACACTTAACACAAAAACTAGCCGTGTGACCTTGGGCAAGTCACTTAATCCCAGTTGCCCTCCAAAAAAAAAGGCGGTTCAGCCAGCTCATGCTAACTTAGGCTGCATGAGAAGAGGGGATTGTTTCTAGGAATACGGAAGTCTAAGTCTTATTATACTCTGCAGGATCTGGTCAGACCACACCTGGAGTATTAAGTTCCATTCCAGTTACAATATTTTAAGAATAAGCTAGAGAGTAACTAGAGGAGGACAAACAGTATGGTGAAGAGCCTTGTCTTCATGACCTAGAAATTGGGGCTCTTTAGCCTAGAGAAGGGAAAACTAAGGGACAATATGACAGCTGTCTTCAAGTATTCAAAAAGTTCTTATGTAGTACAAGGATAATTGGACTTGTCCTGCTTGGAGCCAGAGAGCAGAACTAGGCACAGTGGTTGGAGACTGGAGGTAGGGGAGTTTCTGATTTAGTTTTCACATAAGTGGAATTAGAACTACCCCAAAGTAGAATGCTTGGGCTGTCTCAAGTAGTAAGCAGACCCCACCCCATTGGAGGTATTCAGGCAAAGGATGGTGACCACTCATCAAGAAAGTTGTAGATAGGTCTCCTTTTCAGATAAGGTTAACCTAGATGGCCTCTGGGGTCCCTTCCAACACAGAGAATCTGGGATTCTATGGACACCAATCAGGACATGATTGCTATAGGGCTGACCAGAGGAGACAACAGGCAATGCTGTGTAATTACCTTGAAGTATAAAAAGAATACCAAAAGGGATCATCAGATTACCAGTATGGTTCATATTTTAACTATTAATTGCTATATATCACCATGATTGATTCTTTTACAATCTTCCTAGAAATAGATGAAGCTTTGTACATTTGGGTCAATCAATCCACAGTTATTTGTTAGAGGCCCCACAGGTGCCTATGATGCCACCTAGATTTTTTGACATCTACTGTTCTAAGATAAAATGTGACAGTCCCTCAAAATAACAAATATATTAGCGGGTAGACAGCAAGAAGAAGGCAGAGTATTGTGGAGTTAAAAGAAACAGTTCAGTTACGTAAAACAATGTCTCTTATTCTGAAATCATGGTATTTATACAACTTGTTTTCCCAAAGCAAATTATAGAAAATCTGTTAAGTAAATAGCACCTGAGTCTCCCTTGCACCCTAGAGAGCAGGCACGGTCCCCAGCTGGAGTAAGCTTCCTCCACGGGCAGTCCAAGCTTTTGCCCCAGAGCCAAGCTTAAATTCAGTGCCAGGCTTAAATAGCTAAAATAAAGCAGCTGAAGCACCATTTTGGACATGAAGGTTTTCCTGATCCTACCAACTGCTAGTGTCCTCCTTCCCAAAAAACCTTGTATTTAACTAATTTGTATTGTACAACTTTATATTAATGCCATATATGTTTAGATTTGTACATGTTGTCTCCCGCATTAGAATGCAGGCTCATTGAGGGCAGGGATTCTTCATCGTTTGTACTTGCATTTCCAGTGCCTAGGATAGTGTCTGGCACAGAGCAGATGTTTAATAAATACTTGTTGATTGACTGACAGAGGAACAGTAGAAGATTTGTGGATTTTAGTTTCTACAGTTCAGTAACAAGGATATAAGCAACCCTGACTCCCTAGGAAAATCTACAAGATGGCTCTTTCCACATCTCCTGGGAGGCTGAAGCAGAAAGAGCCAGCCCCTTCCCCTACATGATAATTACCCCTATTCCCCTCTGTCTTCCCTTCCTGTTCCTCATCCCTGATTTAGCCTACCCATTGCACATAGAGGCACACACACACACACACACACACACACACACACACACACACACACACACACAATAAGGTCGCACCTACCCATCATCAATATGAGTAACTGATGACAAGGTACATCCATTTACTCTTCTTTAGATTAATCAGCTACAGAAGGAAATAGATAGGAACTATTATTCTTAATTTCTAGAATGATAAACTAATTCCCAAGATCACTCATTTTGTCTTCTTCCCTTAGTATCTAAAAATATAGAATCCCTGAGAGATGATGAAACATCTTTCTGTTGGGGCAATCAACCAACCAGAAAGCATTAATTAGGAACCTACTCTGTGTCAGGTCTTATGTTAGATACATGCTGGAGATACAAAGACAAAAATGAAAGTGTTACTCTCAAAGAACTTAAAACGTACATATAACTATTAAGTATACACAAAATAGGGACAGCTAAGTAGAGCAATAGAGTTCCAGGCTTGGATCCAGGAAGACTGATCTTCCCAAGTTCAAATATGATCTCAGATACTTACTAGCTGTGTGACCCTGAGCAAGTCACTTAACTCTGTTTGCCTCAATTTCCTCAGCTGTAAAATGATCTGGAGAAGGAAATGACAAACCACTCCAGTGTCTTTGCTAAGAAAACCTAAAATGGGGTCACAAAGAATCAAGCACAACTGAGACAACAATAACAAAATATGCAAAATAAATACAACGTAATTTGGAGGAGGGAAGGTGTTAGAGTGAGGGGGAAAGTCAGGAAAGGTTGCATGTAGAAAGTGGCTCTTAAGCTGAGTCTTGAAGGAAACTTGGGACTCCTAACAGACAGAAGTGAATAGGAATACATTCCAGGGATGTAGGACAGCCAGGACAAAAGGAGACTGTGACTCAAGTGCCTGCTCAGACCCTGGACCCTCTTCAATCCATGCAACAGCTTTTTCCACTAGAACAGGAGCTCAGGCTTTGTAGTCAAGCAAATCAAAGCCAGATGTCCTTTGTCACCTCTTCACTGCTTACTGTGGGGAGGAGCTGAGAGTGCCCCACTACCTAAAGAAAGGCTTTCTTCCCACAAAGAATGTCATTTCTAGACTAATGAGACCCAAGAAAAGATTCTTGACATTTCTCAACCAAAGGGCTTAAGTAAAATGGACATGGGCCAGGGTTTCAGGCTATTTTTTTGCTTGGTTTGTGAATACTTACTTCCTTGTAAATGTCTATCCCTTTCTACTGACACATTGCACAGATATGGAGCCTAAGGTCTATGCTACTTATATTCTATCCAATCATATGAATGAAACATCTATCTGTCTTGATTTGTCTGATTGATTGTGCTAGGATAGCATGATAATAACTTTAGATAGAAAGATGATAGATACATTAACCCTTCTACTAGCCATTGTCAGTTAAATTTAAAAGAGGACCTTCTGGTGTTGTATTAGAAGAGAACCAAGAATCCCAGAAGACTAGAATTGTCACAGAATCACATACTCTCAGAATTAGAACCTCAGAGATCTCAAAAGCAATCAAGTCCAACCTGACCCTGAACAAAAATCTCCTTTGATTATATCACCAACTATGGGGTCATGCAACCTCTGTCTGAAGACTTCAAGAGAGGGGGAATCAGTTACCTCCCCAGGCCTTGTATTTCCAATTAAGTCTCCACTTTGCCTGGAAGAAATGCTTGTTATATGTGAGATGCCTCAGTCCAAAAAGACTAATGCTTTCTTCATCAATGGTCCCTGAACTCTGTGAGAATTCAACTGATGTATAAGAAGCAGAAGTAGAATAGAACAGATCAGAAGAGAAAAATAATTAAATCAGTCAAAAGGGGCATAGGATATCTCATACATGGTGGGGGAACAGGAGGAGAGACAGAGAGAGAGAAAGAGGGAGACAGAAGCAGAGAGAGAGAAAGAGAGACAGACAGACAGACAGAGAGAGAGAAAGAGAGAGAGGAAGGGAGGGAGGGAGGGAAGGAGGGAGGGAGAGAGAGAGAGAGAGAGAGAGAGAGAGAGAGAGAGAGAGATTGAGATGGTACAAAGGAGGAACCTGTCTCTGAAAAGAAAATCATTATTTCATTTGATCCTCACAACAACCCTAGGAGGCAGGTACTATTATTATCTTCATTTTACAAATGAAGAAATTAGGCATGCAGAGTTTCAATGACTTGCCCAGGATCATACCGCTAGTAAGTGTCTGAGGCTGTATTTGAACTCAGGTCTTCCTATCACCAGACCCAATGCTCCAAACTCTCTGTTACTGAGCTGCCAAGATAATGATCATGATGACCACAGAGAGGCTCAGAACTGGACCTGAAATGGACATTAGAGCCTACCTCGTCCAACTCCCTCATTTTACAAATGAAGACACTGAGGCTCAGAAAAGTTTCGCACCTTGCCCAAGGTCGTCTAGGTATTAAGTAGCAGGTCTGAATTTGAACTGAGGTCCTCTAACTTCAAATCCAGCAAGCTTTTCACTCTAACATTGTTACTTCAATGAAAATGATAATAAAATAAAGGAGATCCTAAGTATGTGTTTGCTTGTGTCCTAGACCCAAAGGGATAAATATGTACATATACACATGGACAAGAATATATCCACATACTCGCCAAGTTTAAAATCAGATACTGAAGAACAAGCATCTCATAGGCTTGTTCTCAGAATGTATATTCCATTTTTTAAAATACCCTGAAAATAGCATGATGTGAAATTTTCATTATACCTTGAATTTGACATTTCCAAGTGAAAAATTACTTCTGTTCCCTGCTTACTGATGGTTTAAAAAACCCTACTAATGCTTATGCAACAGCTGGGCCAAAACATGTGATATTTCAGGTTCTGACATTTTGAAGGAGGAGAGATTTCTTTTCCAATTTGGTCCTCCTGGAACAAGTTTCTTCAGTTGACAGAACAGCAAATCTCTCTCCCTCAAGTCAACAGAATTGTTTTTGTCAAGTGATTTCATAATTTTCTATGTTGGCATTTGAGCCCTTAAAAAAATAACCAAAATAAATAAACAAATGGACTGGCCATGCATCCCTGCACTAGGGAGAGCTCCTTGCCAAAGCCTATACTTTCCTGGAGCAGCTGGAAAACTGGGATGGGTCCACCACAGGTGAGGTTGGTTGGCAGCTGCTCAAATCCCTGGGAGCAGTCTTACTATGCAGTTAATCTCACTGTTTGGGGCATAGTGCAAGAGCTGGATAACCTAAGGATGTAATTATTCCAGGTCATGGGGAAGCTAAGATTGTTTGAGATTAAATTTTCAGACTCAATGGCACATTGCAGCAAAGAAGTTAACATCCAGGGAGTGAAACACAAACAGACTACTTACCCTACCATCTTCAGTGCAGACAGTGGGAAGCTATGGCTTTTCAGTCAGGCCACCAACTAGCAAAATTGGTGAGGTTTGGGGGTTTCTTGACTTCACAGGACTTCAGTTATTAGGCTGCTTCTAATAAGCACGAGGCTTGCTCTGGTGACTGATTTAATGTCAGTGGGGTTACCAATATGCTGTCCTAAAGTTCAATTTGGCTTCTCTTGGGAATAGCTATAAACTTCAGGCAAGAGTTAGCTTGAATCCAAGATATTCAGAATGTTAGCCACCAGTGTTTTACTTTCTAACCCTTCTAAGGAAGATACTACATCAGTTTCTCAGGCTTGACCTATTGGTTCAGTCAATGCCATCATTGTGTTAACTCTACTGGCCCACATATGAAGTCTCAAGTCAAGGTTGGGGAAACCCAGACTGGTCAGCATGCAGGTCCTTGAACTCAACTAGAATAATAATAGAATAGATATGGAACTAAGGCAATAGCTCTGCAGAGGACAGAGAGGAGAAGACCAGATAAGAGCATTGTAAGATCACACGTTAAAAGATCGAAGAAAATTTAAAGATAATTTAGTCCAAACCATTCATATAAGTAAACTGAGGCCAAGAAAGGTGAATTGAATTGCTCAAGGCCACTCAGGCCTAAGTAGCAGAGCTAGGATTTAAATCCAGGTTTCCAGTGTTCTTTCCACTACACAAATCCAGTCCACTTGAACAAGGGGGGCTAAGAAATCAGAGATTTAGTCATTCATTCACTAAGGATCATTCAACAAGGCAAGCCTGAAAAAATGAAATAGCCAGGAGAGATTCTGAATGATTCAATAGTGCTGAGAGACCTTCTGTAGGTTCCCTGGGGAATTAGGGCAATGGAATCCATCAGAATCAGGGCCATCATCATCGTCGTCATCATCCCAAACTGCTGAAAGCCAGTAAGAACATCTTTAATAACACCGCTCTCATATTGAGGCTATATGACTATCAATCATGGAACACCAGCAACCTGGAATATTACACATAACAACAGTAATCTTCATATAGAACACTGCACTTCCATATACATTTCCCAATTTAGCCTTTACAGCAAACTGATGAGGGTTAGTGGTATAAATAGAATCATGATCATAGATTTGGAGCTAGAAGTGACCTCAAAAGCCTTCTAATCTAACCCCCTTATTTCATGGACAAGAAAGGTGAGGTCCAAAGAGCTTGAAAGTGACTCACCAAAGGTCACATGGGGAGTGAGAGGCCAACCTAGGGTCCAAACTCAAGTCTTGTAACTCTAGACCCAGTGCTCTGCAGATGAGGAAACTGAGGTTTCCCAAGATCTCCCAACTAGTAAGTAGTGGACCCAAGACTCCAACCCAGTTTTTTGAATGTATGGTTGGGTGGATGGATGGAAAAGTATTTATTAAGCATTTACTTAAGTCAACCACTGCAAGTTAAATGCTGTAATACAAGCAGAAAAAGCTAAACAGTCTCTGCTCTTACGAAGCTAACACTCTAATGTGGGTGGGGGGAGCAGACTTCAAACAAAAGTTCAGATTCAGGGTGGATGGAAAAACCCAGAAGTCTTGATAGTAAAAGCAGAGGTGCAGATGGTAAAGCTCAGGGGTCCTTAGAATATGTCAATAGGTTATTAATGACAAGGGTCTGCTGGGTATAGAGGAAGGGGGAGATAGTAAGGCTTGGAGGACAGTAGTAAGCAGCAACAGGGCAGGTAGTAAGTCCTGGTGGAAGGAATGGAGTTGGTGACTCCCATCTCATCTAAGCCAGGTAAGCAGCCTCAGAGCTTAGTCTGGGCTAAAGGAAGGGGAAGGGATACCCTTGATAGCAGCAGGTCTTCTCACCCCTGGGAAGTATTGAGTTAAATTCTGGGATGACCAGGGTCTGGGGAAGGACAACAGGTCCTTCCCATGGTGATCAGGCTCCCAGCCATCTGGTGCTGGGCTCTGAGATAGCTGGGGGTAGGGGATGGGTATAGATGGTGGATTGCAAAGGGGAAAATCAATGTATCCCATCAGAAGAACACTCCAAGATTCCTGGATGTTTCCAAAACTGTGGAAGTCAGGTGATGTGGCTAGGTTTAGGGTGCTCGAGATCCCAAAATACCAATAAGCTGGGTCCTGCCAAATGAATTTGACTCAAGTCTTCTCTCAGCCAAAGAAAAGTAAAGCTTATTGAAAGTTCACCATATGAGGTAGACTCTTAAGGAACCTAGGTATCTGTGATGCTTGCATTGGGCAAGCAGGACAGAGCAAGTCTGACACAGAGTAAGTCTGTGCTAAGTCATTCTACCGGGCTCTCACACCACATGGAGGGAAGATGGGGTCTTATGTACAGAAAGGTTGTGGGAGGAATCTAGGGGTGGTCTAGGAGGAGTTTGAGGAGGGTCTTTAGTAATGAGTGAATAAGGGTGGGAGGTTGCTGAAGGCTACCTGGAGACAATGGTGGGCTAGGCCAGTTCAAGGGTGGGAAATTGCTGGACTAGATAGCTAGCTAAAGACTTGGGTTGAGCCACAATGAAAGGCCTATGGCCTCAGACAAATGCCTTATGTGGGAAGATTCAAGGAGAGCTCAAGGTGGCTCCCAGAACCTGCATGCTAAATAAAGATCAAGGGTCCTAGCACTACCTGGGTTTTGTTTTAGGCAGTCTAAGGAAATAAAGCCTGTAGCTGCTCTTGAGCTATTCAGGGTGTATGCATACAAAGGGAGCTTAATGCCAATGGGAGCATGGGGTTTTTTAGGCTTTGCATGACACTAATGTTCTGTATTTCATTTTCTTCTTTCTAGTATCAAGGTATTATTGAGAGTTTCGTAAACTCAAACCATTTTAACAGAGACTGAGTTTTTAACAAAGTCCATTCAGTTGTATTCATTTTTATCCAATGTCCTTACTTTTCTAAACTGAATTGAGTAGTCCCTGGAGGAAGCAACTTTAGCTAAACCTAAAGCTAATTTTACTAGAGTGATCTCTACTTGTGTCTTTAGTTACTAAAGCTTGCAACTTGTGTGAGAGAAAAATACTCAGAATTTTGGGGTCTAAAAACATACTGGTTTAAATTGTATGAAGTAATTTGGAAAATAATAAACAATCCTTCCCTCAGGAGGTCCTGGGAAAGGAGCTATGGATGGCAAGCTACCCATGGTTGTAGTTATTAAGACAGAAATTCTTCTAAGTAGTCTAAAAGGATACTGTTCTGAGAGCAGCAGACAGGCACACAGGAGAGGCAGAGAGTTCTGGAGATGGGAGAAGGGATTTTTCAAGTGCCTACTATGTGCCAGGTATTTTGTTAAGAGTTTTACAGCTATTTTCTCAATCGAGCCTCACAGCAACCCTGGAAGGGAGGTGCTATTGATGAGGCGCAGTCTCCTTGAGCCTTCCTCAGGCATTTGCCTGAGGCCATGGGCCTTAAGTTGTGGCTCAGTCTTTGGCCCTCCTTTGTCCTGCAATTTCCCACCCTTGATACTCTTGTCCAACCCTTGAACTGGCCTAGCCCACAATTGTCTGTGGTCTCCGGGTAGCCTCCAGCAACTTCTCACCCTTAATCGCTCATTACTGGGGTCTGACCTCATCTGAATCCTGAAGACCCTACCCAAACTCCTCCTCTTGACCACCCCTGGATTCCTCTCACAACCTTTCTGTATATAAGATCCCATCTTCTCTCCATGTGGTGTGAAAGCGCCATAGAATGACCTAGCACAGAGTTACTCTGTATCATACTTGTTCTGGCCTGCTTGTCCAATGCAAGCATCACAGATACCTAGGCTCCTTAAGAGTCTACCTAATATGGTGAACTTTTAATGAACTTTTAATAAACTTTGCTTTTCTTTGACTGAAAGAAGACTTGAGTCAAACTCATTTGGCAGGACCCGGTGTGTTGGTAGTGCTGGTATTTTGGGATCTTGAGCAACCTCTAACCTTAACCACATCACTATTATTACAGCTATTTTTTCAAGGTTGAGGAAACTGAGGCAGACAGGTTAAGTGACTTGCCCCAGGGTCACACAGATAGCAAGTGTCTGAGGGAAGATTTGAATTCAGGTCTTCCTGACTCTGGGCCCAGTGCATTCTATCCTCTGAGTCACCTCGCTGAAATACTTCAATCCAGACTCAGGTCCTTGTGCCTCTCTCTCTCTCTCTCTCTCTCTCTCTCTCTCTCTCTCTCTCTCTCTCTCTCTCTCTCTCTCTCTCTCCCCCCATTGCTAATGGATAAAATTTCCACATCCTCTCAATGTGAGGTTTTGTCCTCCCTGAGAATTTTAAGCACCCAATTTAATTAACTTATTCTTCTTCTAGTTTCAAGTATTTACCATTCTAATTCAATTTATTAAGAAAACTGAAGGGGGGTCATCGTAAGCCCATCTCTTCCCTCAGTCCAGAGAGGTTGTGAGAAAAGCATTTTTTAAGTCTTAAAGTAATCCATAAATGTAAGTTGTTATTTTTGTTCTTATTATTAGAGTGCACAGAACTCCCGACGGGTGATGGGGATGATGATGATTGCCATTTATATAGCACTTTAAGGTTTACAAAGCACTTTCTCATTATTATTTTATCCTCACAACAACCCTGGGTAGGAGGTGCTATTGTTGAGGTCAGAGTTGGGAGAACTGGTTCAAATTTGAAAGAATTCACTTAGACCTTCTCTTTAGCCAATGGGAGCTTTATTGAGGTAAAAGCATATGGGCCTGAGATTTAATAAGGAGCTAAACAAAGGCATTGTTACAGGAAAAGGACCAAACTCATATAGACAGAAAGCTACACAGCCTATAGGGTAATGGTGTAATTTTAGAGTTTATAATGGGGGTTGGAGATTTAGGGACAGGATGAGGAAGATGAATGACACAAGATAAGGGAGACGAATTTTATGACCCAGGATGAGGGGGGAGACGAGGAATTCCATGGTCCAGGACAAGGGGAAAGTCTTATGGTATTTCAATAAGAGAAGAGACTCAAAGATGCCTTCTGGCTTAGGAGGGCCTCACAAGGAACTGAAAAAGCAACCGTTAATATTAACCCTTAGGGCACCTTTATATTCACATCACTATTACTATACCCATTTTACAGATGAGGAAACTAAGGCAGGGAACAGGTAAGTGAATTTGTAACAAGCTAGTAAGGTTCTGAGGCTGGATTTGAATTCGAGTCTTCTGGAATTCAGGTCCATCACTCTCTCCATATGCCACCTAGCTTGATAGCAGATTCTGCCAAGGTAAGTAAACTTATCCACAGCATTCAAAATTTCTTCATTTGATGTAATAAATGCTTCCACACATGCATGGTGCAGTGCTAGGTGGTGGAGAATCTCTGTTTTCTTGGTGTTGACTGCCAGACCAAAATTAGCACAAGTGGCAGAGAATCAACCCATACTCTGCTACATCTCAGCCTGAGAGGCTGCACTGAGTCCACAATAATCTGTGAGCAAAAAGTCACTCATCAGTTAATCTTTAATTATTTTTTCATTAATCTTTTCAAATCATTAATCTTTTCAAGTTAAAAAAGATCATCTTGTATTTGCTTTCTACTTTGGCATGTATAGCACTATTTGCTGCTTATACAAATCATGTGAGGTAAGTAGATAAAATGTTTCATTCCTCCATATTGCAGGTAAAGAAATGAAAGCACACAAGTGCATTAAGTGATCTTTTCAAGCTATCCATCAGCTATCTCTTGCTCTTGCCATATAACCAGTGCATTCAGAGGTTCCTTCATTGATATCCTTGACATTGCTTCTTTTTCACAATTCCTTGTCTGTAATGTGCAGCAGCCTGCTGCTGCCCGCCATGCCTCTTTGCATTCCCCTTCAGTCTGTTCTCATTTCAGTATTGTCACCTGCTTGCCACTACTTCTCTGCTTCTCCCCAACCTGGACTCACATGCTGTACCTCCAAGAATCCATGCTTCCTGTCCCAGGAGAAAATAAGGAACTCATTTTTAGATCTCCTTCCCTAAGGCTTGGTAACTATGTTTGTGCAAACTAGCCTGTCGATTGGTAACTATGAAAGTGCAAACTAGCCTGTGTATTCTACTTTATCTACAAGGTGAGTCTAGACACCAGACCATGCTTCAGCACACAACCCACCCAGTCATCTAGCTGTCTACCCTGGGCATCTTGCCACCTCCATGCTACCCCATGCACACGTTCTTCTAACCCCTCTCCAATTCTTTCCCTAGGCAGAATAATCAGATCTAGAAGTAATGTATTTCTGGAAAGAGCTTGCCAATTGATTAACTTATCCATCAACTCACCATCTCTTTGACACCACAGAACAACATTCCATTCCTTGGTCACTATTCCCATATATGTATTATCTTCCTCTATTAAAATATAAACTCCCTGAAGACAAGAACTGTTTCTCTCTTTATATTTGTATTCCCAGCACTTATCACAGTGCTTGAAACTTAAGTTCTTAATAAATGCTTTTTAAATTCATCCATTTATTCAGTCCTTCAGATACCACAGGGTTCCATGATCCACAGAAATACAATACAAGAACAACAACAATAGTATTGAAAAGATGGGTCTTATGTCTGATAAACTCAAAAATCAAAATTCCTGGTGGAAGAACTACCTATTTGACAATAACTTCTGAGAAAACTGGGAAGCTATTTGGCGGGAATTAAATTTAGACCAGCAAGTTCACAAGAGGACAAGTAGCCCATCAATAAACATTTATTAGATGCCTGCTGTGTGGTAGGAACTGTATTAAGTGATGCAGATACAAAGAAAGGTAAAGGACAGTCCCTAATCTTAAAGATCTCACAATCTATTGCAGGAAACAACGTGAAAATAACTATGTACAAACCAACAATATACAAGATAAATCAGAAATAACCAATAGAGGAAGGCATTAGAATTACGAGGGACTGGGAAAGACTTCCTGTAGCAGATAGGATTTTAGTTAGGGCTTGAAGGAAACCAAGGAAGGCTGGAGGAAGAGATGAGGAGAGAGAGTGTTTCATCCATGGGGCACAGTCAGTGAAAATGTCTAGTCAGGAAATGAAATGTCTTATTCAAGGAACAGCAAGGAGGCCAGAGAGAAAATGTAAGAAGACTGGAAAAGTAGGAGGCAGCAGAATTATAAAAGGTTTTGAATGCCAAAGAGTGTTTTATATTTGATCTTGGAGGTAATAGTCACTGAAGTTTATTTCAGTGGAGTGGGGAACAGGGACATGGTTAGATCTGCACTTTAGGAAGATCACTTTGATGACTAAGTGAAGGCTGAGCTGGAGTGAAGAGAGACTTGTGGCAAAAAGACCAAACTATTGCAATAATCCAGACATGAGCTGAGTGTGTGTCACAGAGTGACAGTAATGTCAGAGGAAAAAGGAGGAGCATGAGAGAGATCTATATGGGAGGTGAAGAAGAAGACAGCAGCTGAATGCATCTATGAGAATGAAGAGGAGGGGAGAAGAGGGAGCTCTAAGTGAATGGCCTCCATTTTTTTTTCAGTAAAGCATGAGGCAAAGCTCTCATCGAAAAGGGTTGGGGGGCAGGAGTCAGAAGAGGTTTGAAGAGAGCAGAAAAGGTGTGGAAGAGGTGCTGGAATAAAGGGATGGTAAGTTAATTAGGGAAATGTAAAAAGATTGTCTAGCAACAATGAGGACCAAGTTGAGATTATGTACTATACCTTTGTAGTGGACCCAGTCAGCTCCTAGTTCTCAAGAAACATGCTCTTCAATCTTGGGTGGGATTCCCTCTCAACTAGGAGTCCTAACTTCTGTTTAGAGTATAAACAGAATCCAGTCTGGGTGAGTTCTTATCCTGGAGAAAGGAGCCCCTGTCCTTATACCCCTCCATTAGAGTTTAGGGTGACCTGGCTCATGAAGGAGAAAACCAATCAGAGTCACCTGGATGGTGATGGATTCCACCGTCCAGATTGCTGGAGGTGGCTGAGTTTCATGATCAAGCCAACTCTTAGCAGAAGGAGCTGAAGACTTTCAGCCTACCTCCACCAATCAAGGATGATATGCAGTTGTGAAGGGAATTCCTTTTAAAGGATTTTTTAAAACTTTCAGGCTCTCCATGAGGCATCTTTGGCTGCTGAGAGAAACCACTGACTATTAATTTATTGATTGCCAGCTAGCTGAATTAATAAATTGATTATTAATTACCCAGAAATTCTGTCTCAGGGTTTTTCATTTGTTTCAGCAGGATGGGAAATCATGATAAGTCACAATCTCTATCACTGGAAAAGATGTTTCTCATGTCAATGAGATTACAGATGCCTCCCAGGGTACAGATACAGATACCTCCAAGAGGCTCATTGAGATTGTGGATGTAAAGTACTTTGCAAATATTAAAGCTCTATATAAGTTTCATTTGTTGGCTCAGGAAAGGTGCTGGCCATGGATGAGACAGGAACAAAATTAATGAAGAAATGTTCACTAAATGCTGATAACAAAAGGCTGGGCAGAATAGCAGATATTCAATAAAGCCAATATGGATCTTTTTGAGGGTGGAGAAACACTGAGTCCCATCTCATTATTTTAGGAATGACAGGTTCTAAGATCTCTCAAGCCCCAGGATCTAATAATGTTCTGGGACAGAGCTCCCTCTGCAGACCAGACTCTGTTTTGATGGTATTAATGCCCTCCAAGAGAGGATCAAAATAAACCTCGAGTATGTAACTAGAACCCTTTCAAGGAAATGTTCCATTTTGCCACTTCAGTTTCCCTCTAGGTAGAATCCCAAGGGGACAGTTAAAAACATCTGGTCAAGAGAAAGGAATACAGCCACTTTTGTTTTTCAGTTTTAGGAGAAGTCAATTAGAATTTTGTTTTCCTCTGTTAAATGCTACCTTTTTGCAACAACCTGAAGGGAGAAAAGATTTTCTTGCCATTTGGAAAAGTGTTCCAGGGAAGACTTATTGTCTAAAGAGACACAGAATTGTCTTGAGACTAGAGCACCTCTCCTCATGTCTCTGTTACCCAGAGCCCTCTAGTCTGTTTCGGGCTCCATGTTTGGCTTTCCCTCCACCTTAAGGTAGCCTTTAAAACCCCCTATATCACTTTCCTCCCATTCACTAAATGAAGATAATATCACTTTCTGCGGGTAATATATATGAACTGCTCTTCGAGCCTCAGCTGAAAGGCATGTGTCCTAAGTCCAAAGCAGCCAGGTCATCTTCCTTTTCTCCTTGCATGCTTTCTGTATGTCTCTGGCACTGCTGCTTCTGGTCTCAGGACAGCCTGGCAGAGAAAGGAGGCTAAAATCAGTCAGCAAAGCAGGATGAATCTCCTCCCTTCTCTTGTTCCAGGAGAAGTGCTTGGGGTTGAGGGAAAAACAATTATTATTCTTCAATGTGGTAACATGTACTCTCTTTTCTAATTAGGTAGAGCAATGTTGGCACTCCTTAAATGCTGAATACTCCCACTCATTTGCTTTAGTCACTGACTGCTTCTTCCTCACAATTTCCATAAAGCCAATTCATGTTCACGCAACATCAGAGCTGTAGTTTTGAGAAGTAGTTCAAGAGGTCATCTACTCTAGCCCACTGACTTTCAGGCAGGTCAGCACCTGCCTAAGGCAGGGGATCTTAATTTATTTTTATGTCATGGATTGGCAGTCTGATAAAGTTTATCTCAGTATATTTTTTAAATGCTTTGAAGAAAATACATTGAATTACAAAGGAAATCAATTATATTGAAATTTCATTATCAAATTTTTTTTAAAAATAAGCTCATAGACCCTCGGTTAAGACTCCCTGACCTAATTCAAAGCAGACAGCTGCTTCATGTTTAAATCCCCAAGAAAAATGGTCTTCCAGTCTTACTTGGTGCTTAAGAAGAACTGAAGGGACTTGACTTTTGGAGTGAAATCAGAAAGGGTATAAGAAGGGAGTGAGGTGGAATAAGGTTCAGGGAGCCAAAGAGAAGGGAGAGATGGTGAAGACTGTGACCTAGCATGGGGAAAAAAGCACTGACTTTGGAGGTCAGAAGGTATGAGTTACAATCCTGCCTTTGCTACTTACTGACTGACCTTGGACAAGACATAACCTCTGTGGACCATTCCTCCTCTGTAAAATGGAGGGCTTACCAGTGGTGGGGAACTTGTGGCCTCCAGGCCACATGTGACCCTCTAGGTTCTCAAGTGTGGCCCTTTGAATCCAAATTTCACAGAACAAATTCTTTCATTAAAGGGATTTGTTCTGTAAAGTTTGGATTCAGTCAAAGGGCCACACTTGAGGACATGTGTCCTCAAGGCCACAGGTTCCCCACCCCTGCCTTAGACTAAAAGACCTGTGAGATCTCTTCTACCTCTTAATCCTATTAGCTCTGAGAGAACCGTAGATTTTGCTTTACTTTGCTTACAAGAAAGGAGGGGATTTATTGGGTGGGTCATGGGAGATCCAGCAAGTTACTGGTGAGTTGTCATGGTATAAAAAACAAAAATGATCATTTATTATGGTAAAATATAATAAGTAAATCCTTCAATGACATTAAAGTCACAGAATTTTAAAAAATATTTTGTATGCTGTGTACTATGCATAGTGAGCAGGATATAATGGGATTTAGAGTCCTAAGGGACTAGAGATCATCTAATCTAACTCATTTTACAGAGGAGGAAACCGAGGTGGGAGAAGTTAAGTGACTTGCCCAGGATCACACAGCTAGTAAGTGAATGAGGCTGGATTTGAATTCAAGTCTCCCTGCCTGGGGGCCCAGTGCTCTATCTGCTGCACCACCCAGCTGCCCCAAACCAAGGTTCTCTGACTCTAAATCCAGAGTGCTTTCTACTGTACTATGCTTAAATAAGATATCATCTCTACCTTTATAGCACTTATCATCAGCAGTGAGGCAGGTTGGTGGCCCAGTGGATACAGCAATAGACCTGAATAAGGCAATGCCAAGTTCAAATACAGCTTTAGACACTTAACTATGTGACCCCAAGTCACTTAACCTCTGTCTGACTCAGTTTTCTCTTCTGTAAAATGTGGATATGATAGTGCCTACCTCCAAGGGTTGTTGTAAAAAAACAAATAAGATAATACTTGTAAAGTGCCTTACAAATCTTAAGGTACTATACAAATGGGTTTTTTTGTTATTATTACCATCTTACTCCAGCAGCAGAGCAATAACAGTCATTGACAATAGCAAAGTAGAAGGAACAATGAGAATTTTGTCCAGGGCAACAAAATTTAGAGGATTATGGCAATGCTTTTTATCCTAGCAGGTAAAAGCAATTGAACTTGACACATAGTTATCAAGAGCCAGATAAAATATAAAGCTACCAGGCAGCGTGTTTCCCCACACAGAGACAACTAAACTCCAGATAAGCCTCTTTCCAGCCTAACCCTGTCTTGCTGCTTTCTCTAAAAGTCCTAAGATCTTTTCTTTGCTCTTTATGAGGTCTTGTGTACAGAGGCCCAAGGTCTCTTCCCTCAATGAAATTAATTTTTAAAGTTGATTTAAGGTTGCTTTTAACACTGTTCACTTTGGAGCATGTTTTCTCATGCTTGTCCCAATGCCCCAGAATCATGGAGCTGTTCACATAGTGGATGCTTATTTAATCAGTTGACAAGTAAGTATGTGTCAAGTGCATACTATGGGCCAGGGACCATGCTAAACAGTAGGGATACAAATTCTGTTGAATATAATTTAGTAATTTGTAAAGAAAAACAGAAGCTTTCTCTCTTCTCTGTATCATACTGTACTGAAGCACTAAAGAAAAGTCTTTTAGGTTTGTCATCGTTTGGAGATTTAAAGACAAAATTTAGATGCTTCATCTTTCCTTTGTAATATCCATGATGATACGAAATATCTAAGGATAGTGATCCACAGAGGGCTTCTTTTTCTTTAAAATGCTCTGGAACACTGCACTTATCATAAGACACTGAGCCTCCCATGTGTTTGACTTCAAAGCACATACAAGAATAGGGTAAATCCAAGATGGCGGTCCTTTACATCCCAGGGTTTATGTTCTAAGACAGATATAGTGATGTAGAAACCCAGAGCAGAACAGCAGCTAAGGAATTCACTAACACAATCAGAACAGCCTGGCATTTTAGTCAAACACAGCAGACATACAGCACCTAACATTTTGCAAGAAAGACAGATTTTACATATCCCGCTGTACGCTGTTTTAAGCCAACTCTTAATAGCAGAAGGAACGGCTCCCTGCTGCTGAAGCCTGGCAGCAAAGATTCCAACTTTTCAGAGCTACAAAAAGAGAACTCAAAACTTTTAACTATTATGCTAAGGCCCCTCTATTTACTTTTAAAGAAGCCCAATTAAAGAAACCAAAAAAGAATACAAGGAGCTATAGTTTGAATAGTACAGAATGTGTCAGTTTGATTTTAATCACATTATTTGATAGAGTAATCTCATCAATGACCTACACTAATAGTGGAGATAAAAGTCATGATTGATAAAAAAATAAGGCATAACATAAAGGTTGGGTATATTTTTATTTTGACATGCAACTGGACACATACAAAACCCAAAAGAACTTTTGGACTGACAGGTCTAATTCTTCTGTAAAGTACAGTGGGGCCCAAACCACTTCCTTCCTGGCCCAGCTAGGGAAGGGCTAGGATCTGGTGGGGTATCTAAAAGGCCTAAGGTCATCAAGGCCAATGCATTAAATATCTAGCCCAGGGTGAGTGGAGCCAGGGTGGCAGAGTAGAAGCAGGACTTCTGTGTGGTTCTGGCTTCCACCTCCTCCAATACATGTAAAAGATGACTCTAAACAAACTTTAGAGCTACAGGACCCACAAAGTGACAGAGAGAAACAAATCTCCTGCTGAAGGAAGTCCAGCAGGCCAGCAGGAAGGACCCATTGCAGCGTGCTGGGAGCTGAGCCCAGCCCTGCACGTGCCCCTAGTTTTAGCCCCAGGGTGGCCCCCAACTAGGGGGTCCTGACCTTCCCCCTCACCAGGGAAGCTGGACCTGACTTCAGGAGAGTGAATCACCAGAAGCTGTAGCAGTTGCAGACTTCTCAATGTACAAATGCCAAAGAAAATGTAAAAGGTCAGTGTGGAACTTTGTTCAAATAGGGGGAGTGTGGTCTGGCTGCTAGCCCCAGGGTGAGAAGTGGAGGAGGCATGGTGGCTGCAGCTGCTGCCAAGTGGCTGTTTCCAGAGCTCCTGGCCTACAGATTATAGGGGCACCAAGCAACAACTCAGAGGGTAATTGCTCTTGCTTTGACCTGCTTGGATCCAGATCATGGTCTTGGGTGGTGGTCCTAGGGTGTGTGACCAGTGAGCCAGAGCGTGTGGGGGCTATAGAGAGGGCACCCATCTAATAGCTCCAGCAGCTGCAAAAACCTCTGCGATTTGGGACAGAGCTCTCTCCATTTTGGAAGCAGAGTTCTACTGTGGCAAAAAGCTCAAAAGTCAAGTAATTGGCTGCCAATATAAGCAAGCAACAGAAGCACACACAGATAATAGAATCCTTTTGGGGGGAAAAAAGGATCAAGGCATGGAGTGAGAGGAAGACATTGAAGTCAGAACTCCTGCATCAAAAGCCTCCAAGAAAAATATGAATTGGTTACAGGCCATGGAGGACCTCAAGAAGGATTTTGAAAATCAAGTAAGAGAAGTGGAGGAAAAATTGGGAAGAGAAAGAGAATGATGCAAGAAAATCATGAAAAGAGAGTCAACAGCCTGCTAAAGGAGATCCAAAAAAATACTGAAGAAAGTAACACCTTAAAAAATAGACTAACTCAAATGGCAAAAGAGGCCCAAAAAGCCAATGAGGAAAAGAATGCTTTAAAAAGCCAAACCTGCCAGATGAAAAAGGAATTTCAAAAACTCACTGAAGAGAATAATTCCTTCAAAATTAGATTGGAGCAATTGGAA
>CM053581.1:132908488-132933695 GCA_028627135.1 Pseudochirops cupreus
AGCTAGGATTAAAACCAAGAATCACCTACCCAGCAAAACTGAGTATAATGTTTCAGGAGAAAATATGGTCATTCCACGAGGTGGAGGACTTTCAAGCATTCTTGATGAAAAAACCAGAGTTGAATAGAAAATTTGACATTCAGATAAAAGAAGCAAGAGAAGCATGAGAAGGTAAACAGGGAAAAGAAATCATAAGGAAGTTATCAAAGTTGAACTATTTACATGCCTACATGGAAAAATGATAATTGTGACTTATGGAACTTTTCTCAGTATGAGGATAGTTGAAGGGAATATAAATGTATATATATATGTGTGTGTGTGTGTGTGTGTGTGTGTATACACATGTATATGTATATATTAGGGTATATGTGCATATGAATACATATGTGAGTGTGTATATATATATGTATGCAGGTATACGTAGACAGAGAGCACAGGATCAATTGAATAGGAAGGGGTGGTATTTAAAAAATACAATTAAGAGGTGAGAGAGGAATATAATGAGAGGAAATAGGGAGAGACAGAGTAGGGTAAATTGTCTCATATAAAAGAAGCGAGGGAAAACTGTTACAATGGAGGGAAAGAATAGGAAGACAAAAGGGAATGGGTCAACTTTACTCTCATTGAATTTGGCTTAAGGAGAGAATAACATACATACTAAATTGGGTATCTTACCCTACAGGAAAGTAGGGGGGAAGGGGACAAAAGAGGGGATGATAGAAGGGATGGCAGTTTGGGGGGAGGGGAAGGGTAGTTAGAAGCACACACTTTTGAAAAGGGACAGGGTCAATGTAGAAAATAAAACAAGTAGGGGGCAGGATAGGATGGAGGGAAATATAGTCAATCTTTTACAATATGTCCACTATGGAAATGTTTTGCGTAACTACACATGTACAATCTATATTGAATTGCTTATCTTCCCAATAAGGGTGGGTGAATAGGGAAGAAAGGAAAGAATCTGGAATTCAAAGTTTTAAAATCAAATGTTTAAAAAAATTATTATTATTGTTTTTACATGCAACTGGGAAATAAAATATACAGGCACTGGGGTAAGGAGATCCATCTTGCCCTACTGGAAAGTTGAGGGGAAATGGGGCAGGATATAGGAGGGAGCAGATTGGGGGAGGGGGCATTCAGTGGGATCACTGTTTTGGGGTGGTGGGTAGGAGGAAGACGAGGAGAAAATTTGTAACTCAAAAGCTTGTGGAAATGAATGTTATAAACTAAAAATAAACATTAAAAAAAAAAGAGAAGTAAAGCTGAGATCTTCCTCTACTTCTGCCTTCTGAGGATGAAGCTAGCCTTTTCCTTAACACAGTTAACCTCTTTACCTCTGTCCTTTGTCTTATTCCTCTCACCCTCTTCCAACTTCTTCTATGACCTTGAAAATTGGTATTCTCTCCCTCATTCTCTCCCTCTCGTCTTCAACATCTCCCTCTTACTCCTCTGACAACTTCTCTAGGGTCCTTAAACATCTTCAAGTCTCCATAATCTAAAGACAAAACTCAACCTTCCCTCTATCCTGTCTTCTACCTCAAGCTATTGTCTTCTATTTACTTCTTCCTTGTCAAACTTCTAGAAAGAATTATCTACCTTTACTACCTCCATCTTCTTGATACTCACATATTCTTCCACCTCTGGCAATCAGGCTCCTTATTGCCTCTAGGCCAAGATTACCAATAACCTGATTGCCACTGTTATTATTGAGATCCTGTGACATTGACTTCCTTTCTGTTCCTCCACCAAAATACTTCATCTTCCAACTCCAGGAATTTTGACAGTCTCCCACCCTGGAATGTTCTCCCTTCTCATCTCCACTTCTTGGCTTCAAGTCCCAGCTAAAATCCTTCTACAGGAAGCCTTACTCCCTTAATTCTAGTGCTCTCCAGTTGATTCCTCCTCCCCCATTTTATTTGGTGTGTAGCTTGATTGTACATAGCATTTACATGTTGCCTCCCCTATTACACTATAAATTCCTTGAGGGTAGGGACTTTAAAAAAAATCTTTGTATATCCAATGTTTAGCACAGTGACTGGCATTTAACAAATACCTATTGACTGACTGCTAATGAACTCTACTCAGTCTTCATCCTTGACTTTTTATAAAGCCTTTACTGTCGATCACATCTTCTTTTTGAAAGTCTGCTCCCATGTTTCTCTAACACCACTTTCTCTTCATTCTCCTTCCTGTTTAAGACATTCTTCTGAATCTAGTTTGTTACATCAGCTTTCTTTTGTCCCATAGCTGCGGGCAGCCCCAAGACTGTGAGCCCCTTTCTCCTGGCAAGTATGGATGACTCCAAAATGTGAATCACCAATTTTTACCTTCTCCTCAGAGATAGCTCCACCTGGATATCATCAGCCTAAAATTTTGTATGTTCTAGACAGAACTTGTAGCTTTTCTTCCAAGGCTTATCCATTTTACTATTTTTCATTTTTTGTTGATAGTGCCACAATTCCCCAGATATCCAGTATTTAAAATCTCAGAGTTATCTTTGACATTTCCTTCTTCATCTAGCACTAAAATTGCTGAATCCTGTTTTGCCTTTGCAATATTTCTTACTCCTATTCCCTTCATTTCTTACTTCCCTGGTTCAGATCCAAATTCCTTTCTTCCCCGAATTATTCTGATTCCTTCCTAGCTGGTTTTACCACCTAAAGTCTCTTCCCCTCTCTGATCCATTCTTCATTGTACTGTCAGAATAATTTTCTCAATGCACAGTGTTATTACATCACTTCTGTGCTCAAAATCCTTTAGAGCCTCCCTAATGTCGACCGAATAAAATGTAAACTCTTTAGTTTTCATGCATCCCCATAATCTGGTGCCAGCCTGCATTTGCAGCTCCATTTCAGAGTAGTCCCTTTCATACCCTTGACACTGACCAAGCTGGACTTCCCTTTTTCAAATCATTCACCTTTCTCTTTCTCTATGTATGCTTCTTATATACTTATTTCAAGGCTTAGTTCAGATGTCATCTCCTCCACCGGCACCTTTCTTTCCTAATCTCCACACCTAAAAGTTTTTCTTCCCTCTTGGAATCTCTCACACTACTCTTTTTGACCTTTCCACTTATAATTTAAAATTGTATTTTAGTCTTTTGTATATGTTTCTTATCCCTCTCCTACTAGGTTGTAAATTACTTTAGGGCAATTTTTCATTTTCTATCTTTGTATCCTTAGTGTCTAGTAAAGTACCTTGCATGTCATTGAAAATTAATTGATTCAGAGCAAATGTTGCAAGTCTTTAGCTTTTAAGTGATAACGTACCTATGAAATAATGCAGCCAGGTAGCATGCAAAACCAAATGACCTTTTTGTTAAACTACTAACCTCACTCTATTTCTGCCCTGTTCAAACCTCATCAGGAATACTGTGTTCAGTTCTGGATATCACATTTCAGGAAGGACATTGATAGATAATATGCTGGAGAGTTTCTAAGGAAAAGCAACCAGGATTGTAAAGGAATATAAAATTATGCCATGGGAGGATGAAGTAAGTAATCAGGTTGAAATAATGGAATGTTATGTCTGAAGAAATGAGCAAAAGAGGGGAATACGGTAGCTGTCCTCAGTTATTTGAAGTACTGTCCCTTGGAAGAGACAGCTGACTTGCTCTGCTTGACCTTAGAGGTCAAAGGGCAAATTTTGGTTGGGTGGGACTAGATAGGAAATGAGCCTCCCCTTTATTAGAGAACTTTAAACAAACACTGGTTAGCTGTGCATTTGTTGTTCATTTTCCGTCATTTCCAATTGTTCATGACCCCATTTGGGGGTTTTCTTGGTAAGGAGCATTTGCGATTTCCTTCTCTAGCTCATTTTACAGAAGAGGAACTGAGGTTAAAAGGGTAAAGTGACTTGCCCAGGATCGCATAGGTAGTAAATGTCTGGGGAGGGATTTGAACTCACGACAGTAAGTCTTCCTGATTCCAAGCCTAGCACTCTATCCACTGTTGCCATCTAAGTACCCTGACAATGTACTAGTATACACAATTCTTATTCAGCAATTGGTTGGAATAGTCTCTGAAGTTCCTTCTGTTTCTGAGATTCTGTGCATACATGAAATTTACCTGTAGTACCTCTGATCTATATTGTTTATTGCTATTTTAAAGAAGACTAAAGCCACATCACCTCAGGTGACAGAGAACACTTCCAGAAGTAGATATCCTCATTATTATATGAGAAATGTTATCCCTCATAGTAGAAATGATTTTTTTAAATCCTAAACCTACAGTAGAGATGCTGGTACACTGGCAACCATAGAAGGAAATTAAAATTTACAATTTTTTAAAAAAATTCTGAATGTAACTAAAAAATTACTTGAGTATTTCCATTTACAAGGCAAAACTGAAAAAGAGGTTAGTACAATGAAGTCACAAATCCATGTAATGAATATCTTGCTTTCTCTTAAGTATATGATAAATTTAACATGTTATTTCTAAAGCAGTTCCAGTTATATTTTCTAACAATTCTTCACCTAGTTCAGTCGTGCTCGACCTTCCTAATGCCGCGACCCTTTAATACAGTTTCTCATGTTGTGGTGATCTCCAGCCATAAAATTATTTTTGTTGCTGCTTCATAACTGTAATTTTGCTTCTGTTATGAATTGTAATGTAAATATCTGATATGCAGGATGTATTTTCATTGTTACAAATTGAACATCACCCACAGGTTGAGAACCACTGACCTAGTTCTTTTCTGTGCATTTAAAAAATGCTTAATGACTCTTCTTACTTTTGTTTTATTTTTTTCATTTTGGTAACCCTACAACTACTCCCTCTTCCCTCCTAAAAAAAAAAAAGATGAAAAAATAAAACCCTTATATCAGATATGTATAGTCAAGCAAAGCAAATCACCACATTGGCCATGTCAGGAAATATATCTCATTGAAAATCTGAAAAGTCTGAAAATCTCACTGTACCTTGAGTCATCATCCATCCAGGAGAAATGTACCATTTTTCAAGGCTGGTCCTTTGAAATTTTGGTTGGTCATGTTGATTAGAGCTCTTGAGTCTTTTGAAATGCTTTTTCTTTAAATATTGTTATTGTATAAATTGTTCTCCAGATTCTTTATACTTCTTTCTGAGTTGATTCATATAAATCTCCTAGGTTTCTGTGAAATCATTCTTTTCATAGTTTCTTATGGCATGGTAGTATGTCAATATACATGTTTAGGCTATACCTTCTTCAAGTATTCCTCACTTGATAGACACCCCCTTAGTTTCTAGTTCTTTGCTACTACCAGAAAAAAAAGCAGCTATAAATATTTATTCAATCAGGGGTTCTTTTCTTCCCTGTTCTTCTTGGGGGTATTTGCTTAGTAGTAATTTATTGCTAGATCAAAGGGTATTCTTATTTTGGTGACTTTTCAGGAACAATTTCTGAATGACTTTAAAGAATGTCTGGACCAATTCACAACTGCACCAAGTATGCCTATTTTCCCTCAGCCCCTCCAACACACTATTCCCTTTTTATTAAAGCATTTATTTCTTTTGCTTTTTAGATTTCTGAGTACAGTATTTCATAACTGTTGAGTTCCTTACAGTAAGTCACCATGATATGATGGAAAAAGAACTAGATTTGGAGTTAGAATCCTGGTTCTGAATCCCAGCTCTACTACTTAATATTTTGGGTGTGACTTTGGGCAAAGTACTTTCCTGTCTGTAAGCCCCAATTCCCTCATCTGTAAAATTAAGGGATTGTATTCCAGCATCTGTAAGGCCACTTCCCACTCTAAAATCCTTAAATCATAAGTTCTCAATGAGTATGAGTATTTTCAGAGGAACATTCACCCGTTAGTTGAATTTTGGTGTGGGTGGGTTCATGTTTCAAGGAATTCAACTTAGCAGCTTCATTCAGGAGTTGTTTCAGATAAACTTATTCAAATGGGAGTTTTGCCATCATTTTTCAAGTCTTCCTTTGAATCTCCAATATTGTGCTTTCTACCAGTTAGTCTTCCATGGGGATAATTGACATGTAGCACTTAGCACAGTGCTTAACATAAAAGAGATGCTTAATAAACGTTTTTTGACTGACTGATCCATAGATTTTAATATTTGCATAAAATGTCTTTGCCCCTCAGAAAAATAAGCTAAGTAATAATAATGATAGCATTTTCCATTTGCCCTTTCTGTAGTACTTTATGAGGATTATCTCATTTGATTCTCAACCTAACCTTTTAAATTACCCTCATTTTATTGATGAGGTAACTGAAACTCAGAGAGTTTAAATGTTTCATCCAAATACCCATAGCTTAATGAAAGAATTCAAAAACAGAATCTCTAACTCTACTACATATACTACCTTTTTCACTATATCACATCTTTCAAATATACAGTTTCATCCAGTAATGACAAGGTTTTCTTTTGCTCAGACAAGTCATGCTAGAAAGTCCATATCCAATATATTCATTTCGAGGTTTGTGTTTGACTTTGCATTTCTTTAAGGAGTCATACTGAGAACAATTCCAGTGTTCCTAGGAAATACCTCTTCAAGATTTGACTTAAGTAGCATTTATTTGTTTTTTTCCCTATCAACTATCAAGTTTTTACAATAAATTTTATTATTTTGAGATGACAATATAATTTGTACTTATAATATGACAAACACTCATTGAGAACCTAATAAGGAGGTAGAGCCAAGATGGCAGAGAAGCAAGAAGTGAAGTAAACTCCCCCTTCCAAACTCCTTCAAACAAATCTAGAAAATGCACCTTGTTGAATTCTGATGGAGAAATCCAGGAAAAAAAGTCAAAAGGAGCCATTTTTCTGACCCCAACTTCAAGACTGAAGTCAGGAAGTAGGCTAGAATAAAGAGCAAAAAAGAGAATTCTACTACAAAAAGCTATGTGATAGAGAAGTTCAAGACACAAACTTGGAAGAAGAGAATGGCTCCAAAACATCTACATGTAAAATCTCAAAGCAAAACACAGCTTGGAGACAAGATCAATTAGAATTCCTGGAAGAGGTCCATCAAGAATTAAACAAAAGGTTAAAAAATGGTTTTATAATGAAATGAATTCCTTAGGGAAAAAATTGGAAAAGAAATGAGAGCTTTGGAAGAAAAAATTGGGAAAGGAATCAACAGCTGTCAGAAGAGATACAAAACCTTGCCTAAGCAACAAACTCTGAAAATTAGAATGGACTAAATAAAAGTCAATATATTTCGTGAGACAATAAGAAATATTAAAACAAAGTCAAAAGACTGATAAAATAGAAGAAAATGTAAAATATATCATAGTAAAAACAATTGACCTGGAAAACAAATGGAACAGAAAAAAAATCTAAGAATCACTGAAATACTTGAACATAATGACCAAAAGAAGATCCTATCTCTTTTTCATATTTAATATTTTGAGACATCTTAAAAACTGTCCAAATCTCTTAGAACCAGCGGAAACAGAACTTCTAGTTTAAAGAAAAAATACTGAAAGTAGTCAGGGAGAAGGAATTCAATTATTGTGGCACCATAGTCAGGCTCACACATGATTTAGTAGGCACCACCATAAAGACACCACTATGGAGAGCTTGGAATACTCTGTTGTATAGGTTTACAGCCAAGAATAATTTACCCAACAAAAAATAAATATAATTATACAGGAGAAAATATGGATTTTTAATGAAATAGAGGACTTCTAGGCAGCTTGATGAAAAGACCAAAAAGCTTTATAGAAACTTTGAAGTTTAAATATAAGAATTAAGAAAAACATAGAAAAGATAAGCATGAATAAACAATTTTAAAGGACAAAGCAAGGATAAATTGCTCACATTCTTATATGGAGAGGTGATATCCCTTTAGAACTTTATCATCATTAGGGGTCATAGAGAGAGTATAAGTAGAAAAAAGACCCGAGAGCATTTTGTTATGTCTTCATGAACTTAAGAGAAAAGTGGGAAGAGGTGAAGATGCTGGGGGTATGGAGAATGGGATAGAAGATTAGGGAAAATTATCTTATAATTAGGATGAGGAAATAGACATCTACATAAATAAGAAAGCGGAGAGCAGTTGACAAACCTCACTCTCAGCTGAACTGTTCAAAAGAGGAAAGAATAAACATATACAGGTTAGGTACAGAAATACATTTTACTCAATAGAGAAATAGGAGGGAAAGGGAAGAAGAAGAAATTGGAGGATAGATTAAAAGAGGGATTAGTCCTAAGTAAAACAAACTTTGACTAAGACTGCATAAAAATATCCATAGCTCTTTTTGAGGTGACAAAGAATGGAAATTTGAGCAGGTACCCATCAACTAGGGAATGGCTGAATGAGTTATAGTATATAAATCTGATGGAATACTATTGTGTTATAAGAAATGATAATGGGGGGATGGGGCAGCTAGGTGGCACAGTGAATAGAGCGCTGGCCCTGGAGTCAGTAGGACCTGGGTTCAAATCTGGCCTCAGACACTTAACACTTATTAGTTGTGTGATCTCGGGCAAGTTGCTTAACCACAACTGCTCTGCCAAAAAAAGAAAAAGATGATAGGAGGATGGTTTCAGAGACACCTAGAAAGACTTATATGAACTGATGCAGAGTAAAGTGAACAGAATGAAAACAATTTGTACAATGACAATATACAGTAAAGACAAATAACTTTTAAAGAATTAGTAACTCTTATGAAGGCAATGACTAACTATGATTCCTGAGGACTAACGATGACGCGTGCTCCCTACATCTTGGTAGAGAGATGAACTACTCAGAATGCAAAATCATAGATATGGGGCTTTTTTGCACATGACCAACACAGACATTTGTTTGTAATTGAGGGGTCTTACTTTCATTCTCAGTGGTGAAGAGGGATGGGTGGGATAGGAGAGAGAGAAGGTAAATTTTTGCTGATAAAAAAAATACATAATTTTAAAAATCATCTCATGACTTAATGTGCTATTCTCTGGAAAGACAATAAAGTTTAGGAAAGACACAATTTGCTATCCTTGAGGAGCTTATAATAGCTCAATGAAAGGTAAGATAATTACACAACTAATGCAAAATATTCCATGGCAATAATTGTTAACATTTATGTAGAGTTTTAAGACATACAAATATACTTTATGTCCATTAATATCACTTGATCTTTACAACAACCTATGAATTAGATACTACCAAAATGCATTGGAGAGTTTCAATAAACAGAAGGTTTGAGAGGAAAGAGGAAAAGTTTCCTAGAGGAAGTACTATTGGAGTGGGACATAAGGAGTTTAACAGGAAAAGAGCAGAATGAGGGGATTCAATGCATAGGGAACAATATGATCCATAGCAAGGAGACATAGCATGTAGGGTGTGCTCTTGTGTATGTATGTAGGATATGGGTGGGGAAGTCAGCTGTACAATTTATCTATAGTTGTGCATATGCACAGATAAGTTTTTTATTTTTGCTACATACACATATGTACACATATGTTTGTGTATATTTCCATGTATATTACACTGGTTTTGATTTTCCTTTTCACCCTTGAATTAGTTTATCATTGTGGCTTCCTTCCTAGATTATTGTTATTATCCTATCACCTAAGTAGTGAGTAATTGATTCACTTCTTTGATTCAGGCAGGATTGAGTGATGCTTCTGGAAAGAATGTAGAATGAATTGCTAAAGATTACAAACTTCTCAGTTGGTCAGGCAGTCAGTAAACATTAAGTACCTTCTATGTGCCAGGAACTGTGCTAAGTGCTGGGGATGCAAATAAGAGCAAAAGACAGCCCTTGTCTTCAAGAAGCTCATAGTCTAATGCAGCAGTTCTCAACCTGTGGGTCGTGACCCCTTTGGGGGTCTAATGACCCTTTCACAGGGGTCGCCTAAGACCATCGGAAAACACATATTTCTGATGGTCTTAGGAACTGAGACACTGCTCCTCTGTCCGTCTCCAGGAAGGTTCACCCACATGCAGATATGCCCACATACAAGTATTAAAGGGTTGCGGCATTAGGAAGGTTGAGAACTACTGGTCTAATGGGAGAAGACAGCACAAAAAGAAACTGAGAAGAGGAGAGAAGGAGAAAGGACATTCGGCACACAGGATGAAGTCCTGCAACAGATGGGAACCAATGAGGTGGTTGCCCTGGGCATTCTTAAAAGCCAGGTCTGGGAGGAATTCTTTTTTTAATTTTTGTTATTTTTTTAGGGGGAAGAATTCTTTACCCTCTCCAAGAAGAGAGAAGGAGGGGAACCAAAGGGTGGTACTGAGGAGGTGTTAGTTTTAGAGCTGATGTCATCTTGCAGGATGATAATTTTCTGAAGACCATGATGAAGTCCAAGAAAGCAGCCAGTGAGAAATGAAACTGAAGGCTTTAGGGGCATAGATAGTATTTTCATCACTGCTGCTGGTAAAAGGCTAGGGTTTTGGAAAAGACAGGAAGATTTGGAAAGTTAACAACAGATTTAGGAGATGATGACTGAGACTGAAATTTCTATTTCTGCACCATGAACTAAAATAGAGGAATAATGTACCCTTGGCTGGGAAGGAGTGTGTCCAAACAAATTCTGATGAAAATGTATTTTTCTGAAGTCTTACAAATCTAATCAAAAGGACTTTTAAGCTGAAAAGGAAGGAGGACATAGACAACTATTCAATCATCTAGATACCATCAAGAATAGCTTTAATGCTGAAAGAATTACAGTTTTTGTTGTTGTTCAGTTGTTTTCAGTTGTGTCCAACTCATTGTGACCCTTTTGGGGGGTTTTTGGGCAAAGATACTAGACTGGTTTGCCATTTCCTTCTCCAGCTCATTTTATAGAGTAGGAAACTGAGGCAGACAGGGTTAAGTGACTTGCCCAGAGTCACACAGCTAGTAAGTATCTGAGGCCAGATTAGAACTCAGGGAGATGCCTTCCCAGTTCCAGACCTGACACTCTATCCATTGTACCAACTAGATGCCAGAATTATAATAGAGATGTCCAGTAGTTCATAGGAAACAAAATCCAAGAAAGGAGGCAAGAATGAAATCCACGACCTCAAATGTCTATACAATTATATGAAGTATGGGTAATAGATAAGATGAAATAGAAATCCTAATGCAGAGTGGCAAATTTAACCTTATGCATATCACTTAAACTTGATGAGACGGAACCCATCTATAATATGACTCCTGAAGGTTATAACTTAGGTAAAGGGAACAGAACTACGAAGAAATCTAGGAATGAGAAGGGGGGAGCGTGGAGTGAAGATCTGTAGATTCTGAAACAAGTGATATTGTCCTTGTTGTCTACCCTTAGTTCTTGAAAAGAAACAATGACATCACAGGGTGACATCTTGACTTGTGCATGATTGAATTTACATGAGGCAGAGTTGCACATAATCATTAGCCTCAGTCTCTCTTCCAGAGTCATTGAAGTCCAGTAGAAAGACAAAAGTCAGGACAACTGACAATGGCCCAAGATGCAGTAGATGACCTTGGAGTCTTCAATGTCTTACCAAGCTCCAAGTCCTCCATGGCACCTGCTTCAGCTGCCTTCATGGCCATTGGAACAAATTATTCTAATCTGCCCATCCCAGCAGGAGAAGTCTTCACAAGCTTCACAAGCTTGAGGTAGACAGCCCCCTAACCCACTGATGGGTTTATGATCATTGGTTACCCTCAAACTGGTTTGGCTCATCTGTTGAGATTGGTTTTCTGGGGTGTGGCTACTGCATATCCTACAGCTTCTTGGGACCACAGGCAAGAGGTGAATGTTGGGTGGACACTAAAGGTAGATGAGCAGGTCTGAAAAGGCTTCGGCAAGCCCCCACCAGGGTTGCTAGTCCTCCTTGAAAACTCGTATACCCCATTTTGCTAGAGATCTCCTGGACCCAAAGATAGATAAGTTCAGGAAACCAATCTCAATACGGCAAGGAGGTGTGCTAATAGTGATGATGGCCTCTATATCCAAATATCTGCTAGTAGGTAGGAACCTGTGGTCGAGTAGCATTTACTGCACTGTGCTAAGTGATGTGGATTAAAAAAAAAGAGTCCCAACTCTTAAGGAACTTACCTTCTAATAGGGAGAAACACCACACATAGGGAAGTGATGACCAGGGAAGGGAGTTTTAATCTGAGAAGTCACAGGGTTGGAGAGTTGATATATCTTATATGCCCTTTCCTGAAATAATGACACTATTTGTTTCATTAATGTTCCCAGAGCAAGAGGTGAAAAATGGCAGGTGGGAAGAGAATATGCCTGTGGCAGCAGGCAGATGACTTGGATGGACAACTGGATGGCTGAATGCAATGTGAAGATTAAATATTGCTTGGTTTCCAGGGCCAGTTTTAGTAGATATATTAGGTTAAGTGAAATCATTCTTGGAACAATGAGAGCTTTAAAGGATGAAATTATGAAGACAAAGAGAAATTATTCTGATTAAGTAGATAAGGGAGGGATGTATTTAGAACACTCTGGATATATAAGAACTCACTAGCCAACTTAGATTTTTAAAAGGTACATACACATACATATGTGCATGTGTGTGTATATATATGTACATACATATATATATATATATATATATATATATATACACACACACACATATATACACACACACACATAAAAAAAGGTGGGAGTGGGGAGCAAGTATACACACCATCAGTGAGAAGAGTGTGTTCTGGGCTGCTCAGTGTCCAGCACTAAGCATGATTGGAGAAGTGAATAAGAAATGATTGGCCATGTGGGTAGTTCAAGGAGGAACCATGAACTCTGTTTATTGATTCTTAGAACAAGGTTGTGAAAGATCCAAAAGACAAAGATTCAAGTATTCTTATCCTAATCATATCCTGGAATTTTATTATTAATAGAATAGTCTGCCATACCCGGGAGGTAGCTTGAATAAGATAAAGCTTGTTATCAAGGACCCAGGAAGTCATGGGGAAAGTCAGTTGTCTCTTATCAAAGTGTATCTATAGGACTAAGGATGCTCCCAGAGAGCAGGCTGCGATCTCAAAGACATCTGCATAGAAACTGATCCCCAAGAATCAAGTATTTTGGCTTATGATGGTCTTTAATCTGTTATATCTTGGAAGTAACATAATTTGATAAGGAACATGTCCAAATATCTTGGAAGTAACATAATTTGATAAGGAACATGTCCAGACACTGAAGTCTGAGGGCAAAGGCTTTGATGTTAGGATATCAAACAAAAGTCTTTTTAAATGTACTCCTGGGGTTCTTTTGGGGGAGCCAGCCTTTGCAAACCATGTCACCTTGAGCGGCATTGGGGTACACTATTGAGGTTTTTATCTGAGGCCTGGATCAGGCCTCTTTGGCTCCCCACAAGAGAAGACACAAATTGTGGTTCTAGACAATTTGGTAGTATTCCTGAGAAACAAGGCTTTATAGATTAAAGGGGTTTGACCTGAATTATTGAGCCAACTATGATGAGTCTTTGCCTTCTTCACAGTGTAGTGAAGTCAGTCTTCTTATTTATGTGGGACATAATTATGATAATTTAGGGTCCTGTAGCTATTTGTCTCTAAATACAGTATAGATGAAGCCATGTTTCCCTAACAAGAGATTTCCATTTCATCTCCCAAAAAGATAAGTATCTTACTAACTCTTATCACTCTGAAATGTAATCTGTGATTTCATGATCTTAATAACAACTTCCTTCCTTCCTTCCTTCCTTCCTTCCTTCCTTCCTTCATTCCTTCCTTTCCTTCTTCTAGAGACAGAAAAGGTATTAGAGTGGCAGAAAAACTTGCTTTTGGGGAATGTGGGTTTTCAATCAAAAATGAAACTTTCTACCCAAATCAAAAATTTTTAGCAGAGGAAATGAAACACGCTATAGAGACTGCCATTAGAACTTTGTTTCTGAATGCTACATTTTCCAAAAGATATGAATAATCTAGAAAACATTCAGAGTGGGGTGACTAGGTTTGTTTCATATGACTGAAGGCACTAAATTTGTTTAGCCTGGAGAAGAGTTGGGGAGATTATGGTAGTGGGTTTTTGATATTTGACCATTTGTCACATGAAAAGTCTTCTGTTTGGCGCCAGAGGACTGAATTAGGAGCCAATTAGGTGAAAGCTGTAGGGAGACAGATTTGGTCCTAATGTTAAGAAAAACTAACGATCAGAACGGTAGGAATGGGCTGCCTTGGAAAATAGTGTTTTGTTGATTCGTCGTGTCTGACTCTTTGTGACCTTATTTGGGGTTTTCTTGGCAAAGACACTGGAATGGTTTGCCATCTCCTTCTCCAGCTCATTTTATAGATGAGAAAACTGAGGCAAACAGGGTTAAGTGACTTGCCCAGGGTCACACAGCTAGTAAGTATCTGAGTCCAGATTTAAACTCAGGTCTTTCTGACTCTAGATCCATTTCATTACCTAATTGGTGATGACCTCTGTGGTCCCTTCCAACTCTAGATTTTGGTCTTATAATCATCTAATTAATGGGCGATTAAGCTGGGGTCCCTGAACTTGTTTTAAAATATCTTTACAACTATTTATTTGTAACTATTTATAAAAGTAGTTATTTTATGGCTATATATTTTGTAGCTACAACCATTTAGCCATTTATAGCTATATACTCTTGTGTGTATGTACTCCTATGTACTATTTCCATTATGCCATGCTATCTTTTCTAAGGTCTCTTTCAACTTTAAGATTCTGTGATAACTTCCATTTATTGACAAAGCTTTGATCAACATTCTTCCTATTAGTCTCATTTTTCCATATGAGAAAGCAGAGGCACAGGGTAACTGTGTTATGTGACATATAGTGTCACATAACAAACACATCAAAGCTGTGATTAGACTCTATAACACATTTACTTGTCTACTGCTAACCCCCCCCCCCTTCCCTGCCTCCTTGAGAAGAATGTATATTTCAGAAGTTTATCAAATGAAATTAATTAGAAAGAACTGACTGAAAGATCTGGAAATTATAGGGAACTTGGGAGAAAGTTACTGTGTTATCTTAGGAATCCACTGGGTATAATGGTTCATGAGCACGATTCTTTAATAGAACAAATTTCAAAACATGAGAAATACTTAGTATTCTCCTGTTGATGTATAATAAATATCACAATCTTAGAACAATTAAAATTCCAAGAAATTCAAAGGCAAAGGAAAGATGCATAGTGTGTATGAAGTGGATATCAACAATGATACCTTTCAGGTCATAGTCTAAAATACCTCACTGAGGAGAGCTGGTCCCATAGTAGGAATAAAAAATGATGGATGGGTAGCCACAAATTTAATGATATCCATAGAATATTAAAAGTCCAAAGGAAGGTCTCCAGTATATTGGAAGGATCCTTTTCGGAGGATTTATAGAGGAACATGAAAAAGAGTCGCATAGGATAAGAAAGAATGGATAGATGTGGGGGGAGAGGGTCTAATATGTCCAGTGGAATGGGTACCCACCCACCCCACAGGATCCATTGAAGTCTTGAAGCATGAAAAATACTAGGTATGTGAGCCTATGGACGAATGAATGAATGAACATTTTAAAGAACTTAGACCATACAAAATACTGTGCTAAGCCCTGGAAATGCAAAGGCCCTTGGTACATAGGGTGTAGCAGCAGATGGTAATACATCTTTAATACAGAGAAAGAGAATACCACTCACAGGTGCTAGGAAAATTCTAAAAAGAGAAATCCTAATGATACAACTGGAAAGGAACCTCATGAGAAAGAAGAGGGGGAGATATCTAAAGAAATCTGACATGAAGTGTTCTGATGAAGTCACTGAAAAAGGACAAATAAAAAAGATGAAAGGAGGCTGAATACAAAGAAAGACACAAATAAGATGATGATGATGATGATAAAATAATAACTATAACAAAATCCCAGAAAATTCATCCAACTCTATTGGACTCTTGCCCATAATTGCCTGGATATATCATAAATTTATAAAAATTTAATAACGGTGTTTTCTCCAGTACTTATAATCTCCACATTAATGCACAAAGTTTTCAATTTTTAGAGACCTGGCTGAGAATGTCAAAACCACGTGGCAACAAGATGAAGTATCTATCTTCCCCGATATCCTGTGTGCTTTTGGATGTGTGCCAAGGATGTTTGCGGTGAAGGGTACAGAGGATGAGCTTACATCCTCATACTTTTATTCAACTACAAACCCAGTAGCTTTATCCATCTGTGGAACACTCCATAGAACACCAACTATGAACAATAGTAGCATGATTGTGACTGGTCCCAGGTTACCTAAACCCGGGCTTGTTCTGTGGTTAGCTTGGGAGCCAATTGTTAAATTTTCAGTGTGAGTATTTGTACCTCAGAAATCAGTAATGTTACAGATCAGGGCTTGTTTTGTTGATTGTCTAGACTTAAGGCAATAAAGGGGAAAAAATCCCGTTAATAATTCAGAGTAAACTTAAAAGTGTGCTGCGCATTTTTGGAGAGTCTGGTGCTAAACATTTCTGAGCACATTCCTGTCTGAATCCCATTAGAAAAAAGGAACAATTAAATAGTAATAATAATATGACTTAAAGCTTGGGAAGAATTATGAAGAAAACTATGACCTTTGCCATCTCTAGATGTGAGTTTAGTTAAATACAAACATCCCAGGGATCATGTGCCTGCTATTGGAAGACACTGACACCAGATGGAAAACTTACTCAGTTTCTGTGTTAAGACTAGGAGTACATTTCTTTGCAGGGGGGTGGGAGATTGAGGGGAGTGGGAAGAAAAGCTTCTTAAACATCTGCAACTTGTATTGTTTTAGTCTTATTTCATCTTTATTTTCAAGATACAATTATACCCATGACAAGTGCGGTTAAACATGAAGATTTGGGAGGGGAGAGGGAGAGTTGTGCTGAGGACAGAGCTTAAAGCCTTGTTTAGAGGGTGTCCCCAAGGTATCCCTTAGTACGGTTTTAAGCTACGAAAACTGATGTCTGCACTAAGACTTTTGGGACATGTATGTGTGAGTTGTTATTATTACGTGGGGTTTCATAAAAAAAAAAATTCACATGAGACATTTAAAAAATAACATTTGCGAACTTTAAAAAAAAGTAGTTAACTTAAGTCCCAGGGAGATTGGCATTCTGTTGATAGGTTTAGATGGCAAACAAGAACATTGAAAGTCAAAGGAAGAGGAGAAGCTGTATAATCTATGAGTCTGGTTTCTAGCTTATTTTTTGTGGTTCCTGAAACAAACATCTTTTAGATTCCTTTTGCTTCCATTGTCAAGAGCCTGCATTGTTTTATTTGGATGTAATGCACTGGGAAAGGAACTGATTGACTGAACTTTTTCCAGGTCACAGATTTCCCAGTTTCCATCATTATGACATCAATTTTCTGAATGTTGTATTAATAAACGATAGAAAGACGAAATGGGAGTCTGGAGAGGCTCAGGTGACTATGGACAATTCGTAATCACAGCCTTAGTTTCCTCATTTGTAAAATGATAATAATGTCTATCGTACTGAGTTTTCAGGGAGGTTATGAGGCCCAAATTATTTAACGTATGTAAATTGCTTTGCAAACTAAGTTATCATGAAAATCAGTCCTGGTGTCCATGAAGCCATTTGTTTGAAGGAATAATCACTTTTAACCTTCCCCTAAAAGGACAGGCAGTCTGAACAGTGTGTATCTCTGACTGTCAAAGTAAAACAGGACAGCGAAGTTATTACTCCATTAGTCCAGGCCAAACAACTGACTTTTGCCTCAAATACTGTATGCAGGTCATTAAGTCAAAAGATAGTCATTCTCTATTGGCCGCCCGATACTTGCCTTGGTAATTCTACTGCCTTTTATAGTTGCAGAAAAAGACAGAAGTGTCCAGAAAGTTCTTGACCTAGTTTTCCTTTTTTCCCCCTCCCTGTTTTCCCTCAAATCTTATTCTATATTTCATTTTTACCAGTTCTTTGGAGGCTCAGGGTTTTGGCTAGAACCATAAGGGAAATTGCCTGAATTTTTGTCGCTCTTCCAACTCTGACGAAATTTATAAGGTTTTCGAAGTTCTCCCAAATAGTGTATTCTTTTGAGATTTCCCAGGCCAGTGCCAGCAGATTATTAGGACAAGAGCAAAATGTGTCCTTAAAAAAAAAAGTACTAGAAAGGAACTTTAGATTGCTCTCTTTGACTACTTTCAATGAGTGAAAAGCCCTCACAAATGACCTAAGCCTTTGCCCTCAGGTGATTTTCAAATCCAAGGGGAAACCCAGTTCTTGTTTGGAGGGTAGAGGAGTTCACCATGCCCATTCTTCTCCTCCCCTCCTCTTCTGACCCAGAGCCCTGCCCTGGGCACCCTCACGGGCTTTTTATTTTTTCCCAAGGGAGGTTGAAATTTCCACCAACTTAAAAATATTATTAGAGCAGCTATTGAAACACTGTCTACCTTTAAGTCCGTTGTTTTTTTTTTCTTTCACTTTTACTCTAATTTGCAATTTGGGGATTCTAGACTATTGCTATATTCTATACTATTGTTTATTAGAGAAGGCAGTTGAAAATTACTGGAACTTTAATTGAAGGCAATATTTCTCCTTCCGGACATTGGATACCTCATGAAGGCTATGGGCAAATAAAAAAAATGTTAAATATTTCCCAATTACATGTAAATTTTTTAAAACATTCATTTAAAAAAAAACATTTGAGTTCCAAGTTCTCTCCTTCCCTCTTGTCCCTCCCTCCACCTGTTCAGAAGGTAAGCAATATGATATTGATTATACATGTACAGTCACACCAAACACATTTCCACATTAGCCATGTTGATACAAAGCAATTCTGACTGAGTTGTGGATACCAGAACTCCAAAAATCCAAATGGTTTGGTGGTGCTTTTAATTACAGAACTATGGGATATTTGCAGTGGTAGATGAGCCAGTCTGAATCAGCTCATGAGAGCTAATCATTAAGTTTTTAGCATGAGCATTGTTTCAGAAATCAGCAAACTACAAATCAGGCCTTGGTTTATTGTTTTGTTGATTATATAGACTTAAGAAAAGGACAGAAAAAATTTTAATAATACAGATTAAACTTCAAAAAGTGTGTTGTATGTACTTTTTTCCCCCCCAGAGAGCTAATTACTTAACATTTACCAGTCCACTACTGCCTAGATTAGTGGTTCTCAACCTTCCTAGTGCCCCGACCCTTTAATAGTCATATGTGGGTGTGTTTGCATGTGGACGGACCCACCTGGAGACAGATAGAGGAGGTTCCTAAGACCATCTGAAATACATGAAAGGGTCGTTCAACCCTAAAGGGGTCACGACCCACAGGTTGAGAACCACTGGCCTTGATGAATGAGACAGGCTAGCCTTCCCCGCCTCATAAACCTCTCCCTGTGCTCTATTGATCATTTTCTTCCTCTTGCTATTAAAAATCTGAGAGGAAATACTTAGGAATCACCATTGCTGAACAGGGTCGAAGGTACGGATTATCAAAAGAAAAGCAGAGGATGACAGTAGCCAGAGGGGTAAGACTATGGCTTTTGCTTGGTGTATTGCCAGTTGTTGATGTGGGCCATTCTGTTTATTAGAGAGCATACAGGCGCTGTCTATCATTGGTCACATGGTCCAGGAGCAGAACATTGGAACTGTTGGGAGAGTAAGAGTATTTGGGACCGATTAAAAGGGAAAACCAGACCAATTTCTGTTGAAGGGTGATGGCATAGCTTAGACTATTTTGTGTGAAAGAATGATTTGCTTTAGGACTAGTGTTCTTATAATTTTTTTTTTCAAATTTATGTGCCATAAAGTACTTTGGCCATCTGATATAGTCTATGGAGTCCTTAGAGTTATAGTTTTAAATACGTAAAATAAAATATACAGGATTACAAAGGAAGCCAATTGTATTGAAATATTTTTAAATACCAAATATTTAAATAGTAAAATACCAAATAGTTAAAATACTAAAATATTTTTGATATTTTATTTGTACTTTGTAGTTTATTAAAATAATTAAATATTAAAATACAAATATTTAAAATACCAAAATATTTTTTTAAAAGCCAAGTTCACAGACCCCAGGTTAAGAATCTCTGATTGAGCATATGGGAGTCATGGGATGAAAAGTCAGACGTACCATATTCACTGTAGTCATGGCCTAACACTCCAAACCAGGAGGAGGGAACTTTAAGGGACTGAGAAAGACATCGTGAATGGCAAGGTCATTGTTGCAAGTCTCTGGGAAGGCGTATATGATGCTCAAGATAAAAAAGAATTCCAGGGATGACCAAAACCTCCACTTTAAGGTTAGAAACATGACACATTTTTAAGGTGATGAGAGTGGGGAATTAAGGGGTAATGGCATATTTGGCTCATTCACCTGAGGCTGAATTGGTTGCGTATACAAGGTCTCAGATGCCCTCTGTTTGGCAAGGTTGGCTATGTGTTTCCATGTTCATTAATATCCTGTGACTCATGTAGACATGAGTGCTTGCCTTGCAATCTGATCAGAGGCTGGGCTCAGGTGCAATGTAATAGAGTCAGTTCTCTTGTCCCAGTGACACATGCATTTTGACTTAATTTAAGTACTCTTTGCAGCTGCAGTCCATTTCAGTATTAATCTCCTTTTTTTTTCTTTCTGATTTTGAGATAGAGGGCAGTTAATGGGATAGTTCAATATACAGGAATCAAGCTGTTCAGGTGTTTGGTTAAATTAGGTGGTAGGATTGAGGAATGACCAAAAAAAAAAACCTTATTATATGCTTACTATGTGCCTGATAACTAATGGTCTATGCTGATGACTCCTAAATCTTCAGCCCTGCTATCATTTTCAGCAAGTCACGTGGAAAGACCTGGGTTCAAATCTTGGCTCTACTATTTTGCCACCTTGAAAAAGTCACTCAATGAAGCCTCAGTTTCCTCATCTGTAAAATTAGGGTACCGATCTGGTCCAACACTGCCCCATTCTCCAATAGTCTTATTGTGTCCTCGACTTTCTCCACTGACAAAGCCTGGTGTCCCAGGATTCAAGGTTTCTCTATTTACCTGTCCCTGACTGAATTTGTCTTTAGAAATTGATGTGTGGTGCTGTGTGCCCCAGGTACCAGAATTTCTAGTGTGGCTCTGACAAGGATCATTATTTCCATTTTACAGATGAAGAAACATCTGCAAAATTAGGGGGTTGCACTAAATGACCTCCAAAATTTCATTGCCAGCCCTAGACCCAGGGACTCTTAACTCTGATCCTTAACGTCCAGTTGCCTGATACAAACATTTCCAATTTGGGCATTCCAGAAACAATATATTTTTTTAAAGTTCACCTTTTCCCCCTTCCTTAAGCTGGTTTCCTATCTTTGCTTTTTCCATGAATAGCATCCCTATTCTTCCAGTTTCTCAGGCTCAAAACCTCATCTCTTCTTGACCACCATGTCAGACAATTGCTCAATATTATTATCATCCACACTTTACAAATGAGGAAACTAGGTCTCAGATGGGTTGACTGGCTTTTTCACATGTTCCCCCAGTTAGTCAGTTTGTGGGCTAGAATTGGAACCCACTCTCTTGATTTAAGCCTCTTTCCATCCTGTGGCAAGCCATATTTCCAGGACTCAGATAAAGATCTAGACAATGTACTCTAATTAGGGCCTTTTGGTGATGCGCCTAGCAGCTTTGCATAAGGCCAGCTCCCTAAAGACCCCCTGGAGCTACACTTAAAGGGACTTTTGTTTGAGACCCTGACTTCAAAGCCTTTTGCCCCCAAAACTTCAGACACCTAAAAAGACAAGTCCCTTAATAGATTTTCCATCCCGTGTTGATTCCAAGGTACAGCAGACTCAGGACAATGATTACACATAGGCAAACTTAAGTTGCTTTGAAATCTTATCTTTTTTGCATCCTCTTTGCTAATATCTTTAAGAATGTTAATTGACCTGTGGGTGCCCAGAAACCTGACTCTATCTAAGTTACTTTCAGGAACTAACAGGCTTAAGACAATGATAATAAAACTTGAATCCTTTCATCTTTCTGTATAAAAATCTTGCTCAAAGAATCATTAAATAGAGTTCTTCCCTGAACTACCCACATGGCCTGGTCACTTCTCTCTCATGTCTCCAATCATGCTTAGTGCTGGACACTAAGTGGCCCCCAAAACCATTCTACCACATTTCCTCCTAGAGGCAGGGAGGTTGCTCCATGGATAGAGTGTTGGGGCTGGAGTCAGAAAGACCTGAATTCAAATCCAGCCTCAGACACTTAGTAGTGTGTGACCTTGAGAAAGTTGCTTGACCTCTGCCTACCTCAGTTATGGGGAAAATGATGGCATCCACCTCCCAAGGTGGTTGTGAGGATCAAATGAGATATTTGTAAAATGCTTAGTATAGTAGCTGGTGTGTAGTAAGCGCTCAATAATTGCTTGTTCCCTTTCTCCCCTGACTAGTCTTCTTTTCTCCACTGTTGATCCTTTCTAATCCTTTTTACACAGGGTTGTTAGAGGAATCTTCTAAAAACTTCTTCTTCTACAACATCACTACTCTGCTCAAAAATCTTCGATGGCTCACTTTTGCTGATGGAATAAAAATCATTCTTCCCAGCTTGGCATTCAAGGCCCTTCCAGACATTGTCTGCTCTATCCAAAATGCTTGTCACTGTCTGGCAAATTACCCTTCTGCTTTCCTGCCTCCATACTTCTGCTTATATTGTTCCACTCATATAGAATATCCACAGCTCCCCATTTCCAATTTCCTGCCTGGGTAATCTTAGCCATCCTTGCCAACTCAGACAAAAATGCCACCTTCTCTGTAAAGCCTGCTCTGACCACTCAAGACAAATATGCTTCATCCCTGCCTAGAGTTCCTAGAGCAGTAATTTTCCATGGGATAAAATGGACTAGTTAGTCATCATGGAAGTGCTGGATTTAGGGTCAAATCCTGCCTCTGAATCTTATTAGCTCTAGGCCCACAGGGAAATGTCTTAACCTCTAGGAATCTTATTTCCCACCCGGGAGTTCTCCCTTGTTGATGAAATCATATATCTGAGTATTCATGTATATGCTGCCCATATATCGTTTCATAAGTTTTTGCTATTGTTACTAACATCTGACATCTGATCCAGTAAGCATTTACAAAATGCCAGTGACGTGCAAGGAATTGAACTGATCAGAGGACATACACAGACAAGGTGAATAATGGTTCCTGCTCTCAAAGAGTTTACATTTTACCAATAACATTTCTATTTTGGTCTTGAACAATAATAAAACAATTTAAAAACAATTTAACCTTGTCATGTGTCCCAAACTAGACTGCAAACATTTGGGGAGGCAGGGTACACCCCTTCCTTTTTACCTTTGAGTCCCCCACAATATCTAGTACATATTAGATCTTCAATAAATATTTCTAGATTGAATCTGATTTCCCATGAAAAAAGCCACCTTAGAAATAACACTAGAGGAATTATGTCATCTCAGAGCTAGAAAAGGTGCTTAAAGATCAGTTTATGCCCCAAACCTGCCTCCTTTTATGTATGAGGAAGCCAAGACCTAGAGAGATGAAGTTATTTTTAGAGGTAAAACAGTTCCGGGGGTGGGGAACCTGAGGTCTTAAGACCACATGTGGCCTTCTAAATCCTTAAGGGTGGTCTTGTGACTGAATCCAAATTCTACATAACTTTTTGTTCTGTAAAATTTGTATTCCGTCAAAAGTTCCCCTCAGGTTCCCCACCCATCACCACTCCAGTCTCTTAATCTCTTTTAAGGCTCTAGATCTTAACTCATGTCAGCTCATTTCATGCAATGCTTTTGCAGTATTAATGATGTGGTAAAAACCCAACCATTTAGTTTATTTATTTTTTCTTCCCCTCCCTCAAGGTCTTGGTCTCCAGAGTCAATAACTTTCTCTCCATCACCCCCATAAACTGCATTTTACATACTGCCTGTGGCAAGAGGCTGTAAAAGCAGGAGCCTGACAGGCCCAGAAAATATAAACACCATATATTTTGTCTCAAATTCTTGTAACCTATCTGATAAGGTGGAAAAGATTCCCCCTGTCAGTGACCCCCCTTAACCTTAACACAGCCTACTTCATTCAGGTATAATTGTGTTGGTTTTTTTTTTCCTTTTGCTTGTTGTGTTTTCTTGGAGGCTGGGGGTGGGACTTCATAGGAGAAATGAAATGCTATCATTTGTGTATACAGAATGTGTCCACGTTATTGATGTTTGAAAAAGAAAAAAAAGCCAGCAACTCTTTAAGAAGCATGTAAAAAGAATTGTTTTTCCACCCTTTTGTGTTTAGCAAATGTAACATGTGAATGTAAGCAAGACTGTGGGGGAAAATTTGAAACAGAGTGGTTCCTTTAACAATGGACAGATTCCAGATTCCTGAATTCTGCTGCATTGCACTAGTTCAGATAAGGCTCTGAGAAAATGAGTTATTAATAATAATTTTAAAAATAAGAAATAAAACTTTGTTGACCTAAAAGTTTGGTTAAAAGAGACAAATAGGCTAGATGATATATTAAGTCATATTGTTTATTCCCTTAAAGTTACGTGAATACATACATTTATGGAGTCAGATAAAATCTGACTGCCTAACAAAAGAAATGAGAAGTCTTAAATACATTTTAGAACCAACTCAGGGTCTCCGTGTTGCTCAAATTTATGATCTCCATATATGTTTAACCACATTATGAGAAAGGAATTTTCTTTTTCTTTCTTTCTTTTTTAAAATTTATTTTATTTACTTTTAGTTTACAAGATTCAATTCCACAATCCCTTGAGTTTCAAATTTTCTTCCCTCCCTCCCCCCCACCCCTTGGTGGCATGCAATCATGTATAGGATCTGCAAATACTTTCACATTGTACAATAGTTTGGTTATATAGAAGGGTTGTAACCAATGAGTGATCACTGAGAAAAAACAAACAAACAAACATGAAAAAGAACGATGGCATGTTTTGCTTCAGTCTCCATTTAAACTCTAGGCTTTCTATATCTTTCTCTGAGTTTAGATATCTCCTTCCATCCTGAGGCTTGTAGAGTTGTCTTTTAGCTGTGTGTTGTTGAGGATAGTCCAGTTTATCAAGGTTGGTCACCACACGTACGATGTGTCTGTGATTGCGTACAAGCTTTTCCTGGTTCTGCACTTCTCACTTAGCATCAATTTGTATAAGCCCCTCCAGGTAATTATGAAGTCCATCTCCTTCCCATTTCTTATAGCACAATAGTATTCCATTACATTCATATACCATAGCTTGTTCAGCCATTCCCCAATTGATGGGCATCCCCTATATTTCCAGTTTTTTGCCACCACAAAGAGAGCTGCAATAAATATTTTTGTACATATGGGTCCTTTTCCCACTTCTGTGATCTCTTTGGGATATAATCCCAACAGTGGTATTGCTGGG
>CM053581.1:132934195-133002175 GCA_028627135.1 Pseudochirops cupreus
ATTATCTGTCCTGTATCTATTTTCCAGGTCAATGGTTTTTCCAATGAAATATTTCACATTGCCTTCTATTTTTTCATTTGTTTGGATCTGTTTAATAGTATCTTGATTTCTCATAAAATCATTTGCTTCCATTTGCTCCAATCTAATTCTGAAGGAATTATTCTCTTCAGTGAGCTTTTCCATCTGGCAAATTCAACTTTTTAAGGCATTCTTCTCATTGGCTTTTTGGGCCTCTTTTGCCATTTGAGTTAGTCTATTTTTTAAGGTGTCATTTTCTTCAGTCAGGTTGTTGACTTGTTTTTTATGATTTTCTTGCATCATTCTCATTTCTCTTCCCAATTTTTCCTCCACTTCTCTTATTTGGTTTTTGTAATGCCTAGCAAAGGCAACTTCCAAGGTTCATAACACCAGCATAGCAAATTCCATTTATTCAGTGACAGACTAAGGCAAAACATTCAGAGAACAGAGAAAATCAAAATACAGTGTAACTCATCCATTTAGCAAGTAAGTTCTCAATTCAATCCAAGTACTACTCCACCCCTGGGCAGTACATTCCTTTAGTCAGTCAAAGTCTCTCTTCTCAAATGAAGATTAGTTTCCAATCATAAACTAAGTATATTCATTTGATAAGTCAAAGAGCACAAAGAAGTCAAAAGTTTCCCACCCCTGGATTACAACTAAATTACAATACCATCCATTAATGCCAAGCACTTTCTCAAAAGGGGCAGGAGAGCACAAAAAGCCATCTACCCTTAAGCTACAACAAGGATAAGATATCATCACAGCATTGAAAACGCAAGGAAAGTCCCTTCATCTTAACACAAGGCAAGTTCTCAGCAATCTCTGTTCCTGGGGAGACAAACCTTAACAAAGCCAAATTTTGGATTTTGGATACATTGCCAGTGTCCTCATTGATTCACTCTCTGCCTGCAGAACAGTTCCAGAACCCCTGAAAACATCAGCAAGACCCTCTTCCAGGATTTCTGTAAACATACAACAATAAAATCCTTCTTCAGGGCTTCTGAACCAACAGCAAAGTTCCAGGACCTCTACAACAGCAGCACTGTCCTTCACCAGCAGATGAATCTGGCAAAACAACATCAAAACAGACAGACAAAATACAAGCACCACAGCCATGCCTCCTCAGTTCTTAAAAGTCCTGGGCAGCTCCAACTGGCTCTCAGCAATCTTTCTCTCAGCAACTCTGGCTCCTGGCAATTCTCCTCTCTGCCTCAACAATACTGCTCCCCAAAAGTCCTTCTGGCCTCCTCTGCTTGGGCCTTCTCTCTGCTTGGGCTTCTCTCTGCTTTCTGTAACAGCAAGCACCCTAGCATACCCAAGATGGCTGCTAGCACAGGTTCTTAGATCAGCTTTTCTAAAGGAAAGAAACTCAAAATGGGTTAACAATTTACTTTAATCAAACATATATCATTTACCTAGTTCAGGGGGAAAAGTCAGCACCCTGAATTCCAGAGAATACAAACAGAAGTTACATACAGACAAAGAAAGAGATCAGCAGACAGGGCTTCCAGCCGTCTGACCATTACATCCATACCTACTTAGTTACCAGAGAGGGAAGCATCAACATCTGGGTTTTCAAAGTTGGGGGGCTCAACAGCTGCCCAGAGTCTCGTCTGGCCAAATCACACAACTCTTCCCAAAGTGAGCCCCCAAGCAAGAACCCACATCAGGGTATAATATAGCCTTCTCCTGGATCAGAGAATGTCACAACCCTCTTGACCAATTGCGCAATCACAAAGTAATAAGATGTGGACATTCCTGAAAAACAAGCTTCCCACAACAGGCTCCATGTGACCACATTCAGCCTATTAGAGGGAAGAGTATATTTTCAAATCAGGGAAGGTTCTCAGAATCACTTAAGCCTATTAAAGGGCCTATGGCAGCGATTCTCAACCTGTGGGTTATGTTCAATTTGTAACAATGAATATACATCCTGCATATCAGATAGATTCATAACAGTAACAAAATTACAGTTATAAAGTAGCAATGAAAATACTTTTATGGTTGGAGGTCACCACAACATGAGGAACTGTATTAAAAGGTTGCGGCATTAGGAAGGTTGAGAACCACTGGCCTAGGGGCAGGGAAGATCTTCAGATTTCCATAACATAACACTCAACCTTAAAACCAAACCAATACAGGGGGATCTTTAAATTCCATTACCCTTACAGTTTTGAAAATCTTTCTTGAGCTCCTCTATGGCCTATAAGCAGTTCATATTTTTCTTGGAAGCTTTTGGTACAGGAGTTCTGATTTCATAGTCTTCCTCCCGTTCCATGCTTTGATCCTTTTTGTCCCCAAAAAAGGAATCTAAGGTTTGACTGCTGTGCTTGCTTTCCTTTCTTTGCTTGCTCATGTTGCCACTCAATTATTTTACTTTTGAGATTTTTGCCACAGTAGAACTCTGCTTCCAGAGGGGAGAGCTTTGTCCCAAATTGCTGGGGTTTTCGCAGCTGCTGGAGCTATTAGTTGGGTACCCTCTCTACAGCCCCCACACACTCTGGCACCTGGTAACACACCCCAGGACCTCTACCCAAGACCGCGATCCAGATCCAAGCAGGTTAAAGCAAGAGGGATTACCCCTCTGAACGGTAGCTTGGTCGTCCCCTTACAATCTGCAGGCCAGGACCTCTGAAGCAACAATGGGGCTCCAGCTACACCTCTGCTGCTTCTTGCCTTCTCACCCTAGGGGCAGAGGCCAGACTGCACTCTCAGTTCCCCCATCCTGTTCCCTCAAAGTCCACACTGACCTTTTACTTTGCCTTTGGCATTAATAGGTTGATAATTCTGGAAACCACCACAGCTGCTGGTGATCCACTCTCTCAGAGTCCACTCTAGCCACTGCTTGTCAAGGCTGCCCTAGGGCTAAAACCAGGGACTCACACAAGGCTGGGCTCAGCTCCCAGCATGCTGCAATGGATCCTTCCTGCTGACATGCCAGGCAGTCTTCAGAGAGAGATTTGTTTCTCTCTGTCACTTTGTGGGTTCTGTAGCTCTAAAATTTGTTTAGAGTCACATTTTATAGGTATTTGAGGTGGTTATGGGGGAAGCTCACAGAGTTTTTCTGCTTCTACACCGCCATCTTGGCTCCTTCCCCTTTACTTCTCTTTTTAAAAAAAAATGTATGATGACTGCTTACTGTCTCTGGGAGAGGAGAGAAAGGGAGGGATAGAATTGGTACTCAAAACTTTATAAAATGTTTAAGGGGTGGCTAGGTGGCACAATGAATAGAGCACCAGCCCTAGAGTCAAAGGGACCTGAGTTCAAATGTGACCTCAGACACTTAACACTTACTAGCTGTGTGACCTTGGGCAAGTCACTTAACCCCAATTGCTCTGCCTTCCCCTCTCCAAAAAGCAAAAAAATAAAATGTTTAAAAAATTGTTTTAACATCTAATTGGGGAAATGAATGAATATTATAGTACTGAAATCTGCCCTGGCAGGAAAACCTCTGTAGTAATTGCTAGAGCTTACAGTCTAGTAAACTTGAGGTGAGATGAGAGACTTTATGGCTCCTTTTCTCAGTAAATGAAGAAAGGTTACCCACTGAGAGAAGGGGTTAGCATAATTAGGGACTTGAGGAAAATCAAGGAGGTTTGGCACAGTTGATATAGATTATGTGACAGAGAGTCAAAAAGAAAATAAGAGGAATGCTGTGCAGCAATCAAGGCCCTTTGTTGGGGCCTTAGCATAAATCGAGTTTCCTCCATTAGACAGTAAGCTTCTTGAAAGCAGAGATTCTTTTGTCTTTCTTTGTGTCCCCAGTGATTAGCATAGGGCCTTGCACATAGTAGTCATTTAATAAATCCTAGTTGATGGACCCCTTTAATAAAGTTTTATGACTTCCTTTAAGTAGCACTTTACTGTGTAGAAAAAGGAGCAGAGATAGTAGATAGCTAAACCTTCTGAGTTTATTAATTCTTTACACTTAAATATTTCAGGTTTTTCAACATTTTAATTTTTCAAATATTTCAACCATTTCAAATATTAAATATTTCAACCCAAGAATTGGGTTTCCTCCACTAATGTAGATCTCAGTCCTATAGATAGTCTTCTTGAGTTGCTGTGATCCAAGCATTCATCACCTGGTGGCTACCATTGCCAGAGGCTAATAAGCATTTCTGCATTTAATCCTAAATCCTTAAACAAAAATATAGAGTCCATCACCATGGTCATATTTGAAGCCTTTCTGACTTGGAAGGGTCTTCTACTATAGTTTCCACTCTGCTGGGATAAACTTTAAGAACCTAAAGTCACCTCCATCCTATGATTAAGCTTCAGAGTAGCTTTCTTGTAGAAAAATTCTTTTCACAACTATCAAAAAAAACCCAAATGCCAAGATAGCTATTGTGCATCCATTTTCAAAGAGGACAAAGACATCATGGGTGACATCTTGACTTGAACATGAACTGAATTTAAGTCAGGCAGAGCTGTGCAAAGTTGTCAGTCTCATAGCTATAACTTAGTAGAGAGAATTTACTTTTTCTGCAGGATCTACTAATTAGATGAGTATGAGATAGAGTTTATACTCCTAGGAAATGACTTTGTATGGTTTATATTTTAAATGGTGGCAAGGGCTTTAACTGCTAAAAAGTAAACTAAAAAGCAAACCAGCAAAGGGAAGATTAAATGAATCCTTTCAACTACTGCTATCTGCATTATTGCTCTGTTTAAAGTATTAGGTTTCAGGTCTATCAAGGCCTCCAAAGAACCATATATGGTATGCTTCAAAACTCCTACCTTCATTCAAAAGACTTTAATAGACAATAAATAGTGAGTTTTAGAAATAAGCATGTTGGGTGAGACAGGGGGAAAAAAGTGGATGTTTTGTATTTTACAAAGTAGAGTTGTATACAATATCTAATTTTAGTCCTTGGTCCTACACTGAATAGTTGGAAACAACCTATGGCTAGAGTGGATGAGGAAACTAAACTAGTAATTTTATCAAGACATATTCCAGGGAGAACTTCTGGCTTTTCTTTCACCCTTTTCTATAGTTTCAGCTTATCTTTAAATTCTATTTACCATCCTTTATTCTTCAGAATGATTCTCTCCTTCTTAGCTGTTCTTATATTGAAAGACATGCATCACAGAGACATTTTATCTTCTCACGAGAAAGAAGGTTTGCACTGTTTCATGGCCATTCTGTAATTCATTTGTTTATCTCTACCAATTATCTTGAAAACAAATGTCATGAGGGAAGGCAGGTAAGACATTGTGGATGGGTTAATAAAAATGCGTTATTATTCCAGGTAAAACTCAAAATACTTTGGGAAGACAATAGCATCAAAGAAAAAAGAGGTCAGAAAGTATTATCTTCCTATTAGTCTCTTTCCATCGTACTGTATTTCCTAAACTTGGTAACTTTCCTAACTATGATATCTCTGTTTCTCATTAGAACAGACTAATGAAGACCATACTGTATCTGACTACCAAATCTTAACTGATGATGGTAACTCTGAAAATGTTCTACCCTGGAAAGGACATCAAAAAACTGAAGCATAAATGGGAAAGTGCACCCATGCTGTGGGATTGCTACAGCCGAGTCCTACAGCATTCAAATCACTTTCAAGTGAATTTGACCTTAATTGACAAAATATTGTCGAAGTAAATGGTGTCAAATTCAAATAGAAATGGGTTTAGGGGCCGTTAATTTGTACATAAGAATCTCTATGAGTCACATAATGACTTGGTTTTAAAATGTAACATTATCTACGTTTTATAGAACCTTATTTTGTACCCAATTACATATACAGTATCCAATTACATTTCAATCTAAGGCTGCACTTGGGAGTGTTGAGTCCCACACCACATGCTTGATACCTCTGGTTTAACTCACCTCTTCAAAAAGTGCTTCTTGGTAAACTACAATAATGGAACTAATTTTGTATAAAATGAAATTGTACAAGATATAAACAGAGTTTTACATTTCAATAAAAAAATGGACTTCACAAGTACTTCACACGTTACATTCACAAATGTAAACTTTGACTCCACTGAGAAGCATATAGTCCAGGAATAAGAAGATGATGGTACATGGGGTACTCAGCCCTGGTCAGACCACAACAGGAATACAGTTCAATTCTAGGTATCACATTTAAGAAAGGATATTGATAAGCTAGAGGATTCATAGAAGGTAAACTAAAATGGTGAAAAGTTTTAAGGTTATACCAAATGAGGATTAGCTGAAAGAGGTGGGTGTCATTGCTTAGATTGAGGAAGATGATTTTTTGGTTTGGTTTTATTGGAGCTATGACTTCATCAGGCAGAGAGCAGATCTGTACCTTCCTTGAAAGATGGTCGTAGAGAATTGGCGGTGGATATTGTAAGGGAGGGAGCAATGAGTGGTCAACTGACTTGCCCACAGTCAAACAGGCAGTATGTGTCAGAGATAGGATTTGATCCCAGGTCTTCCTAATTCTGAGGTCAGTTCTCTAACCACTACAGAACAGTTCCTCTCAAAGAAAATTTAAGGAGCCATAATAGCTCACTATGATGAAGTATTTGAAGGCTATCACATGGAAGAAGGATTTACTTTGTTCAGCTTGGCACCAGAAGGCAGAACTAGGAGCAATAGGTATGATGTAAAGAAAAATATGGTAGTAACTAGAGTCATAGAAAAGTAGAACAGGCTGCTACAGGAGGCAGAGGGTTCCCCCTCACTGGATGCCTTCAAGCCAAGGGTGGTGAGATCAAATGAGATAACATTTGTAAAGTGCTTTGCAAACCTTTAAGCACTTTATGAAATTTATTTTGTTAAGGTCTGATCCAATTATCTGTGGAATCAAAGTGTTTATTTTAAATTGTGTGGATGGCTATTGTTGGATATGATAAAAAGGAGTGTAGTTCAGGTAACAGGTGAACTGGATGGCCACTGAAGGTCTCTACAGTCATGAAATTCTATGACTGTGATTCTGGTCAAAGTTATGGGCATCAAAGACCAAAGTGTTTGATCATATCTCAGAGCTACTAAAACTGATTAGTGTTCTTCCCTTGCAAAGTAATGGTCTCCCCACAGATTTATAAGCCCAAAGTTTAAAACAATGGATTTTTAGTGAGCTAGTTCAGAATAAAGTAAATTAGAAAAACTTTCTTGGTCACCCAATTTTTTAAAACATATCAATGCATTTTTGTGAATTTTGGCATTTTTCACACAATTTAAAATAAATACTTTGATTCCACAGATAATTGGATCAGACCTTAATAAAATAAATTTCATAAAGTGCTTAAAGGTTTGCAAAGCACTTTACAAATGTTATCTCATTTGATCTCACAACAAACTTTGGAGGTAGGTACTATTATCCCCATTTGACACATGAGGAAACAAGCTGAGAGCCTGCCCAGGGTCATATTGATAACAAATATGTGCAGCAGGATTTGAACTCGTCTTCCTGACTCCAAGTCTATTACACTATCTCCTGCACTACCTGCCTCCCTAAGCAAAAGGTTCCCAAAATTGAGTTAATGGTCTTGTATAGACCCAGTTCAGGTATTGCACAAATACCAAATAAGATTTGGATCTTCTCTAGGCACAGAGCAAATATTTAAAGATATGATACAATGTATAAGAGCCTTTGACTGAGAAGCAACTTTTTAAGGATTTCGTTTTTCCTTAAAATTCTTATGGGAATTATAACACTTACTTAGATAAATGGGAAGCCACCCACCTCCTGGAAAAATTAGAATCAGTGAAGAACAACCTGTTATATCTTTCCCAACACTTCCTAGTAACTAGCTACAGAGAGATGTCTCAGCACTTCTAAATTTTGGCCTTCTGCTCTCTGTCATGTTAATCTTGAAACAAAGTCTATCTGTCTATCTCCCAGGACCTTCTGACCTACTCCATTTCCAACTTCATCTGGTTCCCCCCACCCCTTAGAAAAACCAAAGTGGCCCTTTGCTCTCGAGGGTCCACAATATAGATGCCCAACTTAGTATACATATCTAATTGTACTAGCCCACTCACTGAAGATCAGAACACCCAAATTCAAGAGATCCACTAGCCCAAGCCTCCCTGGTAGCTTGAAATCTTAGGTGTACAACATCACACCCAGCAAAATTTCTTCCCAACTTATTCACGTTTTCTCTTCCCCCAAATACTTGTCTCACTTCTAACTAAAACATTATCAAACGCAAATGATGGCAGATGAGATAACTTCACTTTAGATGCCATCCCACCAGAGAAGGGAAGGAGGAAGTAAAGAAGAGGGATAAATAGAGAGGATTCTGGGAAGATGACAGAATAGGCCAGAAAATTCTAAGCTCTCCCAACTTCCCCACCAAACAAGACAAAATAGCACCTCAGGGTGAACATAGATCAGTAAAAATAGGGGCAGAACAGTGGTTCTCCCAGGACAACTGGAAAAGATGAAGATAAAAATCACAGGTCTGAGGTTTGGTTCCTGCAGTTTTGGTCTCTGCCCAAGCTAGTTCTGCTGAAACAGCAAGAAGCAAACCTAGCTGGGTTAGGAGGTAGCCTTGGCCCCAGCTACAGTAATTTTCACCTCTCTGACGGTGTAGAGTGTCAGGCATCTGAGGAGAGGAAGATTGATGGAACCTCTGGTTCCATCTGATAAGGGATACCAGGCCCAGTGATTGTAGAAGTGGTGGGGCAGGCACACCACTGGCTATGGACACTTATAGGAGGGTGGAGTTCTTGGTTTTGATTCTAGGCCAGAGGGGAGAACTGAAGGAGGACCTGCACCATCCCCCATATCCCATACCCCAAGACTAGAGGCGATTACTATTACTATTGCTATTAAAAAAAAAAGAGCAGGTAAAAGAGAAAGAACCTAACTACAGAAAGTTAACTACGGAAACAGAGAATACCAGGGTTCATCTTTAGAGGAGAATACTGAAGCAAAAACAAAGCCTCTCCTATCCCAAATAGTCACATCAAATGGTTACCTGCTGAGAAAGAATTCATAGAACTTTAAAAAAAAAACTGTAAAAATCAGATGAGACAGGAAAATTTATTTTTTTAAAAAAAGAATAATCCAAGAAAAACAAGATAATGAAAAGAAAGCTAACCAACTGGAAAAGATCTGTAATCTTAAGGAAGACAACGACTCCTTGAAAATTAGAATTGGGTAAGGGGAAATCAGCAAAGTTAGAGACCAAGAAATAATAAAATGAAATATAAAGAATGAAAAAATAGAAGAGAATGTGACACATCTCATAAGACAACTGATGTGAAGTACAGATCAAAAAGAGAAAACATAAGGATAACTGGACTACTTGAAAGCTATAATCAAAAAAAGAATCTTATAGCACAATAGTATTCCATTACATTCATATACCACAACTTGTTTAGCTATCAATTGGGGAATGGCTAAACAAATTGTGGTATATGAATGTAATGGAATACTGTTGTGATATAAGAAATGAGGAGCAGACAGACTTTATAACAACCTGGAGAGATTTATATAAACTGATGCTGAGTGAGGGGAGCAGAACCAAGAGAATATTGTACACAATTACAGACACATCATATCTCTGATGACTACCTTTGATAGACTGGGCTCCTCTCAGCAATGCAAGGTTATAAGACAAACTCCAAAAGACTCATGATGGAAAGGGCTATCCACATCCAGAGGAAGAACTATAGAGTTTGAATGCAGATTGAAGCAAACTACTTGCTCTCTTCTGTTTTGTTTTGTTTCTTCTTTCTCGTTGTTCATTCCATTGGTTATAATCTTTCTTTACAACTTGACTAATGTTTAATGTGAAGGTATTTGTAGAACCTATATTGGATTGCATGCTGCCATGGGGAGGAGAGGGAAGAGGAGAAAATCTGGAACTCAAAAGCATGTGGAACTGAATGCTATAAACTAAAAGTAAATCAATTATTTTTTTAAAAAAGAATCTTGATACAATAATACAAGAAAAGTGTCTTGGAGTGTTAAAATGGCAGGGGAAAGTAGAAATAGAAAGAAAAAAATAAAAACACCACCAATCACCACCTGAAAAAGATCCTACAAGGGAAATGTAGAGGAATATCTGGCCAAATTCCCCAGCTCAAGCAGAAAATATTATGAGAAACAAGAAAAAAAGGGGACAGACTGTCTACTTTTTTATATGAGGAAACATAAACTGTATGTCTAAGACAGCAATTAGTAATTAGATAGTCTGAAAGAAAGATTGGAGTAGAGCTGAATATGATATGATTCTAAAAAAATAATACCGTTTAGGAAAAGGTAAGAAGAGTTGGTTAGGTAACAGGAAGACAAGGTAGCAGGTGAGAAGTAGAGGAGCCAGGAAGGATAGGAAATAAGAGATACACACAAATATAAAATAAAGATCAGGAGTAGAATTTACTGGGGAAAAAAGCCAGGGTAGTAATCATGATCTCAAACAATGTTAAAGCCAAAACAGATTTAGTCAAAAGAGAAAAATAAGGAAACTACACTATATGTCAGCCATATTAATCAATATTGTTTTAGACTATTTAAAATAACTATGCAATATAAGGTTGGAATATTGCTATGGTGTAGGAAATGATGAGTTGGTAGATTTAGAAACATATGGAAAGGCCTGCACTTATGAAGGAAGATGTCATCCACCTTCAGAGAAACAGAGCACAAACAAGCACAGTATGGTTTTACAAACAGATGCACATGAAGGTATGTGTGTATATATGTGTATGATTATAGATACCTATGCATATGTATGTATATCTATGTGTGTGTCTATGTTTACATGTACAGATATGCAAACACACACATGTGTGTATATGTATATGAGTATGTAAGTGTGTGTGTGTGTGTGTGTGTGTGTGTGTGTGTGTGTGTGCTCACTCAATTGTAGCCTTCTTGGGGAGGAAAGGGGAGAGAATAAAGTAAAAAGTGCACAACAGAGAACAAAATAAAACCTACAAGGAAGTCAAGGAAGTAAAGAAAAGATGAACAGCCCTGAACATAACGTGTAGTACTTACTGTATAGGCCTTCTTGAAATGGAAATTTATTGCTTTATATTTTTAATCCTCTCTTATGTTCTGCTATGCATATAGCAATGCTTTTTAAAAATATTATTGTGTATTTAAGTTTGTTTCTTTTTTCTTATTTTGTATTTAAATTTAAAATTTTTAAATTTCCAAAAAAAGGAGGGATGGGGGAAACCTTTATATAAGATAACCTTGCAGATAAGAGAAGTTAAAATACCACATGATACTTATGGCAAAATATCACTTCACAGGGAATTCAGGTGTACTTTTTGTAAAAAAAAAAAAATCAATGTATTATCTAGAAAAAATACTATTGGGCGGAAAGGTAGCAGAATTTATTTAATAACAAAGTGGTTTGTTGTTACTTTTTTATTACTTTTTTAGAAAAAAAGAGAAAGTCTAAAAGATGTACAAGGCTCACACAGTAAATTGTCAATGATTAGTTCTTTTTTATACTTTAACACTGACACAAAAGTTACATACTACCCCAGTGCTGTGTAGAGCATGAACAGAACGTACACAACACTAACACACACACAACAGAAGATGCAATGAGTATCCAATTTTAAATGATAGAGGGTTTCTTCTTTCAAAATGCAAGCCAAAAAATATCTGAAACTAAGCAATTTTAATTATATGCTCTGTTGCTACATGTGTATTTAAAATGCTTGCCTCTCATTCAGGAGCCAGGATAAACCAAATGCAGAATACAATGAAAAATTATATGACTCACTTTCACTATTAGGCCACAGCAACAACAGAAAATAGTAACATCCCTTTGGTTGGTTTTTAATGTAGAATGACAAAATTTCTAATTTCTGTCTTGCTTTTTTTCTCTTTAATTTCCTTTCCAAATCTTTTAATCACATTTCTGAGGTGGAGGTACTTTATGTCTTCTGGGCATTCTTCAGATTCCACTTCTACTCAAAGATGATGCACTAAAGAGAAAATAAAGATGAGAAGATGAATAAGACTTCCCTTTTAATATGATCTAATCAAATTTAATTTTAAAAATACCTGTCATTTGCAAGGATTCAGACACCAAGCTTCATTAATTGTTCTATGTTTATTCTCTTAGCTCGGAGTCTTCTAAGAAAATTAATCTTATGAGGCCATTTCATTCCAACACAGATCAACCAATCAGGTCATCTCTGTATCACAAATGCACTTAGACTTTTACAATGAAGATCTGCTTGAGTCCTCCTATTAACGGTACCATCAAGCTCCTCACTTTATTTTTTATTTACTTATCTGTGTACATATCATATTCCCTTTAGTACTGAACGTAAATTCCCTGAGAGCAAAGATTGTTTTATTTTTTTCTAAATCACTAGTGCCTATGCGCAGCAAGTATTTAATAAATGGCTGCTAAATTAAATTACTCAAGGAAGTCCAAAGAATGTCTCTAAATTTTGTGCGAGGAAAGAACAAAACAAAGCAAGTTCTTTCCTTAAATGCTGAGAATTTAAGTTAAAATACAACTGACTGAGCTACCACACTGCCAAATGATCAACTATAACCAACATAACCAAGTTTCTGGGGAAAAAAAAATATCCTGTCTCTTCCTTATAAAAATGTGAATCTCTCTTACTTTCCAGGCTCCTCATTTTCTAACTTTACTGACACTTACCAAAGAATTCAAAACAATACAAATGCTCAGCCACTTCTGCCTCTTATTTTGCCTGACTTCCTTCAAAGCTAAGTTCAAAACCCACCCGTTGCAAGCGGTATTTCCTGGTCTCCCTCCCAACCCACCCTTGAGTTGCTAATGCTTAACAAAGTGTCTGGCACATAGTTATTCCTTTAACAGTAACTGCTGACTGACAAATTATTCTGATAAAAGCAGATGAAAACCCTTGGTAAAGAGTGTTTTAAGCAATATAAAATATTCCTCCTATAATACTCAACATGGGTCAGCTCCTAAATAGAAGGCGAGGTACACAGGTAGTTAAGTACCCATAATAAATAAACAATGTCAGATGGAGGACATCTCAGTTCATCTGTTACTCCTGTGCTCTGGCTGGTTCTAGGTCCTCTAGGATCATACTACGCATATAGGCTTGAGTTAGAGTTAACAGAAGCAGAAGACATTAAGAAGAGGTAGTAAGAATACACAAAAGAACTACAAAAGCAAGATCTTAACATCACTGGTAACCATGATGGTGTGGTTACTGATCCAGAGCCATATATTCTGGAAAATGAAGTCACGTGGGCCTTAGGAAGCATTGCTCAAAAAAAAGAAAAGGGTAATGGAGGTGACAGAATTCCAGCTGAGCTATTCAAAATTTAAAAAGAAGATGCTATACAAGTGTTGCACTCAATATGCCAACAAATTTGGAAAACTCCACAGTGGTCACTGTATTAGAAAAGATCAATTTATGTAATGATCCTAAAGAAGGGCAATGCCAAGTAATGTTCAAATGACCAAATAAATTGTGCTTAATTCATATGCCAGCAAGGCCATGCTTAAGATTCTGCAAGCTAGACTTCTGCAACATGTGAACTCAGAATTACCAAAAGAGCAGGCTGATTTTTTTAAGAGGGAGAGGAACTAGAGATCAAGTTGCCTACATTAGCTGGATTACAGAGAATGAAAGGGAGTTTCAGAAAACCATCCACTTCTGTTTCGTTGACTACATTAAAGCCTGGATGGATCACAGTAGTAAATCCTCAATGAGATGGGAGTAACAGATCATCTTATCTGTCTGGGGAGCTTGTATGCAAGCCAAGAACCAACAATTAGAACTGAATATGGTTTAAAACTAATTGGTTTAAGATCAGAAAAGGAGGACAACAAGGTTATTCAGGATCACATTATTTATTTAACTTATATGCAGAGTACATCATGAAAAATGCCAGGCTAGTTTAATCAAAAAGCTGCTGAGAGAAACAGCAATAATCTCAGATATGCAGATGATACTACTCCGATGGCAGAAGTAAAGAGGAAGTAAGAAGCCTCTTGAGGAGGGTGAAAAAGAGTGTAAAAGCTTGCTTGAAGCTTAATATTAAAAAAAACTAAGATCCTGGCAACAGGCCCCATCACCTTCTGGAAAATGGAGAAGAAATGGAAGCAGTATTTTATATTCTTGGTCTCAAAGATCATTGCAGATGGCAACTGTAGTCATGAAATTAAAAGATGCTTGCTCCCTGGAAAGAAAGCTATGGCAAATCTGGACAGCATACTAAAAAGTAGAGACATCACTTTGCTGATAAAGGTCTATATAGTCAAAGGTAAGTTTTTTCTAGTGGTAATGTATGGCTGTGAAAAGTTGGACTATAAAGGAAAACTGAGAACCAGAGAATTGATGATTTCAAATTGTGGTGCTAGAGAAGACTTTTGAACATCCTTTGGACAAAAAGGTGGTCAAATCAGTCAATATTCAAAGAAATTAACTCAGGCTATTCACTGGAAGGTCAAACACTGAAGCTTAAATACTTTGGCCACATAATGAGAAGACAGCACTCATTGGAAAAGACCCTGATATTGAGAAAGACTGAAGGTAAAAGGAAGAGAGGACAGCAGAAGATAAGATGGATGGACGGTATCATGAAAACAACAAACATGAACTTGGACAGACTTTGAAAGACAGTGGAGAATAGAAGGGCATGGCATGCTATGGTCACAATGAGTCAGACACAATTGAACAACCAGAGAGATAGCCCAAGCAACTATGGACAGCCTGGGCAATCCAAGAAATTATAACCACTGTGAAATATGGCCCTGTCATATTCTGTGGTGATGTAATAAATATTGGTTGAAATGAATTGAAAGCAGGCAATGGGCTCTGCATGACAGAGCCAATGCAAAATATAGTTGCTTATATAGCACAATGTGAATCATCAGGAGTACATTATATCAATTACTCAGAGTCAAGAACAACCACCCACTTGCTTTAAAGTACAAAGATGTACCCATATCCAATAAGTCTAAATGCCTGGAACTTCTTAAAGATTTACTCTTTCTGTGCAGTGCCATGGCAAATTAGATGCTATTAATAGCTCCCACATTTATTCTATAGGGGTCTGGCTGCTGGGAGGTTCCTGCGGTCATGTCTTTGAATCATATGAACCCTATTTTGTCAGCAGAGGTCAAGACTGTGTTTTCAGAACTTGTTACTCTGGGGACTCTGATTGAACACAGAATGCAACTGAATTTACAGCTACTAATTGTTCTTTTATATTATATAATAGTATTATCTTATATTATACTGTATTGTATTGTATAATAGTACAATAACACAGTATATTAACATTTTATGGTACTATATTTAAATCCTAAAATAACTGATGTAAAGTAGGTAGCATTAACATCAAGAAAAAAAAACTTTCAAAAAAATTCATATCTGGATCTGTCGTAGGGAATCTAAGGACTAGAAGGAGCCCTTAAAGGTCATGTAGCCCAGTGATGTCAAACTCAAATAGAAACAGGACCACTAAACCATACAAAAAAATTCCTTCAGTCACATAATGACTTAGAAAACCATACAATAACATCACGCTTTACTGTTATTTTATTTATTTTGTTAAGTTATTTCTCATTTTAATCTGGTTTAGGTCACACTTGGGAAGATAAAAGGCTACATACTACCATGGGCAACCTGTCTGATTCCTCTGTAAGTTTAGCCCAATGGTTCTAACATTTTTTCAGCCAACTACTTTTACCCCAATAATCACATGCTTTAACCTACTTCCACCAAAAAATTCATCAGAATTCCTGGGAAAGGGGTGTTACTTTATTCCTATTGATTCTCTATCACACTCTCCACCACAACTGCTCCAAACTTTTCCTATTCTCCAAGTCCCCATACTTGCAGCAGATTATTCAGCCTCCTATTTCACTGAAAAGACTGAAGTTAATGGCAGCTTTCTCAAATCCTTAACTCTATTCCTATAAAAGTTTTGAACATCATTCATTCCCTTCTCCTAATTCAACCAGCTGGTATATTCTGCTCTTTTTACTGTCACATCTCTTTAGATGTCCCCTTCTCTTCATTCATAAACCCACCATCCCGGTTCAGGAAGAAGAATGCTTACTCTCTGCTAAAGTTAACTTCTCTCCCTGTGCCCTCCTTCTACCTCTACTCTTCTAAGCCAAATTTCTTTATTTTTGTTTAAACTGATGGCAACATTAATGTTTATAGTAGTTTATATCTGTGTGGTTTAAAATCCATTTCTTGATACTTTTTTGTTATTTAGTATTTTATTTTTTCCTCAGTTACATATAAAAACAATTAATAATTGTTTTTAAAACTCTGAGTTCCAAATTTTCTCCCTTCCTCCCTCCCTAGTGCCTCCCCCCCACTGAGACAGCAAGCAATTCAACATAGGTTATATATGTAGTCATGCAGAACATTTCCATAACAGTCATGTTGTGAAAGAAAACAGGCCAAAAAAAGCCAGCTCAAGAAAAATAAAGAAAAAAAAAGGTATGATTCAATCTGTATTCAGACACCATCAGTTGTTTCTCTCTGGGGATGAATGACATTTTTCATCATAAGCCCTTCAGAGTCATCTTGGATCCTTGTATTGCTGAAACAGTTAAGTCATTCACAGCTGATTATCTTACACTATTGCTGTTACCTTGTACACAGGACATTTCACTTTGCATCAGCTCATGTAAGTCTTTACAGGTTTTTCTGAAAGCATCCTGCTCATCATTTCTTATAGCTCAACAGTACTCCACCACAATCACATACCACAACTTGCTCAGTCATTCTCCAATTGATGGGCATCTCCCTCAATTTCCAATTCTGTGCCACCAGAAAAGAGCTGCTATAAACATTTTTGTTTATACAGGTCCTTTTCCTTTTTATTTTTTATCTCTTTTAGGGTTACAGACCTAGTAGTTGTATTGCTAGGTCAAAGGGTCTGCATGGTTTTATAGCCCTTTGGACACAGTTCCAGATTTTTCTACAGAATGGCTGAATTAGTTCACAACTCCAACCATGCATTAATGTCTCATTTTCCCCACATCCCCTCCACTATTTGTTATTTCCCTTTTCTTTCCTATTAGTCAATCTAATAGGTATGAGGCAGTGCCTCAGAATTTTTTTAATTCACATTTCTCCAATCAACGGTGAGTTAGAACATTTTTTCATATGGCTGTAGATAGCTTTGATTACTTCATCTGGAAACTGTTCCCATCTTTTGATCATTTATGAACTGGCGAATGGTCTTATTTTTATAAATTTGACTCAGTTCATCACAGGTTTAAGAAATGAGGCCTTCTAGCTCCGCCCGCACGTGCGGCGCGCCGCCTGCACTGACTCTCTTCCTCTTTCTCCACTTAGCAGCTTTATCTCAGCTCTAGCCTGCCTCCCTCCCTCCTTCTCTCTCTTTTCACGCTGCCCTGGCCGCTCCCTCCTCTCTCTCGCCCGCCGGAAAAGAAGTCGAACGCGGAACGCATCGATAGCTCGGCCTTCGCGGCTCCCATCCATTCGCTCGAGGCTCGACTTGCCCAGCAGGTGGTGGTGGCGGCGGCAGAGGCGGCAGCCGCAGTGCGCCTCGGGTTCGCTTCCTTCTGTGCTCCCCTACCCCCGCCATTTCAGAGTGGGCTCCAGAACGGCGCAAACGCAGGCGGCCGTGTGGGCCCGAGACCCAGCGTCTCTCCGGCGCGGAAGAGAGGCCTGCTGAAAATGACTGAATATAAATAAGCTTGTGGTAGTTGGAGCTGGTGGCGTAGGCAAGAGTGCCTTGACAATACAGCGAATTCAGAATCACTTTGTAGATGAGTATGATCTTACGATAGAGGATTCCTACAGGAAACAAGTAGTAATTGATGGAGAGACGTGTCTCTTGGATATTCTCGACACAGCAGGTCAAGAGGAATACAGTGCAATGAGGGACCAGTACATGAGGTCTGGGGAGGGCTCTCTGTGTATTTGCCATAAATAATACTAAATCGTTTGAAGATATTCACCATTATAGAGAACAAATAAAAAGAGTTAAAGATTCCGAAGATGTAGCCATGGTCCTTGTAGGAAATAAATGTGATTTACCTTCCAGAACAGTAGATACAGAACAAGCTCAGGACTTAGCAAGAAGTTATGGAATTCCTTCCATTCACATCGGCAAAAACAAGACAGGGTGTCGATGATGCCTTTTACACATTAGTTCGTGAAAATCGAAAACATAAGGAAAAGATGAGCAAAGACGGTAAAAAGAAGAAAAAGAAGTCAACGACAAAGTGTATAATTATGTAAATAAAATTCGTACGTTTTTCTCAAAGCATACTTAAGATAATTTTTTGTACATTATATTATTAGCATTTGCTTTTAGCATTACCTAGTTTTCTTTCTGCTTCCTGCAACCTCTTAGCTTTTATCTGAATGCTTATTTTTAAATGACAGTGGAAACTTTATTCCTCTAAGTGCCAGTATTCCCTTAGTGTTGGTTCTTGAACTAGCAATGCCTGTGGGAAAAAAAAAATTGAATATCTGAGATTTTCCCTCGGGATTTTTGGTGCATGCATACTTGCTCTAACTTTCTATTTTTTTCTTGCCAGTTATGAACTTAGGTGTTTTAACAAATCAATGAAGTATAACATTACACAGTTTTTAAATGATCCCTATACTGTGTTTTATTTTATCCTGATAATGGATTAGTTCTTAGGTATTTCAACTTCAATTAAAACTTAAATGATTGGCTTTATTAATTTTTAGGATATAAGAACCTCTTATAGTCTTCCTATAGATTCAGCTTATAGACATCATGTCCTTGTAGTTTCAGATCACCTTTAGTGAACGTAGAGTACGTCATTTAGAATTTTTAAAAATTTCCACTGCTACTATTTGTCATAGTTACTCCTTTAAAAATATTTTTTTCTATTGAAATGGAAACAAAATAAAAAACTGTTTGCATCAGTGGAAAATAATAAAGGCCTTTTTATTCTCCTATTTTTAATTGATTTGTTCACACAGACTTGCTCCACGCCTTTACTTTTAAGGCAGGCCTAGTATCTTAGAGCAGAGGTGTCAAACTTGCAGCCTGTGGACTGCTTACTCCCAAGTGGGGCCAGAACTAGATTAAAATGTAATCAGGAAATAAAAAATGCAATAGGGATAATGTTAATTTGAGATTTTTTAAAGAGTCAACAGCACCCACAAGGATCTATTTCTGTTTGAGTCTGACACCAGTGTATCCACCAGAAGGACATATTTGAGGTTATATTCAGACACTATTCTTTAATGATGGAAAAAGAAAACTATGAAGTACATACATGGGTCATAATCCTGATTTCTTACTGCTTTTTCTCAGAGTGGCTTTAGATCTTTCTTTGAACTTAATTTTTTTATAAACAATTCACTCAGTTTTCCTTTTGATTTGAATCATGGAGTACATTAGCTTTTTAACTGTCAAAAATTAAGTAGTAACTAAGATGCATCTCATAGAGACTGAATGTAGCTTCCATTCTGGATAAAATTAAGTATAACTTTTCTTATGTTACTTCCTAAATTTAGGATCATGGAGCATTGTCTAGGAATTATCAAGATATATGCAGTACCAAGGGAAAGAAATGGCCATACTTAAAAGAGTTGTGATGCATAAAGGGATTCAAATGTACTTTCTGTAGGGTTCTTGAATTTTTGATGAAGCAGGGCAATTTAAAAAAAACCTATACGACTTATAAGTTATTCTTCATTACCTGAATTGTGAGTGGCTTGAGGAAGAGGGAAGTTTTTGTAGAATTGAAGGATGGGGTGGGGTGGGAAGGAAGAATCCTAGAAGATAAGCATCTAATTATAATAGCCTTAACATTTAAAATCCAAAACTGAAGTTGAGAAAATTGACCTAGTTTTAGAATCCCTATAACATGTTTGTGGAAGAATGTAGCAAATGTGGATAGTTTGTTTTTGAGTCATTATATGAAAATCAGGAGTTCTAGGTTTTGTTTGAACTAAGTCACACTGCATAAGAATTTAGAACCTAACTTTTGTAGAGTATCAAAATCTTTGACACTTTTGTGCAGTTTTTTTAAACATTTGTAGAAACTGGGGCATGTTGAGTTGCAGTTTGCACAACTTGATCTTATTTGTATTCCAGTGGATTTCTTTTAATGCTTTCTAAGAATGTCTCAGATTTTGTTTTGATGGCAACAAAAATTTGCCTGTTAAGTCATTTACTATATGATAATTCATTTGTTAATTCTACTTGTCAGAAAGGAATAATGTGGTAGCTTTATGTAATCTTGATAATCACCTTCTAAAAAAGCAACCAGCAATTAATAATTAAGTTGAAATTCTAGTTTTTAATTAACTATTAAGTTATGATCTTGGCTGTTAGGAATTTCATGTAGACAAAAATTAAACAGCATGAAACTGTACTGTGACTAGTTGAGTACAGTAGGGAAAATAATTACTGCTTCTCCAAGTAACATACTCAAATTAGTTCCTGAGTTTTCTGTTAATTACCATAGCTTGAGATCTGGGTGTCTAACAGCTTTAAGTGCCTACATGGAATGATGATACTGAACGTACAGATGTACTTAGAGAAACAGAGGTGGCCAACTGGAGAAATTGTCACACTTCTGGGGTAAAATGTGCTACATAATACTACATGGGCTACATGATCTAAAAGTTCCTTATTCAACTCTTTTGTTACCATGTTGAAAATTGTTTGCTTTTTTCCCTTTTTTGAGTGCCAACTTCTTACTAGAAACTGTTTCTTAATGTAACATGTTTACCTGGAATGTATTTTAACTATTTTTGTATAGTGTAAACTGAAACATACACATTTTGTACATTGTGCTTTTTGGGGGGGGGGGGGGGCATATGCAGTGTGATCCAGTTTTTCTCCATCATTTGGCTGCGCTGAACTAGGAATATTGGTTGTATCAGACATAAAAATGTAAAATGACCACTGTTTTAACTAAAATTAACTTTTAAATGTTCACAGGAGTATGTGCTGTGAAGTGATCAGAAATTGTCATATTTTTGTCATAAACTGTATTACTCCTAATTATTGTAATGTAATAAAGTTATTGTGACTCTGAAAAAAAAAATGAGGCCTTTATCAGAGAAACCTGCTTCAAAAAATTTTTTTTTCACAATTACTGCTGTTAACTGCATTTCCCTCCATCCTATTCTCCTCTCCATTTATTCTATTCTTGTTCTCTTTTACTCTGTCCTTCCTCACAAGTGTTTTGTTTCTGAGTACTCCCTCCCCTAATCTGCCCTCCCTTATATTACACCACCCCTTCTTTCCTGTAGGGTAAGAAAGATTTCTATATTCAATGAAGCGTATATATTATACCATTTTGAAGCCAATTCTGATGAGAGTAAGGTTCACTCATTCCCCATCATGTCCCACTCTTCCCCTCCACTGTCAAAGCTTTTTCTTGCCTCTTTTATATGAGATAATTTACACCATTCTACCTCTCCCTTTCCCTTTCTCCCAGTACATCCCTCTCTTATGGCTTAATTTTGTTTTGTATGTATCAATCCTTCATATTCAACTCACACCTGTGTCCTTTGTCTATATACATATACATATATATATACATATACATATACATACATATATATACATATGTGTGTGTATATATATATCTGTATAGATATATAGATAGGTAGATAGATATCTAGATAGATAGATAGATAGATATACTCCTCCTAGCTGCCTTAATAATGAGTTACAAGTATCATCTTCCCATGTAGGAATGTAAACAGTCTAACTGATTAACAGTTTAACCTTATTTAGTAATTAACCTTATATAAGTCCCTTATAATTTCCCTTTCCTGTTTACCTTTTTATGCCTCTCTTGCATTTAAAATCTGAAAGTCAAATTTCTATTCAGCTCTGGTCTTTTTATCAAGAATGCTTGAAAATCCTCTTTTTAATTGAATATTCATTTCCCCCCCCAAAGGATTATACTTAGTTTAACTGGTTAGAAGATGCTTGTAATCCTAGCTCTTTTGCCTTCTGGAATATCATATTCTAAGCCCCCTGATCCTTTACTGTAGAAGCTGCTAAATCTTGTATTATCCTGGCTGTGACTCTACAATACTTGAATTGTTTCTTTCTGGTTGCTTGCAATATTTTCTCCTTGATCCAAGAGCTCTGGAATTTGGCTACAATATTCCTGGGAGTTTTCATTTTTGGATTTCTGTAAGGAGGTGATTTCTGAATTCTTTCAATTTCTATTTTACCCCCTAGTTCTAGAATATCAAGGCAGTTTTCCTTGATAATTTCTTGAAAGATGATGTCTAGGCTTTTTTTTTTTATCATGGCTTTGAGGTAGTCCAAAAATTTTTAAATTCTCTTTCCTATATCTATTTTCCAGGCCAGCTATTTTTCAATAAGATATTTCACAGTGTTTTCTATTTTTTTCATTCTTTGGGTTTTGTTTTATTGTCTCTTCATTTCTCATAGGGTCATTAGCTTCTATTTGCTCAATTCTAATTTTATTTTCTCCCCTGAGCTTTTGTACCACCTTTTCCATTTGGCCAATTCTACTTTTTAAGGAGTTTTTTCTTCAGTGAATTTTTGTGCCTCTTTTTCCATTTGGCCAGTTCTGCTTTTTAAGGCATTCTTCTCATTGGTTTTTTTGGACATCTTTTACTATTTGGCCTACTCTATTTTTTAAGGTGTTATTTTCTTCAGTATTTTTTTGTGTCTCCATTATAAAGCTCTTAAGTCATTTTTCATGATTTTCTTGTATCACTCTCATTCTCTTCCCAGGTTTTCTTTTACCTCTTTTACTTGATTTTCAAAATCCTTTTTGAGCTCTTCCATGACCTGAGACCAATTCATATTTTTCTTGGAGGCTTTGGATGTAAGAGTTTTGATTTTGTTATCTTCTCCTGAGTGTTTTGATCTTCCTTGTCACTATAATAACCTTCTATAGTCAGAGTTTTTTTTTCCTGTTGTTTACTCTTTTTCCCAGTCTATTACTTGATTTTTAACTCTCTGTTAAAGTAAGACTGCTTCCATGGTAGAGGGTACATTGTCCCAGGTTTCAGGGATTCTGTGCAGCTGTTTTTTTTTTCAGTTCTTCCAAAGTGGTATGCTCTAAGGAGAGGTGTTTACTACTCTACTGTTCTGTGAGTGACCACAAATACTCTTGTTTGCCCTGGAACTGTGAGGAGCCCCCCACCCCCTATTCTGGGCACAAGCTCTGGTGTATACGTGCTCCTCTCTGCCCTGGGACTGCTACCCAGGATTGTGCCCCAGAACAGAATATGGGCAAAATGAAAGAGTCCTGCCTCAGTGCTAGCAAAGAGACCCCTGTAGTCTCCTTCTGTGCAGTTGTTTGACTCCCTTATTGTCTATAGGTGAGAGCTTTGGAAGCAGTTTCTGCCGCTGCTAATTCAGTAGCTCCTAAAGTCGGCTCCTGGTTTGCTAGGGCTGGTTTGTGCCACTACAGCAAGTGCTAGACTGTGCTCAACTCTCACACAGATGCAACAGATCTTTCCTGACAACCTTCTAAGTTTTCTTGAGCTGAAAATTTGTTTTGCTCCATCTTTCTGTGTGTTCTACTGCTCTAGAATTTGTTTAGAGTCATTATTTAAAGGTTTGGGGGAGATCTCAAGCAAGTCTCTGCCTTTACTCTGTCATCTTGGCTCCACTTCCTCTTTTATTCCCCAAATTTCTTTTAAAAGCTGTCTACTACTAGCACCTCCATTTTCTCTCTTCCATCCCTTGAAGTATGTCTTCTATAGTCACCACTCCAATGAAACTCTTCTTTCAAACGTCACCAATCAACTTCCTTGTTGCTACATCCAATGGCTTTTTTCAGTACTAATCTTTAGCACTAGAGATATTGATTGCCTTCTACTTCTGATGTGTTATTTCTTCTCTTAGATTCCTAGTTTTCTTCTTGACCCTCTAAACAATTCTTTGACAATTCTTCCCTTTGTGAATCCTGTTCCCCAAGTTTCAATCCAACAACAAACCCATAACGTTCTGTCCTTGGAACCTTCTCTTATAGCCCTTTCTCCCTTGATATCACCATCTACTTCCATCTGTGCACAGATAAATCCCAAATTATCTCCAAACTTGACCTTTCACTCAGTATCCATACCTATATGCCCAATTGCCTCTAAGATATTTCCACATAGATATCCCATTGGTGCCTCAAACCCAACATGTCCCAAATTAATTTTATTATTTGTTCTCTTTAAACTTCTCCTCCAACTTTGATTTTCTATCTGTAGCAAAAATCATTTTTGAAAGTCTGGTATTACTTAGAACTCTTTCATCTCCCATATCCATGATATCCAAGTAGTTACCCACTCTAGGAATACCTACCTTACATGTGTTCCCTGCCGCCACCCTAATATAGGCCTTAATTACCACCATACTAGACTATTATAACAGCCTCCTAAATAGTACTTCCCACCTCCACTATCTGCCAGCTCTAATCCTTTCTTCATATTGTGAACACATTTATCTTCCTTATGGATAGAACTGTTCATGGGATTCCTCCCCTCAAAATCTTTCAGCATTCCATATAATCTGAGAAAAGTTCACACTCTTTAACTTAGCATTCAAAGTCCTCCATAATCTTTCACCACCTTGAATTTGAAAACTTATCTCATGCTAATCCCCTCAAAATACTCCATGTTTCACATAAATGAAACTGTTTATTGTCCTGATACATGCTCTGTGTTTCCTGCCTCTGCACTTTGCTCAGACTTTGCTTTATGGCTGGCTTCCTTTAAGTCCCAACTAAAATCTCACTGTCTACAGGAAGCTTTTCTCAATTCTTCTTAATTCTAGTACTGTCCCGCTGTTAATTATGTCCTATTTATCCTGCATGTAGCTTGCTTGTAAATATTTGCTTCTTGTTGTTCCATTAAATGGTGAGCTCCTTGAGGGCAGTGACTGTCTTTTGCCTCATTTTGTATGCTGAGCACTCAACACAGTGTCTGGCACATTTTTAAAATGTTTATTAATTGACTGACTGAAAATTCTTCCTCCATTTCTATCTGTTGAATCTCTCCAGGAATACAAAATTGAGCATTTAAAGCCCTTTGTAACCTTACCTCCCTCCTATCTTTCTAGACTTCTTACACCTTACTCTCCCACACATACTGTTCCATCCAGTGACACTGGCATACTGACTATTCCACAAACAAGACGTTCCATCTCTTGTTTCCAGGCATTTTCTCTGGATGACCCTCATGCCTGGAACGCCCTCCCTCCTCCACTCTATCTACCAACCTCCCTGGATTCCCTTCAGTCCCAACTAAAATCCCACCCTCTACAGACAGCCTTCCCTAACTCCTTTTAAATCTAATGCCTTCACTCTGTTAATTATTTTCTAATTATCCTGTATATAGCTTGGTTTTTAAATACATCTTTGCATATTGTCTCCCCCATTAGAATGTAAGTACCTTGAGGACAGGGATTGTCTTTTTACCTTTTTTTGTATCCCTAGCACTTAGTACATGTCTAGCACACAGTAGGTGCTTGATAAATGTTTACTGACTGGTAGATCCCAACCATTCATTAAATCTCAATTCAAATTATCACCTACTCAAGGAAGTCTTCCTTGATTCCTTAATTTGCTCTCCATTTCCCTCCAGCTTCTCTGAATGATTTTGATTGCACAAACATCATGCCCCTATACCAAGTACCCTCAAGCAGCAATCCTCCCCGACCACTTTTTAGCTTTCTTTTGTGTACTATCTTCCCCCATTATATTGTAAGCTCTTTGAGGGCAGAGCCTATCTTATCATTTCTACCCGTAGTGCTTAGCAATGTGCCTGCAACATAGTAGGCACTTAATAAATGTTTATTGAGTCCTTACTACCCCTTCAGTCAAACCTCAAAAAAGGTAATTTGTTTATGCTTCTTATATATTTATCATGTATCATTTTGTATTTGTTCCATGAGGTGAAACAAATAGCATATAAGAATATAGACAAAAATTGCACAGAATAACAAGGAATAAATGGATTGCAATGTTCATCAATGCAGGAAATAGTCACATCAATGATCTCACTGAAATACAGCTGCTTATGCTAACTGGTAACATCACAAATTCATGTTATCCAGCCCTAAATGCTCCAAGGAAGTCCTTTTATTCATCTCTAATTCATTCCCTATCTCACTTCCAATAGAAGTTATTCTAAACCTTTTTTCATTGTCCTCAAACTCCCCACACTTCTTACTCTTCCCTACTGTCTCTAAGAACCTGGGCTCTTATTTTACTGAAAAAATTGAGGACCTTCAACATGAGCTCCCTTTTTTCCCCACTTTCTTCATCTCAAAACTCCTTGATATAATCTCCCACAAAAAAGATGGCCCTTATCCTTGCCAAGATAAAATCTCTCCACATGCATACTTAATCCAATCTTCTGCTTCTTTTTTTTCCCAACAGACTATATTCTCAATCATTTCTGTTTTTAATTTCTGAGCTCTCCGTATTAACTTGCTCCCCTCTATTGCCTTCAAAGTCTCTTCCATCCTTAAAAACCTCTTCACTAGTCCTTACCTCAAGCTCTCATCTATGTCTCTCCTCCCTTTCTCAGTTGTACTCCTTTAAAAAACCTATGTACATTTGCTGTCTTTTACTCACCTGAAATTGCTCTCTCCAAAGTTACCAATGATCTCTTAATTACCAAATCTGATCAGTTCTTTTCTCAGTTCTTTTCTCAGTTCTTCTCTCCACATACTTGCTGCATTTGACATGACTGACCACCTCTTCCTTCTGGATGCCCTCTCTTCTTTAGGTGTTCACAACATATCTATCCTGGTTCTCGTCTTACCTATCTGACCATATTTTCTCAGCCTTCTTAGCTGGCTTAACATCCACATCTTGATTCCTAATTGTAGATGTTCCCCAAAGTTCTGTCCTATACCCTATTCTCTTCTCCCTCTACACTCTCTTGGTAACCTCTTCAGCTAACATAAGTTTCATATCTATTTATCCAGCCTTAGCATCTCCCACAAGCTTCAATATTGCATCACTGGGTTCCCAATGAACATTTCAAACTTGCTATTTCCAAGACATCTTAAATAAAGCACATCTAAAATTGAACTCATCATCTTTTCTCCTAAACCCTTCCCTAATGCAAATGTCCCTGTTTCTCAAGAAGGTACCCCTAATTCTTCCTGTCTCTCAGATTCATAATCTCAATATTATCTTTGACTCCTCACTCAAGATATCCAAATAATTACCAAATCTTGCTGTTTTTACCTTCAAAATGTCTTTTCCATCTGACCCCTTATCTATATTCACACAGTTACCACCTTGATTCAGACACTCATCACCTCTCCACCACATTACTTCATTAGTGTTGGTCTCCCTGCCTCATGCCTCTGACCACTCTAATCCATCCTGCAAAGGACAGCTAAAGTAATCTTCCTTAAAGCATAAATGTGACATATGACTCTCCTATTCAACCAGTGGCTTCCTACTAACTCTAAGACAAGAATACCAATTCATTCTTTAATGTTTAAAGTACTTCACAGTCTGGTCCTAACCTATCTTTCCAGCCTCATTAGATAGCACTCCCCCTCCTGACTCTAGGATACAGCCAAGGAGCAGCTAGGTGGCACAGTGAGTAGAGCAGCAGCCCTGGAGTCAGGAGGACCTGAATTCAAATCCAGCCTCAGACACTTCACACACTTACTAGCCGTGTGAACTTGGGCAAGTTGCTTAACCCCAATTGCCCTCCAAAAGGCAAAAATAAATAAATAAAATAAATAGGATACAGCCAAACTGGCTTTCTCTCTGTTTCTCACATGACACTCCATCTCCCTTCTCTGATCCTTTGCATTGGCAATCCCATGTCACTGGAATGCATTCTCTCCTTATTTCTGCCTCATAGAGTCCCTCTCTTTCCTCTGAGATGTAAATCATGCACTATGAAGTCTTTCCTGATTCACCCAAAGCACTAATGCTTTATTTCTCAAACTACTTTGTATATATTTATTTTTATTCACTTTATATGAATAAACTTGTTTTCCTTCTCTTCCCCGTTCCCCTACTAGAAGGTAAGCGCATTGTGCACAGGGACTGTTTATTCTTTGTACTCACAACCTTAGTGCCTAGAACAGTATACAGAGTAATGCATTAATATTTGTCGATTTGTTGTCTGGCTAACTTGTGTTTGTTGTCTTCTTATTAGCCTCTAAGTTCCAAGAAGGCAAAAAGCACGGCTTATTTAAATTTGTCTTTACCTGGTACAGTAAGTATTTTGGATACAGAAGGTACTTAATAAATGTGAGTTAAATGGAATTGTTAATAATAAATATAAGAAATAAATTACTAATGTACACCAGAAAAAAAAAGATATTTTGATTATTGTAAGAGTCATTCCTGAAAAAATGAGTCTGCATATCACCTGGAAAACTATCAGTGGCCTTTGGACTACAGTTTGAAAATACTAGTCTAGACCTCCTACCCATAACCTAAGACTCACTCACAAGGCAATGCTATCTGTTTCAAGTATCTCCATTTAAAAAACAAAAACAAAAACAAAACCTTTAACCCTTCTGTTTTTTCTCGAACATGATAATGGGGGGAAACTGGATCAAGACTGTGGACCACCAGTCTGAGGTAGCCTGAGAGAGGGGAACAGCTCACTACCTCCCTAAGAAGCAATATAAGAAAGGCAAGTGAAAGCCAGCAGAGAGGTACATTTGGGTGATTTTAGAAACACCACACCTATGTATTATTATTCAGTCTGATAAGTAAGCTTCTTTGGAGAAGAGTGATATGCTCAGAAATGAAATTCAGTCATAATGAGGTAAAGCATAATTTATTTCCCTCTGAAAGTTACTGAGAATATTCCCCTTAGCCCTTCACATCCCGGTGCTGGGTAGGAGAGGGAATCTTTTATTGATACTTTTTATTATTATAGCACATAATCATTTCAAGGGTAAGAGGGAAATCCTCCTGCCAGACTGAACCCTCCTTTGTAAGAAAGAGAAACTTTTAAACATAAATATCAGATACAGTAAACACATCTGACAATGTAAACATAACAGAGGTTGAACAGGTCATGTGCAAAGGCAGCCTTCCCTCTGCTGACTTAGTGCTTGATGACTAGAGAATGACAGTTTCCCTCCCTGACTGCTTCCTGTCAGCCTTATGGGACACAGAACTTTTAATTAAACCTTTTCAGAGAAGAAAGTATCCCTTTTTTGGCTACTGAGTAGGAAAGAATGAAGATACAGTAGGACTTTATAAAAAGGAAATAACTCCACCCCTGGCCTTTCTCTTCCTTCAACCCTCCAGGTGGTATCACGTAACCCTAAGACTTCCAATGAAGGATGGTAGAAAGCTCTGCTCTTCTCCATCCAGGCTCCATAGCAACCAGTTTCACAAACAATTCCAGGAAAAATCAGGAGGGGTTTCTCCTCCCTTCTGCTGAATGAGAAACAATTGTCACTGGAGACTTAATCTAACTCTATAACCAAGTTGTTAGAGAAGGACTGAAAGAAAATAAGCATAACTAAAGATTGTTACCCTATACAAAAAGTTAAAAACCAATCACTTCCTAAAAATAAAATTAATTTCTTGAAAAAATGTTTCATGGTCCCTCTTAATAGCACTAAATAAATATGAGTCAAATGAATCAGAGATCCACCAATCTATCTACTTCTCATTTGACAGAAAGATGTATTTAAAAATACTATGAACTATAACTACTTTATAAAGCCCAAAGGGTCCTCACAAACTCAGAAAATTTTTCTACATATAAGAAAATTTTTGTGTCATCTATGAAACATAGAAATAAAATGAAACTATGTTTGCTCAATAATTTTTTATGAAAAAGAGGACAGGCCTTTCCAAGGCAGTTTCTACACTAAGACAACACAAAATTCTATTGTTTGCTATTATTTAAATGAGGAAAAATTAAGGCCATTTCAATTGTACACATTATTTTTGCACTACTGAGGTAGCTGATAACAAAATATGGATCTGTGATTTCAATAGGAAGTTTGGCATAAGTCAGTAAAATACAGAAATGGAATGAGAGATCATCACTTATATGAAAGGCTGATCAATGAAATATTCTTTTCAGTAGGCTGACTAAAAGAAGTCTCACTAAATGTGCTCTGGTTCATTAGGAGAGGATCTGATTAGCCCACGATACTCCTTGCTCTTCACACAAAAGTCAAATTGACAAAAATAAACAAAATGCAGGCAGGTTCCAAAACCACTGGCTTCAAGTTTAGCACTTGATAACTGAAGTGCTGGTATATTTGTCTGGTGTATACTATACTCACAAAATTACTTCATTCTACACAGAAAAATAAAATCTAGTGCAAGAACTATGAAGCTATTTATCATTTACAAATAAGAAAACAAAACTAACAGGTATACTTCTTGGAGTTTAGTGGAAATGAGAGGTCAGGGGTGGGATTTTTTTTTGGCATGTTTTATTTGGCTTTTTAAGGAGGAGGAAAATCTTGTTGAAAGAAGTAACTCAAAAATATTTTCTCCAGGGAGAAAATGGTGAAAATAATTTGTCCTTGAAGATAACAGAAAATATTAATTCCCACTGGAAAAGCAATAAGACTTAAGGAATGAAAGAGGAAAAATAAAACAACTAAGTTGACTTTGTCCATCTGATAAAATACATAGTTACATTTGCTTTGTGATACATGTAGAAACACTATAATCTGCAGAATGTCAGTTGAACCTGATAGGATTTTACATCCAAAAAGACATCTGTCCTACATGTCAAAATGACACAAGAGTCTTTAAAGATATAATTTTGTTCACTGACTCTCTGTTAATATCAAACAAAACAAAAATAAACAAAAGAAGAGACAGTATCAAGAAAGATTTGTGCTCACCCATGTATCTGCTGGCATCATGAGGAATGCTCAGCACAAAGAACTAATCAAAGAGGGATTTCTCATGAATGGTAAGGCCCCCCAGAAGACCCTGTTTATAGATGACATCATGCTGATGGCAATAAACTTCAGAAAAATGTAGAGTTTTCTACATGGATTAGCAGGTTATATTCAATTAAGAGCAGCACATAGCTTAATTATACATACAGGAAAAACCAAGTGCTTTGTCTCTCACTATCTAGTTCTGGGTCACAGATTCAAGACAGAACAGCCCTGTGTCCAGTAGTGGCACTCTGTGGTGAGGAATGGTCTCTTGCCCTGGGCTGTGCACCATGAAAAGAAGGAAGTTCAAAAGCAAACAAGTATCAGCAGCATAATTCGGGGCTTTGGAGCAGAACATGTCAGTTCCAGCTCCTAATCTGAAGTCTGAGAAGGAATAATCCTGGCAGGAATCCCAGACAAGAGGGAAGCCTATAGGTCTTTCATTCTGAACCTACAGAGCTTCCCAGCTGGCTAAGAGTGAATGAGGCCAGCCATAGGTCAGGACCTTGCAGAGCTCAGATAAGGAAGTCAACAATCAGACTTTACCCTAAATCACACCATGTTGGGGACACTGAAAGCTGACAGGTCCTCAGCCTTAGCTGTCCCTGAGAGCTTGGAATAACAAAACAATCAATACCCCCAACTAGCAACAGGACCAGCCCAGATTTTCCTCTCCAGAAGTACACAGAACCAGGCTCCTAACATCAAGTTCAATGTCAAGAAATGGGCTGGAAGAATAAACAAACAAAAAAATAATATCACCACAAAAAGCTATTATAGTGAAGGAACTCTCAAGACACAGACCAAGAAGAGAATGACTCCAAAATATCTACAAGCAAAGCCTCAAAAAAATACATATCTTGGGCACAAACTCAACCAGAATGACTGAAAGAGATGAAGTAAGACTTTAAAAAATAAAATTAAAAATTTTTTAACTAAATGAAATAAGATCCCTAGAGTAAAAAAAATAAAATAGAAAAGAAATGAGAACCACATATGAAAGAACTGGAAAAGGAATTAACAGCCAGGGAAGGGAATTGGCATTTATACAGCATCTACCATGTGTCAGGAACTGTGGAAAGCGCTTTGCAAATATTATCTGATTTGATCCTCTGTTAGGTGCTGTTATTACCTTCATTTTACAAATGAAGACAATGAGACAGACAGAACTTTACCCAGAGTTACACAGTAAGAGTTTGAGACTGAATTTGAACTCAGATCTTCCTCACTCCAGGCCTGGAGCTCTATCTACTGCTTCTACCTGCTTGACACAAGAGGAAACCTTGCCCAAGCAATAAAGTCCCTGAAAAGAAAAACAGACCAAACAGAAGCCGACTCCATAAGACAACAAGAAATACAAAAACAAAGTCAAAAACCTGAAAAAAAACAGAAGAAAATGTAAGGCATCCCATAACAAAAAATGACTGACCTAGAAAACAGCTAAGGAGGGATTGTTTAAGAATCAATGGGGCAAAGACACTAATTGAGACGACAGCTTCAGCAAAGGTATGCTACAAAATAAATCCTCAAAAACCAGAAGCATTTCTATGTAATAATAATAATAATAAACACAAGAGGCAATAATAGAAAGGTAAATCCCATCCAAAATAACTACAAAATGCATAAAACATCTGCAGATTGATCTCCCAAAGCACATAAAAGACTTGTATAGTTTCAATTACAAAGTGTTCCTTAAAGAAATAAAGACCAATTTAAATTGCTGAAAAAATATTTGGTATTCATGGCTAGGCCATTCCAATATAATAAAAATTAAAATACTACCAAAATTAATGGCATACTTTCTCCCAATAGAAAGTAAGCTCTTTGGTGTCAAGGACTGTTTTGTTCAATACCTAGCACAGTGCTTCACACACCACACATGCTTAACAAATATTTGTGGAATGCTGATGTTGTTCTTATGGCATCAAGCCTAGGAGTCCTTATGTATCTGGTAAGCAACACAACATCTTCAATGATCCCAAACTATTAGCTTATTTCAGACCTCATCTTTGGAAGACAGCAGTGCTCTCTAACTTTATATGAGAGTGAATCATAATCCCAGAAGAATCAAAACTGTGAATGAGGTAAAGGAAAATAGGAGCCAACAATGATTACCAATGTAAACTTACATCCAAAATATGGCATAAAAGACATTATCAAGATCAGGTATGGCCAGAAGAAGAGGTGGACTGATCACAGATCCACTCAAATTCAGTCTACTGAATGACAAAAAAGACCTCTAAGATCCCTCTGAACTTTGAGACTCTGACACTCCTCAGCAGAATACTGGGCTAGTAGGTATGGAAGACACAAAGTTGATGTGATGCATGATTCTTTTCTTCAGGAAGTCTACAATCCAGTCAAGGTAGTAAGATGTGGGGAGGAGAGGGATGAGGGAAAGAGAGAGGGGAAGATATACTTTATGCAAAGCCCAATATTCTGTTCCTATTAAAAAGAGGTCAATTTGGCTCTCTAGTCATTATTTATACTACTTCATACCTGACTGTAGAACAGGGAATTCAGGAGACCCAAACACTTAAAATGTACCTGCTATGTATGTAGTGGCTAAATGAAGGTCATCAACTGGTTCAGAGTATATCTAAATCTCTAAGTAGTCTCCCTCATGTGAGTACGAAGCCAGCCTAATTAGAATTACTCTGAATTGTGAGAAGCCCATGTAATTGACATTTTAGCAATGAAAACTGAGAGATTTAATCGAAAGGGAAGGAAAAAGAAGATTTCAAATACCTCAAACTAGTAATCACCAAAAAAGCTAAGAGATTTTGGAAGGATGATTACTATGATGTCTGTTTTTTGGAGTGTGCATTAAATCAATCGTGTCAAAATTCAATGCAAAAGAGTATACTTTAATGTGAAATATTCACAAATAATTTCAAAATAATCTGCTTCCCTCAGGAAATCACATGCTACCTTCTCCTGAGAAGTAGCAACTAACCAGCCCAGATGGTTGCTGTCAAAAGGAAAGAAATGGTATGTGACTACATATCTGTGAGTAGAAAAGGTCACAGTTGCATTCTGCAGCATGCTGGATACTCCATATTCTTCAGTGTACCTGTGTTTCCAAATGTAATGTATCTAAATGTTTCCAAACACCACAGGTGCTTGATTAGGGGATATTATTGCCTTTGCAACTTATTCTTTCTGACCTTTAAAAGAGAAACCATTAATCTAAATAGTCACCCTCCAAATAATTCATTCATTTAACAAACATATATTAAGCACCCATTATCTGCAGCACACTATAAGCATCCAGAAAACAGATAAAAGGTAACCTGTCTGGGCCCTCTGGAACCATCTAGCAATGGAGTGTGTTAACCCACTGTGTGAATTTGATAACTGCTGCAAAGTTTAAAAATAGACAGAAACAAATTCCTCTCCACATATTTTAGCCTAATATTTTTTAAAATGCCATTTTAGTGTTTCATGATATCCTGTCATGGACCTGAAACTTGAAATTCTACTGTCAAAGTTACTTTTAACCATCACAGTGTAGTACTTTTTGTCTAAAAAAAATAAACCATCGAACCAACGTACAATCACCAGCACCCTGCCAAAAAACAATACAAAATACAAAACAAACAACAAAACTCTTGCCTGACTAGAAGGAAAAGTCTCTAGAGACTCTAGATTATCATACAGCCAGTGAAGAAACCTATTCCCAGTTTTGCTAGTAACTATGTGTTTCTTTAATCCACATTACCTCTTTCCTTTTGAGTTTCTCTAGCCAATGAAAATAAGCTTTTTGTTATTGTTGAATCATTTCAGTGTGATTCCCCCTACCCCCAAAAACTGGGGGTTTTTTGGCAAAGATGCTAGAGTAGTTGGCCATTTCCTCATCCGCTTATTTTATAGATGAGGAAACTGAGGCAAACAGAGTTAAGTAACTTGACCAGGATCACACAACTAGTAAATGTCTGAATCCAAATTTGAACTCAGGTCTTCCTGACTCCAGTGCCAATGCCCTATCTGCTGCACCACTTACGCTGCCTGAAAATAAGCTTACCTGGTCATTTATTCCTATAAGATCTAGGTTGTGGTTGTATGTGGTTTGTCCTTGTTCTTGAAGAGAGCTGTGACATCAGGGATCCGATGATATGGCTTGCAACTGACTTTGATTTGAGGGGGAGAGGGCTATGTAAAGTCACCAGCCTCACTTTCTCTTCCAAAGCCATCTGGGTCCAGTGGTCAGATACAGATCAGGACCACTAGTGATGGCCCAGGATGCTATGGGAGACCTTGGCCCTTTTAAACTAATTTCTTTTCAGGTTCTCACTTTGAGTGAGGCAATGTCCATTCAGTGAATAGGCCTCTTTAAGAAGTGCTTCAACAGAAACCCTACCAGAAGGAAATGTTTGATTTACCCCAAGGTAATGGACTATTTGACTCTATATTAGCCCTAATACTCACACCTGTCCTTACACTTAAAAAATTTTTCCAACCTTATCTTTGCTATTCAACTCAAACAGTTATTCCCACTTGAAAAGCCAAAACTAATGGAAAATAATCATGGTTTCCCAAGGTTGTACTTCAGCCTTCAAGACCTGAAAAGGGGCACTACTTTCTTATAGGAATATCTTCTTGCAACACTTTTGTCTGTGTCTTATGTGTTCCTTTAATAAACTTCCGCTGTTCTGCTATAAGCAAGAAGTGATCTTCTTACTGAATGATATACTCTTTGAGTTCAACTGTCTAGTCTCTACCAAATACAAAGAGGTTTACTACTGTCTGGTCCACAATTCTTTCATTTTTTTCCAAAAGAACAGCTTGAGTTGCTTAATAAAAGGCTTTCCTTTAAATATGGGTAAGCTATACCTCCAGCATTCCCCTAAGCTTTCCAATACCCTGTCAAAAAAATAAAATACAACAACTTCACAAGTGTAAGACTTTATATGTAATCCTAGTGAATTTCTCCTAGTAAGATTCAGTCATGAGAAAGTGTGACCATTTTTCATGAAGCTATGCTGGCTCTTTGTAACTACCACCACCTTTTATAAACTTTTTCTTTTAGTTAAATCTAGGATTTTTCAAGGAATCAAGTCAAGCTGACTGGCCTACAGTTTGCAGACTCTATCCTCCTTTTCTGACAATCAGAACATCTGCCCTTCTCTAGTCTTATGGCAGACACTTGACATCAGTTCTTTATGTATCCAAGCATGTAGTTCATCTAAGCAAGATGACTTGAATTCAACATTATCAGCTAGGTGTTTTCTTTCTTTCTCCTCATCTTGGATATCAACTCTCTAATAGTCATTTTTGTTCTGTCCTTTCCCAGCTGACAGTTATTCTCCTAGGCAGGGAAAACAGAAGCAAAATAAAAATTCATAAATTTTGCCTCTTTTCTGTTGTCAACTAACCTCTCTGAGACTTAGTTTCATCATCTGTAAAATGGGAATAAAATATTATCTACCTCACAGGGTTTTTCTCAGAATAAAATTTGCATTTTGCAAACCTTAATGCTCTATATAAACCATGAGCTACTATTATCATTGTTGTATTGTTGTATCTGTTCGCATTGACAGCAATCCTAACTCTTCTTTGATCTTTCTCTTTCCATAAGTCCTAACAACAATAACAAATGTTTAATAAGGAAGGGTCAGAGGGAGAAGTGACTATTAATGATGATTGGTGACTGCCTCCTCAGGGACATTGTTCAGTCATTTTTCAGTCATGTCTGACTCTGTGACTCCACTTGGGGCTTTCTTGGCAGAGACAATGAAGTAATTTGCCATTTCCTTCTTCAGCTCATTTTACAGATAAGGAAACTGAGACAAAAAGGGTTAGGTGACTGACCCAGGGTGACACAGTAAGTGTCTGAGGCCAGATTTGAACCCAGGAAGATAAGTCTTCCTGACTCCAGGCCTGGCACTCTACTATGCCACCTAGCCGTCCCTGAAGGATCCTAGAGCAGCTATTTCTTGACCCATCAAAAATAAGAGAAACTCCCAAGATTTGTTGTGTCAGATGACTACCACATGCATTACGTGATTCGTGTCAGAGGAAATATAGACAGGACTGCTGAAGATTACAAAGACTTGGACAAGAAACCGAAGACTTAAGGGCACTGATGATTTTTTCATCATTGCAGCTAGGAAAACAAGGTTACTAACATCTCTAAAAAGAGGAAAAGCTTCACCATAATCAAGGTAACTGTAGCCTGATCTCAGTCCTAAACTGTCAATAGAGCAACAAACAGTTATTAAACTCCTCTACGTATTAGTGACTTTGCTAGGTGCCAAGGATAACACCAAAGATGTGAACCTGGGTGACTAGAAATATGCACAGCTCTCTAATTTCTTAAAATGAATAAGCAGAAGAATTTAAAAGTACTGTCACTGTTTGCCCTGAATGCACAGAAGGCACCTTTACTAGCACCTTTCTCAGTTCCAAAAGGAAACATTGTTTTCTGTGGCAAACAGTACGTTAATGCCCCCAGCACACTTAAGAGTTGTCTTTTTTTTAGATGCCTTGATTTTAGATGTTATACCAGTAATTGCTTTCTACAAGGTATTCAAAACTAAAAAGTTTGAATTATGAATGCTTTCTATGAGATTCAAAATATCCAAATTTAGGCTTTGCTTTCTCTTTACATATCTATCAGGTATACCCCATAAAGCAAAGTAACATCTCAAAGTAACATTTTTATAAGAAAAGGTAGTAATCTAATCTTTCAGGTGATTACAATTACAATGACCTACCATTTACATAGTGCGCTTTACAACTATTAGCGTTTTCTATTACAACTATTATCTCAGTCGATGACTGAGTTACAACAACCCTGGGAGATAGGTAGGTGCTATTATTAGCCCAATTCTGCTGATGAGGAAACTGAGGCAAACAGAGGTTAAGTGACTTGCCAAGGGTCACTTTTAAACTAGTAAGAGTCTGAGGTAGGATTTGAACTCAGGACTTCCTAACTCCAGGCATGGTGCTCTGTATATTACACCAACTAGCCGCCCCTGAAAAATAAGCATGAGAGTTTGGACTGCATGTAGTACAAAATGGGAGCTACCAACAATTCGTGAATGAGGTAAAAAACAGGTTAAAAACTATATTTTAAGAAGATTATCTTGGGAAGGGTATGGCAGACTGGAGTTGTAAGAAACTAGAGGTAGAGAGACAAATGATGAGGCAGTTGCAGTAATGCAGATCTGAAGATCTGGGAACCTAGACTAGAATAATGGGAATGCACAGTAAAAGATAATGAAGAGAACAAAACGTGTCCCACCTTCACTTCAAAAATTCAGTTCAACTCATTAGATATTTATTAAGAACTCACTATGTGCAAAGCACACAAACTGAAGGTACAAAGAAATGATCCCATTCACTTAATCCTGAAGGAGCTAATAATTTCATAGAGGGGATGAACTATGTGCACAAATAGGCAGAATTGAAAGGTACAACTGAATTTACAAATAGACAGCATTTACTTTAACCTCTCATTTGACAGAGAAGGAAAATGTAGTTTAAGTGATTTAAATCAAGATTATATAGACAACAGATATCTAAGGCAGTATTTGAACCCAGGCCTCCTGTGGCAAATGGGGTACAGTGAAAGGAGTCCTGGATTTGGAATTAAAGGTCCTGGATTTGAATTGTGGCTCACTTACTATCTATAAAATCCCCATTTCCCCACAGGTTTTAAAAAAGGTGGGGAGGGGAGGAAGAGGGTTTGAAGTAAATGACTACCAAGGTCTCTTCCAGCTTTAAACCTAATGTTATGCCTTTGCCATTTCCAAGGGCAAAGAAAGAATCCTAGGTTCTCCAAAACTGTTTAAGGATGGAGAGTAAATTAAATTCGATGAAGGAGATAAAGAACATCTTCATGGCAAAAGTGGTGCCTAAGATGGGTCCTGGCAGAAGAAAAGCATTTCAGCAGATAGGGATGGGAAAGGAATGCATCCCAAGAACACCTTTTGGGGGAGAGGATTCTGAGAAGATGGCAGAGTAGATCAGAAAATTCCAAGCTCTCAAGATGTTCCCCCACAAGAGTTAAAACAGCACCTCAGGGAGAACAAAGTGTGGGTGGAGATAAATAAGAACAGGATCACAACTGGATCTTCCTGTGACAATCTGAGAAAATCTGAAGAAAAATCCCAGGACCGGACTGGGTTTGGTCACTGTGAAGAGTAAACACCTCCAGGCTAGGTTCTATTTTAACAACAAGGGATAAGTCCTGGCGTTAGTTATTTTGAGAGGCTGCCTCTGGAACATTTATGCTGTCACACCCCCCACCCCTCAATAGTGAGGGGACTTGAGTGTCTGAGGGAACCTCTGCTGACAAAAAACACCAGATCCAATGGTGCTGCCAAGAGTGATGGGGGCAAGAAGGAACCAGCACTCATCCAGTGAGAGCAGAAGAGGGGCAGAAAACCCCTGGCTGTGGGCACTTACAGGAGGCTGGAGGTTTGGCTTTGGCTCCAGGCAAGAGGGCAGAACTGAAGATCTGGAGCAAAAACCACCATTTCCCACAACCCAAGGCTAGAGGTGATTACAAAAATTAAGCTATTACCACAAAAAATGCACAGGCAAAGGAAAAAGAATCCAACCATAGACAGCTATTATAGGAATAGAGATGACTGGGGTTCATCTTCAGAGGAGGATACTAGAATAAAGAAACCCCCAAAGAGTAATGTAAAATGGACACCTGCCCAAAAATAATTCATACAAGATCTCAAAAAAGACTTTAAAAATCAAATGACAGAGATAGAGGAAAAACTTAAAAAAGAAAATAAGAATAATCCAAGAAAAACAAGAAGGGTATGAAAGGAAAATCAACCAATTAGAAAATGAGATCCAGGGGCAGCTAGGTGGCGCAGTGAATAGAGCACTGGCCCTGGAGTCAGGAGGACCTGAGTTCAAATATGGCTTCAGACACTCAACACAAAAACTAGCCATGTGACCTTGGGCAAATCACTTAACCCCAATTGCCCTCCAAAAAGCAAAAAAAAAAAAAGTTACAATATAAATATAATACATACATATTATTATTATTATTATTATTCATATGCACTGGGAAATAAGATATACAGGCACTGGGGTAGGGAGATCCATCTTGCCCTACTGTAAAGTCAGAGGGGTGATGGGGGAAGATATAAGAGAGAACAGATTGGGAGAGGAGGTATACAGTGGGATTGCTGTTTTGGGGTACTGGGTAGGAAAAAGGCAGGAAGAAAATTTGTAACTCAAAACCTCATGGAAATGAATGCTGTAAACTAAAAATAAACAAAAGTTAATTTAAAAAAAAATAGAAAAGGAGATCCAGAGTCTTAAGGAAGAAAATGACACCTTGAAAATTAGAACTGGGAAAAGTGAAGCTAGTGAAATTATAAGAGATCAAGAAATAATTAAACAAAATATGAATAATGAAAAAACAGAAGAGAAAGTGAAACATCTTATATGAAAAACAACAGATCTGGAGAACAGATCAAGAACAAAAAATATAAAAATAATCAGACTAACTGAAAGTTATGATCAAAAAATAATCTTGATACAATAATACAAGAAATAATTAAAGAAAACTGTACTTAAGTATTTAACAAGGGAGGAAAGTAGAAATAGAAAAAAAAAACTATTGATCATTACTTAAAAGAGATCCTATGAGGAAAACTCACAGGAATATCAGTCAAATTCCAAAACTTCCAGCTCAAGGATAAAATATTAGAAGCATCAAGATTAAAACAATTTAAATATAGTGTTGCCACAACTAGACTCACACAAGACCTAGCAGCAGAAACATTAAAGGACCAGAGATCTTCGAACATAATATATCAAAGAGCAAAAGAACTGGGGCACCAGCCAAAAATATAATACCCTACAAAGTTAAGCATTATCCCAAAGGAGAAAAAAATGGACATTTGATAAACTCTCTGATTTTCAAGATTTTGTTTTTAAAAAATCCTAAACTCAAAAGAAACTCTGACATACAAGAATCAAGAGAAATTTAAGGTACATACCAAACCCTGATAATAAGGGATTCATAAGGACAGACTGTTTATATATATACATATATATATACATATATATATATGAAATGTAAAATGTATATCTAAGATTCTTATTAATAATTAATAATTGGGTGGCTCATAAAGAAGAATAGGGTAAACCTGAGTATGATATGACTTTAAAAAGTAAAATCATTTAGGAACAGCTAGAAAGAATAATTATTTTATACAAAAGAGTAGTATAAGAGGAGAATTGATATAGAGGAATTAGATGGGAGAGGAGGGCTGGTAGTTCTATTAACCTTTCATTAGGAATGGGTTTAAGAGGGAAATGTGTGTGTGTGTGTATACATATACAGATACATATACATATACATATATGCATATATGTATGTACATATTTAGAACACTTTAAAATCTAAATTCAGAAGAAATAAAATGGTAGGGGTATAGGGAGGGGGAAGAGGACAAGGGAAGGATCTTTAGAGAGGAGGGGGAAAGAATAGGTAAAAGGGGGGTATAGTAAGGTGTTTAGATTTATAGAAATGGGAAGATAGAAGAGAGATCCTCAGAGGGTGGTAGACAAGCAATAGGAGGGCAAGGTAGTGGGTAGAGGAGGCAGGAGGGATAGAAAACAAGAGATATGCACAAACATAAAAACGAAGATCAGGAGCAGAATATGTTTGGGAAAGTATAGATCTATGTATGTATGTATATATGTATATATTTATAGCTATAGATAAACATATCTAAACTTTACTGTAGCCTTTCTGGGGGGTTAGAGGGAAGGGGGAAAAAACAACAAAGTAAAAAAGTGCACAGCAGAAAACAAAAGAAAACTCACAAGGAAGCAAAGAAGAGATGGACAATTCTCAACAAAACGAGTATTATTTATCATACAGGTTTTCTTGAAATGAAAATTTATTGTTACGTATTTAGAATCCTCTCTTATGTTCTGCTATGCACACTACATGCTTTTTTTTCTTTCTAACTTTGTGTTTAAGTTCCTAAAGTTTATGATATGTTTTTGTTTCTTTTCTCTGTTCTGTATTTGTGTTCTAGCATTTAAGTCTAAAATAAAATGTAAAAAAAAGTAAAAATAAATAAGTAAATTTTTAAAAAAGAACAACTATTGGTCCTGCATGAGCACAAAGAGGTGAATGTTGAGACCAAGAAGCAACAAACAGTTCAGATTTACTGGAATGAATAATATATGAAAGAAGATAGTATGAGATAAGACTAGAAAAGTAGGTTCAAGAGGTCCCTAAATGCTAAACTAAAAAGTTTTTTATTTCATCCTAGAGGCCACAGGGCATCACAGAAGGTTTCTAAGCAGGGGAATGATGTGAACATTTATAAATAGAGAAAACAACTTGGAGAAATACCCAGTTTAGATCTAGTCTCTCTATGGGCATAGTGAAGCTTCATGAACACTGACTAAAAAGCAAGCATGAGACATTTTCTTCACTTTCCTTTTCACTCTAAAATTAATAGATTTAAGTACAAAATGTATAAAACTTATTTTTTGTTACTACATGGTAAAAAAAATTAAAGGTCTTTCAGGCCTCTACTCTTTATTACTGTTACCATGGAATGTAAGAAATCAGGGATATATACCTGAAATTAGTATTTTCTTGATCATGGTTCTCTTTCAGAAGATACATCACCCTCTGCCCCACTGCTAGCACTGGGGTCATCCTTGCGAGAGACATTTCTTTCTTTGCTTGACTCAGAAGGTCCCTTTGCTCTGGTCTTTTCTTTTCTCTGTTGCTGTTTTTCAAGCTTTGAAACCTGGGAGAGAAAAAAGGTAAATATAATTGCATACATTATACACATATATATGCCTTCAAAAATACAATATATAACCTCGATAATAAACTAATATTCCCAACAGGAGTTTAGCTACACCAAAATATTATTAATACTGCAACTGACTCTAGAATCACAGAATTTTAGAGTTGGAAGGGATCTAAGAGGCCATCTTGTCCAATCCAGATCGGATCTGCTAATAATATCACCACCACCTGCTTCACTCTGAAGAGTCAATAATTAAGAAACCATGAAACACTAATTCAGTTTTGAAGAAATAACTATGGAATTTTCTTCTCTGGAAGATCTTTTTAAAATGAAAAGACATAGCAATCCCCAAAAGTTCATATCTCTCTCAAAAGGATGAACTGTATAGTCTCTTGAAGCAACATTTCATATGCTATCTTTTTTAAATAATGATGGCAAATTTTAGTTTTCTGTGGAATCCTGTCTTGAATTTCATTTCTTAATGGTAAAGGTATTACATAAAGGAACTGGTAAAGGAATTTTGTAACCATAAAGTATTAACTATATGAAAGTTATTAAAATATTTTTATTGTATAGAAAGAAAACCAATCAGATCCTACTACTTTTTTTGGTTTGTTAAACTATCAAGAATATAAAATTAGCACAAGATACTCAGAGTAGTCTAAAAATAATAGGTCAGCTTTATATAGTACTCTGCAATTTATAGTCCTTTTCATACAACTAATTCTCTAAGGAAAGATCACACTCAGAATTACTGACCCATAAGCTCCAGTCACCATCTTCTCATTAATCTTCACTATTCTGAAATGGTATGTCAAGAGTAGATGTTATTATTCCCATATTAGTTTTGTGAGAAACCAGGTACATGGTGGCATGGAGGCCTGCTCAGAAAGACAGCAATAAAACAGAAAGATTGCAAGTCTCTTAATCTTTGGTCAAGCCTTCAGTAAATGACTCCTCTTCAATCAAATGCTTACTTAAAAAAAAAAAACAACTGTACAGATTTTCCCCAGGTCTTATAGTTGTGAATACTGTTTTTATTCTTACTAGGAACATACCAAAGTATGGCACTATTTTTGTATTACTTTAATTCTAGCTATTATCTCTCAGATTGGTCTGTTCTGCATGTGAGTAAAATCTAGTTAGGATGAGAAGAAAATAACAAAAGGAAAATGCAAGTCCTGAGAAGTCATAGTTAACTATGATTTTTATAGATGGTATTTTGGATGGAAAAGTTCTGGTTCAACCAACTCCTCACAAGGATTCCAAGGAAGTATTTTACAGTGTAAATCATAGAGATCAAATGTCTACTATTATTTTTAAAAGACTACAAGGCATTGCTGAGACTGACTACACCTGCAGTGTCACTGCAGTAAGAAGATGAAATTATTCATGACATACTGACAGAAACAAAAATTTCCAAGCTAACTTCTTTAAGTGAGGACATGAACTATTAGATACACAATATTTATTTATTCCTCGGGCCACCTTCTCTGCCACTTACAGTTTTAGGGAGCACCAAGAAGTTCAGGGAACTATGTTGCCCAGAACTACATAGCCAATATGTTCAGAAATGACACTTGAACCCTCATCTTCTTGACTTCAAGGCTGCCATTCTAACCTCTCCATAACAACACTGCCTCTCAATACATTCCATACATCACTAAATCCGTACCTTTGGTATTAAATAAGATCTTGACTTTGGATGAATCACATTTCCCTATGCCATCATTTCTTCATTTGAAAGATAGATTGTAATTTATATGACGCCACTCTTAACAAAAGAATTTTACATTAGATTGCTATTTTAAGTTATAATTAATAGAAATTTAAAGGATTTAACAAATATACATATAAATGTATAATTATTTATTTGTAACTAATAATAAATGAAATAATATTTAATGAAATTATTCTATGGTATAGGCCAAGTTATTCAAACTCTTTGTGGATCTATACCCTCAAGTCTAAGAAGAGAGTCACTGAATATCAGTGGGGTTTGAGGGTTTGAAGGAAATTTACAAGTACTACAATTGAGATGAAATAATAATGAGACCAAAACATAATCATCTACTGTGATATATGCATTCGGAACTCAACTATACATGTTTGCAATTTCTAACAAACATCAATTAATAGCCTACTATATGCAAGGCATTATGCTAGCTATTAGCTAGTACACAAAGACATAAAAATATGAAAAGAGGCAAGGAGTTTATATATTATTGGAAGACACAACATGCAAAAAAAGGTTAGCAAACAGAAGATAATCTAGGAAGGAAAAGAGCGCCGATAGATAAGGGGATCAGGAAAAGCTTATAAAAAGGAGGAATCATTTGAGTCAGTGCCTGGAGGAACTTAAGGATTCAAAGGCAGAAGTGAGGAGGCAGTGCATTCTAGACATTGAAAATGGCCTGTGCCAGCAAGCAAGTTTAGTTGTAATACAGGGTCAACAGTAATGATGTAGAAGAAGTTGGGAAAAGGAAGGCCATAGGCAAAGAAAATATAAAATGCCAGGTCGAGAAGTTTGTATTTTTTTTAACAGAAGCAACAAACAACACCTTTTTTTTTAAATACCGAATTATAACATAATCAAAACTGTGTTTTAGAAAAACTATTTTGGCAACTGTGTGGATAATGAAATGGAAGGGCACAGACCAATTAGGCTTATGCAACAGACCAGGTGAGAAGTAAAAAGGGTTGTAGCTATGTACGTAGAGAAAAAGGAATAAAAAGGAGAGATGTTATGGAGATAGGAATGACAAGATTTGTAAACTAAATGTGAGGATTAAGAAGGAAGAGTCAAGGATCACTCTGGGGTTAGGTGACTAGAAGTATAGAGACCTTCAACAGAAAAGGGAAGTGTGGAAGAGAGAACAGTTTAGGGAATTAAATGAGTCTAATTTTGAATATTATGAATTTAAGATGCAAACATCTGGGACTGGAATTCTACTAAGACATTAGGACTGGATATTGAGTTACAGGTATACAGAAAGAAAAGGGAGCTAAGGAAAACCCTTAAGGACCCCTATAGAAAAAAAGGCAACAGAGAAGATAGTCAGTGAGGTCAAAGGAGAGCCATAAGAGAACACTGCCATGAAAGCCAAGGGAGAAAACATTCAGGAGAATCCAGTGCCAAAAACTGCAAAGAGATAAAAAGAAAAGTCCATTGGATTCAATGGTTAAGATTGTTGGTAAACTTAGGAGAAACAACTGCTTTAAAGGTATAGGATCAGAAGCCAAATTTCAAGGGGCTAAGAAAAGAATGGGAAAAAAAGGTAGTGATGGTGGGAGTATGAAGAAGTGTAAATAGAAGCGGTGCTGATAGGACCAATAACAGCTCACATTCACGGAGTGTTTTAAGGCTTTACCTACAGTATCTCATGAGATCCTCACAAAATTCCTATAAATTCATTGTTATCCCCATTATACAGATGATGGAAACTGAAGCTGAGAGATTAAGTGACTTTCCCAGGGATACAATGCTATGAAGTAGTTGAGGTAGGATTCAAACCCTGGTCTTTCTGACTCCAAGTTCCTTCTTGACTCTACCCACTGTGTCATATGTCACCTTTCAAGTAAGAAAGTAGAAGCTATATGAATCAATGACTTTTTCTAGTTATTTGGCTAAGAAGTGGAGAAGGGATATGAGATAAGAGCTTTAGGAAATGTCAAAACTGATTAAAAGACTTTGGGGTTTTTGTTCTGTTGTTTTTTTTTTCTTTTAAGACTGGAGTAGACTTGGGTAATTATAAGGCAATAGGAAAAAGTCAGGAAGTGAGGAAAAATTCTGGATAACAGAGGTAGAGAAAAAAGGACTGAGTGAAGAGACAAAGTCCTGAAAGACTCACTTCTTTGTCAGAGACTACAGAGCAAAGAAAAAAGGGGATGCAGGACAACTTAGATGGATTTATGGTGTGGAATCGAGGACAAAAGGCAGATCACAAGAGATGGCCTCTTTTGTCAGTAAAGAGTTTCTCTGCCAAAGGTGAGGAAAGAGAGGGTAATATGGAGAGTTTGAGAAGATTTAAAACTGCTACTGTAGAGAGTGTGTCAGAGAATTAGTAAAAGAAGGAAAAAACTGCCATATTGAAGCAAGGACCCATTTGAGACTGGAAAACAAAGTTGTAAGAGTTTCTGTAACTTTGGCAAAGTTGTATGACTTTCTTCATCAGTATTCAGCAGTGTATGAGTAAGAGTGAAGGCAGCATAAGAGAAACTAGGATAGGAATAAATCAGGGTGGAAATCTGATAAGTCATGAGAAACAATATGACAAAAAATTATGAAGTTAAAAAGTTGTAATGGGAATGGGAATTTGAAGATCTTCCCTGCCCCTTAATAGACCTGGGGTGGGGGGGAGTTTGAAGACCTCCCCTACTTTGAAAGTAAACTCTGCCCCCTAATATGTTGAATGTAATCACAGGGAGCCTGTGATGGAGGGAATTTGCTAAAGGATGGAGCAGAGCTCACAGGAAGCTTCCCTGCTGTGAAAATAAACTCTGTGCCCTAATAGGCTGAATGTAGTTACATGGAGCCTGTCATGGGAGGAGTTTGCTGAAGGAAAGCAAAGTCCACAGAAAGAGGGGAGCCAGAGTCAGAGAGATGGTAGGAGAGAGAGGTGCTCAAGTAAGGAGAGAGACAGGTTTGTGAGTAAATATTGATCTTGTATTGGTTTGTGGGAAGGCTGAAGGATGCTGTGGCACTCAGTGTTATTATGGCTTCTGAATATCTTTGGTACTATGATGGAATGGGCTTACTGGTTTTGGGACTCGGTTTTCTGATGTCTAAATAAATGCTTCAGTTCTGTCCTCTATATGGAGAGTTTGGTATATTTTGCAATTGAAGTCATGCGATATTTATAGTCACAGTCTTGATAGTGATCATGAGTACTGTAAATATTGCATTGGTACTACAAAGGTACAGAGTAGCACATAGTAAAATGAGTTAACAACAGTATTATAAACATGTCCAGATAACCCCCATCCTTAAAAATAGTCAAAAAACTTCACTTTAAATCTCCCATCCCCTCACATTACCATCCTTTCCCTCTCTTCCTTTTCACAGTTAAGTGCTTTTGCAAATTTTAGTTAAATAAAATTCTAATTATTCTCTTATGTACTTTTAATGTATTATTTTTATTATTACTTGTGTATATCACAACTTCCTACTTGACCATAAAACTCTATAAGGGCAAAGACCATGTTTTTCCCAAGTTTTATGATTTCCCCAGCACTCAGCATAGTATTCTGCACACAGTAAGAGCTTAGCAAATGTCTCAAATAATAGAACTGGATGTTTTGAAATATGCATAAGTAGTCTATAATCAAGTATTTTCGATTCTTCCCTTTGATCAATTTTGCTACTCACTAGCCAGAGTAACAGAGGAGGGAAATGAGAATGAAATTTTACTGTAAAAAGTCTGACTCAAAGCTGAATGTAAACATTTTATTAAACCAGAAAGGTACTGTTCCCCCTGCACGGTAAGCACTAGGAATTGGGCTAGGGCTACCTTGCACATGAGCTGGAAACAGGTCTATGATTAGGCTCCAGGGAGCTACACCTATGTGGCCAGCTGGTCTAGGCAGTGGTAGAAAGCGTGGGTCAAGAGATCAAAGCTAAACCATGTGACTCCTTGACCAGGCTTCTTCATGGAACAGAACAGACATCCTTCTTGCACTTTCTCATCCAAAGATCTTGCCTCTTACTTTACTGAGAAAATTGAAGACATTCACTCTGATCTCCCTCTTCTCTCCTTCTTTTCATCTCAAACCACCTTGACAACACCTCCCTCCATTCCACTATCTTCTCTCAGTACCAAGGTCAAGTCACCTAAATATGTCCTTGATCCTACCACCTCTCATTTTCTTCAGCAGATTACAACCTCCCACTATTTCTCTACTCCTCTACTGCCTTCAAATAGGCCTGTCATTTGTTGTTGTGTCATTTCAATTGTGTCCAATTCTTCATGATCCCATTTGGGGTTTTCTTGGCAGAGATGCCAGAATGGTTTGCCATTTCCTTCTCCAGCTCATTTTCCAGTTGAAAAAACTGAGGCAAACAGGATTAAGTGACTTGCCCGGAGTTATACAGCTACTAACTGTCTAAGGCCAGATTTGAAATCATGAAGATGAGTCTTTCTGATTCCAAGCCCAGTGCTCTAATTACTGTACCACCTACTTGTCCCCACACAAGCCTAATTCTTCTCAATCCTTAAAATACTTTAACTAAACTCTAACATCCCCTTAAGCTATCAAGCAATCTTTCTCCTCCCTTCTTCAGCCAAACTCTTTGAAAAACCTGTCTACACAGTTCCTTCCGCATTCTCTTCTCTCACTTATCTATCCTTTCATTCAACTTTTGACCCCCTCATTCAACTGATTGTGCCCTTTTCTACAATGATGCCTTAACTACTCCCCATTTGATGGTGATCTTTTCCAACTATTATCTTCTCTGACTTCTCTGGATAGCCTCTTTATCACACTCCTGGCTCAATCCTATGCCCACTACACTCTCTCTTGGTGATGTCATTAGCTCCCAGGGATCAATTACTGATTCACAGATGTGTATGTTAGCCCCATCTTGATCCTGGGCTTCAATACCACATCACCAATTGCCTATTGGACATTTCAGACTGTATATCCCAAAGACATCTCAAATTCACCACGTCCAAAATAGAATTTACCTTCACCTCTCTTCCAAACATCTCAAGTTGTGGTTGTGGGCATTATCTCTCTCATTCCATGTATTCAACCAGCTGTCAAATCTTGCCATTTCCTTTTCTACAACATCCAACCCTTTCCTCTCTATCCACAGCCCTCACCCTAACTCAGGCCCTGATCATTTCTTGCCTAGGTTATAGTAATGTCTTAACTGGTCTCCCTGGAAGAAGTCTTATCCTACCCCAATTTATCCTACCTTAGCTGCCAAAATTATTTTCTTAAGAATAAATGTGACCCTTATTCAACAAATGATTGATTCTTTATTACCTTTAGGACCAAATAAAACTTCCTCTCTTACAGATCTTCACAACCTGGCTCCAACTTACCCTGCTAGTCTCACTACATACTATCCTCTTCTCACTCTTTGCTTTTCTCTCTGTTCATCACACTCCATATGCCAATTCCCATTTCAGTGCCTTTGTACTGCCCATCCCCCATGGTCTCAAATGCCTCTTCACCTCTACCTCAAAGAGCCCCTATCTTCCTTCAAGAACTTCCTTTGATATGAATCCTTTCCTGATTTCTCCCAACTTTTAGTGGCCTCTATAACAGCAGGCACCCTAGCATACCCAGGATGGCTGCTAGCATGGGTTCTTTGATCTGCTTTTCTAAAGGAAAGCAACTCAAAACGGGTTAACAATCTTACTTTAATAAAATACACATATATATCATTCACTTAGTTCAAGGGAAAAAGTCAGCACCCTGAACTTCAGAAAATACAAACTGAAATTACAAGCAGACAAAAGATACAGACAGAGAAAATAACAAAATTCAACAGACTAACACACAGGGCTTCTAGCTGTCTGACCATTACATACATAGTTAGTTACCAGAGAGAGAAGCACCAACATCTGGGTTTTCAAAGCTGAAGGACTCAATGGCTGCCCAGAGTTTCATCTGACCAAATCATATAACTCTTCTCATAAGTGAGCCCCAGAGCAAAACTTCCCCTCAGGGAGTATATAGAGCCTTCTCCAGGATTGGAGAACATCACAACCTTCATGACCCACTGTCTAATTACAAAATAACAAAAGGTGGGCCTTCCTGAAAACCAAGCCTTCCCTAAGCAAGCTTCTCTTGTTGGGCTCCCAGAGAGGCCCATTAAAGGGCCAGAAAGATCTTCAAATTCCCTTACCATTACAGCCTCCCACCCAAACACCCTTGTATTTAACTATTTAACAACTAACTGTATTTATCTTATTTTTATTAATTCTGTATATACTTATATGTGTACATATCTCTATCATTTGGATGAAAGCTCCTGAAAGGAACAGAATTGTTTCATTAATTGTATTTGTATCCCCAGAACCTAGAGCAGTACCTGACACATGAAAGAACTTAATAAATGCTTGTTAAATGACTGATGAGAATCAGGACAATAGTTTCTACATACTGACAATCTTATCTTCTGAGACACATATATCACCAATACGTAGATGAAGCTAGACCTCTCTGAGTGTTCCTTAATTAGGAGTTCACAACTCTAGTCACTATTGATTATGTAGTTATTATCTCTCAGATTAGATGTGCCAGGTCCATGAGCTTAATAAATGATAACTGACTAACTGAACACTGATTCCAAAAGGGGAAGAGAATAAGTAGGCAGGTAGTATTTCACCCAGATATTCAGGTACTTTAACCACAGTGAGGTTTGCCCTTTCTTTTCTCCTTTACCACCTTTTTCCCTATAAGTCTCAAGTTAGTTATGGGTAAAGGTTAATACTTATTTCTCTCACTCAACATGCCCATATTATTTTTGTTTTATTATAATAAAGTGTGATAAAGGTTAAGTAGACTTTTAAACAAGTTAAATTTCTGTTATTCAAAGTATAACTACTTATAGGAGACTTTATAGGCTAACAGTGTACCTTTATTGATGCAAAACATTCACAAGAGCCACAACGGAAAAAAAACACTGTTATCTCTTCTCTTTTGCACTTGGCTTGCAACAGTACCAACGACCAATCAAGTAGAGCATCTATCTGTGACAGCAAAGAATCATACTTCAAACATTCCAATAGATCTGCAAGCTCAGGAATGTGAATGGTTCCTCCACTGACTCAGATCAAAGCCCATCAATGCCTGCCCACTCTGAGCCACTCTTGTCCACATCCTCCCAAGAGTTCAGCACAAGGGGTCCACTTGCGCAGAAGCACATCAACTCTTCCTGACATCAAAAACATAGCAATGGAATACTCAGACTGTCTACCACTGTCTTGCTCTAAACATGTGACTAGTCCAATTAAATTAAAACAATTCTGAGGCATTAGGTTGATTAACAGGACAGAAAAGGTAAATGACAAATATTAGAGGGGATGTGGGAAAAATGAAATATTAATGTACTGTTAGTGGAGTTGTGAACTGATTCAACCATTATGTAGAACAATTTGAAACTATGCCCAAAGGGCTATAAAACCATGCATATCTTTTCACCTAGCTATATTACTACTAGGTCTGTATACCAAAAAGGAAAACAACCTATATGTACAAAAATATTTATAGCAGCTCTTTTCTGGGGGTAAAGAATTAGAAGTCGAGGAGATGCCCATCAATTGAGGAATGGCTGAACATGTTGTGGTATATGATTATGATGGACTACTATTGTACTATAAGAAATGATAAGCAGGATGCTCTCAGATAAATGAAGTAGGACTTGGGTGGACTAATGCAAAGTGAAATGTACTGTGTACAAAGTCACAGCAATATTATTAAGATGATCAGTAGTGAATGACTTAGCTATTCTCAGCAATACAATGATTCAAGATAACTCTGAAAGAATTACAATGAAAAATGCTATCAATCCCCAGAAAAAGAACTGATGGAGTCTGAATACAGATTGAATCATATTTTTTTCTACTTTATTTTTCTTGAGGCTTTTTTTGTCTATGTTTTCTTTTACAACATGACTTTTATGGATTTGTTTTGCATGACTTCACATGTATAACCTATATTGAATTGCTAGCCTTCCCAGGGTGGGAGGAAAGGAAGGAGAAGAATTTGAAACTCAAAGTTTTAAAAATGAATGTTAAAAATTGTCTTTACATGTAATTGGGAGAAAACAAAATACTAAATCAAAGCTAAAAATAAAAAAATGAAATAAAATAAAATAGTGGGGGCCCTCAATTTAGCCCTCTCAGAACTAGATAAATTTATTTAAAAATAAACAAAGAAGAAATGAAAAACTTGAATAGAATTTGAGAATAAGTAGTGAAGATATGATAGAACTCTGGAAAATGTTGAATGGGTATACAAAGTAATAATACCTATTCTAGGTTGTCAGGGCAACAATTAAAAATTAATTGTAAACTAAAACTCAATTCTAAAAAATGGATGTGTCAGGGCAGCTAGATGTTACAATGGCTGAAACACCAGTCCTGAAGGAAGGAGGATCACAGTTAAAATATGACCTCAGACACTTAACACTTAGTTGTGTGACCCTGGGCAAGTCATTTAACCCCAACTGCCTTGCCTAAAATAAAATAAAATATCATACTTCAAGTTCTTCTTTTAAAAAAAAGAATGGATGGATCCATAAATAAATCATAGAAATATTTAATACTTTCATTAATGAGAATGACAGTAAATGAGATAACATGCCAAAATTTGAGGCATATGACCAAAGTAGTCCTTAAGAGAAAATTTTCATATGTAAATGCTTTTATCCACATAAGAGAGAAAGAACACATCAAAAAACTGGGCGTACAACTTTAAAAAGAAAAACTTAAAAGACTAATGAATTTAAAACCCCCAAACAGAGATCAAAATAAAGTCCTAAAAAATCAAAGTTAACAAAAATGAAGGCAAATACATAGCAAAAAACAAAAAAAAAAACCAAACCTATGAACTAGTTTTTCTTTAAAAAATTAGATATTAGCTAATGCTAATATTATTTGACAAAATAAAAAAATTATTAGCATCAAAAATGAAAAAGGTGAATTCATAACTAATAAAAAAATTATTAGGCACTGTTTCATCCAATTCTATGCCAATAAAACAGAAGATCTAAATTACATGGATGAATATTTATAAATTACCTAGATTAATAGAAGATGAAACAGAATACTTAAATTACCCTATTTTAGAAAAAGAAACTGAACAAGCCATAAATAAACTTCCAAAGAAAAAAAAATCCAGGACTGCTGTATTTATAAGTAAATTCTATCAATCATTTAAATAACAATCCATTCTCATACTACACAAAGTGTTGGAAAATAATTTTTATCTTGTTGCATTATTGGGAAAATTATAAACATAATTCATAATTTTGACAGTAGAGAACACTCATGTCTGTTAAAAACACTAGAAGTAGAGGATTGAATGGAACTTTCCCTAATCATATGTATCTATCTAAAACCAAGAGTCAGCATTTATCTAAAACAGTAGTTTTCAACCTTCCTAATGCTACAACCCTTTAATATAGTTCCTCATGTTGTGGTGACCCCCAACCATAAAATTATTTTTGTTGCTACTTCATAACTGTAATTTTGCTACTGTTATGAATCTATCTGATATGCAAGATGTATTTTCATTGTTACAAACTGAATATAACCCACAGGTTGAGAACTGCTGAAAGAGATAAGATAATAAAATCAAGGGTAAATCACGGTTGTCACCTGTCATTATTAGTATTCAAAAGTGACAGAAATGCTAATCATAGCAATAAGATTTTAGAAAAAGAAATTAAAGGAATAAGGACAGGCAAAAAGAAAACAAAATTATCATCTTTTGCAGATGATTTGATGGTTTACTTACAGGACTCTAGAAAGTCAGCTAAAAAACAAACTGAAACAAATAGCAACTTCTACAAAGTTGCATGATATTAAATAAGCCCGAAGAAATCATCCATATTTCTGAATGTTGCCAACAAAACTCAGCAGAGAAAATAGAAAAATTTTATTTAAAATAATTATAAAACAGTACAAAATACTTGGGAATCTACCTGTTAAGATACATAAGAACTATATGAACACTATTATAAAATGCTCTAAATCATATAATTAAAAAGATACAAATTAAAATTACTCCGAGTTATCACTTCACACCTATCATAACGGCTAAGATGACAAAAAAATAAAAAATAACAAATTCTGAAAGGGTGTGGGAAAATAGGAAAACTAATGCACTACTGTCACTGTGAAGTAGTCCAAAAGCAATTTGGAATTATGTTCAAAAACTAATGTCCATAAATATAACCTTTGACTCAGCAATACAACTACTAGATCTATACTTAAGAGATAAAGAAGGAAAAACTCATATGTATAAATATATTTATAGCAGCTCTTTTGGTGGAGGAAAATAATTGGAGATTGAGAGAGTATCCATTAATTTGGGAATGGATAAAAAACTTAGGGTCTATAAATATGATAGAATACTGCTACTCTGTAAAGAAATGATGAAAGTTACAGCTTCAGAGAAACCTAGGAAGACTTATATTAACTGAAGCAAAGTGAAACAAGCAGGACCAGGAGAATAATTTATACAATAACAACAATATTGTAAAGACAAAAGAACTCTGAAAGACTTAGGAATTCTGATCAACACAATGATGAACCATAATTCCAGTGGACTCATGATGAAACATGCTATCCATCCCAAGACAAAAAAGTAATGAACTCAGAGGGCAGACTGCAGCATTGGGGAGAGTGGGGAGGGGTGGTTAATGTGGAAGATTTCTTTTTAAGCAGAATTGCTTAACTATACATAGCTATATAAGATTTTTTATTTCTTGTCTTTTCAATGGATAAGGAGGTGTAGGGGAAAGACAGAGAATTTGGAACTGAAAATAAAATAAAACAGAATTTTTAAAAATGTCATACTAGAAAACAAGAACCTACTCAATGAAAATGAACATATTTGCTTTAATTTATCCATATCCATTGTGTTCTCCCTCCTCCAATTAAAAAAAAACAACAGCAACAACAAACCAGTATAATCTTACATTCTTTATATCAGTGCTGTCAAAAACAATTAGAAATGAAGGCCACTAATCTATACATAAGGATCCCTGCAGGCTGTATATTGACTTAGTCTAAAAATGCAATATTAGCTATGTCTTATTGTATTTTTATTTATTTTGTTAAATACTTCTCAATTACATTTTAATGTAGTTTGGACAGCACTCAAAAGTGTTATGATCTGGAAGAGTTGGGGCTCTATATATATTTGACCTCTCTGCTCTACAGTTTTCAGTCAACTGGGAGACAGTAAAGAAAAGTCAACTATATAATATGTCTTGTGAGCACAAGCATATTATTTTTCAAAATAACTATCTTTACCATCGATTGAAAAAAGCTAATAATTTAAATAAAGGTATTCAAATGCTGCTAATTATTAACACAAAAGGAAAATTATAATCAGTTGATACACTATTAGTGCATTATTTTAAAACACTGGCAAGGGTACACTTAGGTGAAATGGTTGCAAACTGTGAACAGTCTTTGCATTTTTTTAATTTAGTTGCAACCATGAAACATCTTAAAAGAAAATAACTGTCTATCTGTAAACATTTAGACCAACAAAAATGCATGAGGAATAGAAAACTAACTTTCATTTCAAATAAAATCTCATACTACTATTTTATTATCAAGTGCAGCAAAGTGCATTTTCAACTATGATAATAGACTCCATTACATAATTTTCAAGTTTGTTTTCCATTTTCTAAATTACATCTGAAAGAAAAATCAAAGTTGATTCATAACAGAAAAAATAAAGTGACCAGATCTGAAATCTTTATTAGATCCAAAAAAATCTATATTTACAATGAATTAGGCTTTCAGCACTCATCCTGGGCAATCTCATGTTCTGTCCATTCTGTTTTAAACGAAATTATTCTAACATCCTTTGTTCCCTTCCGAATGGACACCATTCCACATAACTACAGCCTATAATGAACATAATTTGCCTGGGACTGATTTCACCCAAGGAAATACAAGCACAAATCAATATAGGACTGCATAATAATATTAATCATTAAGATTGGATTGCATCTTTTAAATGTTTTGCTATAATGCAAGATTTTTAGTAGTATCCTTCAAACTGCTCAGTGCCCAAGAAATGTTGTTACCATTAACATTTACAGTATTTCTAAAAACCGTTTTATTTTGGGGATGACAATTCTCTGTAATTCTAAAAAACAGATGGCTACCCCTACTTAACAGGCTATACAAGACGTGAAAATTAAGAGATAAGTAAGATGGTTTGCCTAGAGTCAACAAGTAGAGGTGGGAATCAACACAATAATCTATATATCTAAATTTTCAGTATTTTGCTTAAATCAATGAGGGCCACAGTTTATCTTCAGTGATTATGTTGGAGTAAAATGTTATGCAAAGAAAAAAAATAGATACTATATCATATTTTCTCTTCTATTAAGCAAATAAGGATAATTTCTCTTCTTTTAACTATTCATTGTCACCAAAATAAGGGGAAGAGAAAATGAAGATAATGAAGGATATTATGGAGATGTTAATAGCAGATATGCATTCTTCCTTTTGTTATTAGTGGAAAAGAGTTGGTTGTTCATGCTTCTTCAATTTACCAAGACTTTCTAAGTAAGAAATTAAAGATTTTGTGTACTTCTTCTTTTGATTGTGTGCATAATGTGTGTGGGCACAAAAAGACAAGATAAAATATACAAACAAATGTATCCAAAAAGGTATCTGGCAAAGAAATTAAGTACACAGTACTCAAAACCAGAAGGTGTCAAATACAAAGCCCCCAAAACTCTCAGGTGAAGCTCAAATCAATTAAAATCTAATTGGGAAATATTTTAAATAAATAAATAAAATAAAACATAGATGATAATATTTCATTTTAAAACTAATATGCAGTGCAAAGAGATCCTTATATGTGGATTAGTAGCCCCCATTTCTATTTGAATTTGATACAACTAATGAAGACAATATGACATTCCTAAAGCACAGTTCTTCCCTTTTCAAAAAACTCTAGTGGCTCCCTACTATTTCTAGGATAAAATACAAATTCTTTTCCTTGACATTTAAAGCCTTTCACAATCTAGCTCTCACCCACCCTTCTAGGCTTCCTACAGGTTATTCCCCTTTACTCATTCTGCAATCCACAGAACACTTGCTGTTCCTCATACAAAACATTTCATTTCTCATCACTATGCCTTTGCATTCTTTTTCCAATACCTAAAACATACTCCCTCCTTTATTCTGCCTTTCAGAATATCCAGCTCCTTTCAAAGTTCTGGTAATATCCTATATCTGGCCTTTCTGAACAGCACTCTCCTCCACTAGTTATGCCCCTCCTCAATCACTTTATTTACCATGTACACACTGTATCATGATATCAGGGAATGATGACATTGCATCCTGGGCCATCTCTAATAGTCCTGGATGAATATCAGGCCACTGGACCCAGATGGCTCTGGAGGAAAAAGTGAGGTTGGTGACCTTACACAGCCCTTCCTCATTCAAATCCAACTCATCATTCCCTGATGCCATGGTCCTCTTCAAGAATAAAGTACAAACACAACAACACATTGTTTCCCCAACAGAGCACAAGCTCTTTGAGCACAAGGACAGTTTCATTTTATCTTTTTAACTCAGAACCTAACAGGTACATAAAACATGGCTTCTTTATTGACTGAGACTTATCATTTCTTTCCTTCTTTTCTATGACATTAGAATATATGAAATCATAGCAGGCAGAATAAGGTACCACACGGAAGCAGAAAGAGGCATAAAAAGGCACTTGGTTCAAAAGAGTTATTCATAAGGGTATGTGGGCTATGGGAAAGGCATAATGGGGTGAAGGGTGATTGTCTATGTTTCCTTCCAGGGTATTTAAGGAAACTAGACAGTGGGAATGTGTTTAATGTGAGCTCCATGGGAGCAGTGCTTCTGCCTTTTTTTGTATTCTCAGTGCTTGGCACACAGTGAGCATTTAATAAATGCTTCTTGACAATGATGATGTGCCAGTTTGGTGATTCATGGTGTTCTGTAAAAAATATGTTAAGTAGAGGACAGAGGCAAGATGATGGAGTAAAAACAGGAACCTGCTTGAGCTTAGAAGTAAAATTTGACTCTAAACAAATTCTAGAGCTGCAGAACCCACAAAATTACAGAGTGAAACACATTTCCAGCCCAAGACAAGCCTGGAAGACCAACAAGAAGGGTATATCACACTGGGCTGGGAGTGGAGCGCAATCCAGGATGGGCTATGCTGGGCACAGACAAGGCACAGACTATGCCTCAGGGGACTGAATCGCTGGCTGCTGTGGCAATTTCCAGACTTCTCAACCCACAAACGCCTAGAACAGCATGCAAGGTCAGTGGCGGAACTTTGTGGGACCTGGGTGAAAAAGGATCATAGTCCAGCCCCAGCCCTGGATGGTGGAAGTGGCAGCAGGGATGCAGTAGCAGCAGCAGTGGCTGCTTTCAGGGCTCTGGGCCCACAGATTGTGGAAGATCCAACAGTGATACAAAACACTAGAAGCCTGGGACAGTACACCCACCCCCACCTCCACCCCCAATGGCAGCCTTGACTATAAAATCTTACTTTGGTGACAAAAAATATCAAAACATACAACTAAAAGACAACAAAGCGGGAGCTCCTACATTCAAAGCCTCCAAGAAAAATACAAATTGTTTGCAGGCTGTGGGAGAGCTCAAAAAAGAGAAGTAGAGGAAAAAATGGGAAGAGAAATGAGAGTAGTGCAAGAAAATCATGAAAAACCAGTCAAGAGCTTGCTAAAACAGACCCAAAAAAATACTGAAGAAAAAAACACCTTAAAAAATAGGCTAATAACTCAAATGGCAAAAGAGGTACAAAAAGTCAAATGAGGAGAAGAATGCCTTAAAAAAGTCGAATTGGACAAATGAAAAAGGAGTCCAAAAGCTCGCTGAAGAAAATAATTACTTCAAAATTAGAATGGAGTATATAGAAGCTAATGACTTTATAAAAAATCAAAATATCATAAAACAGAACCAAAAGAATGAAAAAATAAAATACAATGTGAAATATTTCATTGGAAAGACCAATGACCTGGAAAACAGATCCAGGAGAGATCATTTAAAAATTATTGGACTACCTGAAAGTCATGATCAAAAAAAAAAAAAACAAACCTAGACATCATCTTTTAAGAAATTATCAAGGAAATTGTCCTGATATTCTCGAAACAGAGGATAAAATAGAAATTGTAAGAATTCACCAACCACCTCTTTAAAGAGATCCCAAAAGGAAAACTCCTAGAAATATTGTAGCCAATTTCCAGAGTCCCCAGATCAAGGAGAAAAATATTACAAGCAGCCAGAAAGAAACAATTCGAGTATTGTGGAAATACGATCAGGATAACACTAGCCCTAGCAGCTTCTACATTGGGGAATCTGAGGACTTGGAATATGCTTCATTCATGTGAGAATCCCTAAGGCTGAATTCAACATCTTACTCCTCCTTACAAACAACTGAAAGCAGTAAGAAGCATAAGTTGACATCCTGACAATGAAAAAGGGTAAAGAGAAACTATGCAAAGTAGAAATAATAACTCAAACAAGCACAGCAGGGGTGCCTAGGTGGTGCAATAAATACAGCACTGGCCCTGGAGTCAGGAGAACCTGAGTTCAAATTCAGACTCAGACACTTAACATTTACTAGCCATGTGACCTTGGGCACGTCACTTAACCCCAATTGTCCTGCCCTCTCCCCTCCAAAAAAAAAAAACAGCAAAAACAAAAACACAGCAGTCTGAGGCTAGTTATTATAAGGAAAACTAGCTTTACCTACCTCTGTTAGCTTGAAGGATATTATTATATTTACAACAAATATAATATTGATATTCATAATGATGGCCCTAAATCATCAAGAAAAGTTTAAATTATACTATTTATATATTATACATATTCTATTTAAGGTGGTATGACTGAAGTCACAGGATAAGCAAGATGGCAGTATAGGAGTTTTCCAAATACTTCTCAATTTAAAAAGATCCCAGGGATGGCTAGGTGGCGCAGTGAATAGAGCACCAGCCCTGGAGTCAGGAGGACTTGAGTTCAAATCTGGCCTCAAACACTTGACATACTTACTAGCCATGTGACCTTGGGCAAGTCACTTAACCCCAACTGCCCTCCCAAAAGCAAAAAAAAAAAATCCCATAATTTTGTGCTATATCTAGAGTAATTAAAAGCAAATCCGCTACATATTAAGAAATACAATACACATTAAAAAACTGACCAAGAAATAACACTGAAGAACTTGAACACTTAAACTCCCACAAAATGTCCCTCTCTGTAGCATACACTGGTGGGTTAAATAAAATCAGCACAAACAAACTCACAAGTTTCTTGTTTCAGGGTCTGGATGTGGGGGGCCTGCCTATTTTTTCCATATTGGTGACCCAGTCTAAACCTATACCCCATACATACACCAAATGTTTGTTTGTTTTTTAAATGAGTCTGCCTAGCCATGGGAGTTACTAAAAAGCACAGAAAGTTAGAGAGGAAAAGTTCTGTGCTTAAGAAAAAAAGATCTTGAAATCTAGCTGAGATAAACTCTATGCCTTCGATGTTTCCTATGAGCGGGAAATCAGCTGGTCCTCCCTACCTCCAACTCAAAGATGTTCACAATGCCCTGCCTTGGGGGTCTACGTAGTAGTACAAAGGGAGTAACCAAAGAATGAAAACTAGAAACAAGATATGGGAAATAAAACAATAACCAAAAGAAGGTACGAAAAACAAAAAATCCCAAGAGAGAAAGTATAGGCATATAAACCTCACGCCCAAGGACAGAAACTAGTGGTTAGACTCAAAAAGACACAAAATAACTATTACTATGAAGGAAGATGAACCAAAAATGCCCAATGGAAAAAGGAATTCTGCAAGATTCTCACAGTTCATGGAACAACTGCAAAAATTTACAGAAAGCTTCAAAAGCTTTAGATTTTTTTAAAGCAACATTATATAGTACAGTAGAAAGAGCAGCTGGGCGGTACAGTGGAAAGAGTGCCAGACCTAGAGTCAGGAAGACTCATCTTAACGCTTTGTTCAAATCCGGTCTGTGACACTTACCAGCTGTGTGATCCAGGGCAAATCACTTAATCTTGTTTGCCTCAGTTTCCTCATCTGTAAAATGAAGTGGACAAGGAAATGGCAAACCACTCTAGTATCTTTGCCAAGAAAACCCCAAATATGGTCATGGAAAGTTGGACACAATTGAAAGAGTGCTGGATTTGGTGTCAGAGGACATGGGTTTGAATTCTAATTCTGTTATTTATACTTTGTGGGACTTTGGGCAAGAAACACTTCAGTTCCCTCATATGTGAAATGAGGACCATGTGATACCTAAGTCCCTCTAGCTCTCAATCCATGCTCCTGTTATACAATACAAAGATGGAAATTAGATCAGAAATCAGAACTCAAAGAATAGAATTAATAAAGACAAATAACAAGGTAGGGGAACTAAGAACACCTGAATGTTAAAAATCTCTCTAAAGAAGGTAAGAGCCCTGAACAAGAAAATGACAGCCTTAGAATTAAAAATACTAAAGTAGAAGAAAATTAGGCAACAGAGAAACAAAAGACAGTAAGTTGAAAGAATACATGAACTGAGTGACCTTGAAGACAGGTTGAGTATAAATAACTTAAGGAAGATAAGTCTCCTGGCAGAATATGATAAATTAGGAAACCTGAATACTGTGCTATAGGAAATAATATAAGAAAACTACCCAGAACTTTTGAATACAGGCAAAAAAGTACTAATTGATCAAACGTACAGATCTTCACCAGAGAAAAATCCAATATTTGAGACTCAAAAAAAAGGTCACTGAATGTCTCAATTGCAATACCAAACAACACGTTTAGTAAACAGGAGAAAGTTCTTCAGTTTCAAAGGAAATGTGAATTATTCAATCTGAATAATTTAAAATTACTGCAATTATAAGAAACCAGAAAGGAGAAGAAAATATGATATTCAAAAAAAGTAAGGAGTTCAAGTTGCAAAGTTGAGCCAAATCAACCAAAACTATGATTTAAAGAGAGGCTTTTGAAGCATTTTTCAGTGGGGAAGAGGAGTGGAAAAAGCAGATATTAGTAAAACAATCAACTTAGGAACATTCCAAACAAGAAAAACGTAAGAATTACAGACACATTGTATCTGTAATGATTAACTTTGATAGACTGGTTTCTTCTTAGCAAAGCAAGGTTATAAGACAACTCCAAAAGACTCATGATGGAAAAAGCTATCCACATTCAGAGGAAGAATTACAGAGTCTGAATGCAGACAGAAGCAAACTACTTGCACTCTCTTTTTCATTTTGTTCTGTTTTGTTTCTTGTTTCTCACGGTTCATTCCATTGGTTAAAACTCTTCTTTACAACTTGACTAATGTTTAATGTGAAGGTATATGTAGAAACTATATCAGATTGCATGCCATCATGGGGGAAGGGGGTAGAGGAAAGGTCGGGTCAGAAAAATTTGGAACTCAAAAACTTGTCGAACAGAATGTTGTAAACTAAAAGTAAATAAATTTTAAAAAAAAGAAAAACAAAAGAAAAGCAAGTAAGTACAGTAATCTAGAAAAGACTAATAATCAATTGCATCAGTTCTCTAAAGTTTTTATAAGCTATTTTTAAAATTGTTCTGAGGGGAAAAAGAGAAAGAACAGGAAGGATCATGGTGAGACAAAAAGAATGCAAGGGGCTAAAACTTTAAAGAGAACTTAAAGAATAAGAAGGGATGGAAAAAAAGAAGAATTAACATTTCATAGACTAAATCCCATGTTCTCCTATAAATGAATCATCTTTTATGAGAAGAATAATACAGTAGAAAGTCACTAGGGGGAAAGGGGAGGCAAGAGACAGAGAGGAGCTAGAGATGAACCCCACCCAGACCAAAGGTGAGCATAAATGGTACAGTATTTTCATCAGTCTCTCAAATGGAAGGTTTTTAGGAGTATAAGGTAGAAAGTAATGTGAGTAATGGAGGGGAGAGATGAGATGGGAGTGTTAGAGGGCAGGTCTCCCACTGAAGAGGAAATGAAAGATCATTCCCATGAGGAGAAAACAGGTTTACATCTTTGGTAAGAAAGAAAGAACTTATAAAAGATTCTATTTGAAAAGACTGGACGTGATAAACCCCATTTTATGTGGACAAAGGGTTGTGTTCTCAAGACCGTCTACCATCCCAGAAAAGTGGTAGCCAACACCCAGAGAGACAAAGAACTTGAGAAATGACAGTTTGGCAGCAGGAGAGCGACATAATCTGATCACATGGTAAAGTAAAAAAAAAAGGTGGCTTCAGCAGCTGTGTGGCAAAGGGCTTGGGAAGGGAAAAGACTGGAGATGGAGACAGGTGAGGAAGTGGTGCTGATAGTTCTAATTAGTATGAGACGATGGCCACTACAATTGCTTCTATAAAATATAAAGTAGGATTTCCCTATGGATGTGGCATATGAGCTTCTAGACAAGTTAGAAACCCACAGATGCATGAGGAACATGAAAACAAATATCAGAAAGCAACTCTTACGATAGCAGCCAGCCTAAACATCCATGTGGCAAGGTGCAATGAAGGGGGTAAAAAATAGCACTGATTAATTTGAGAGGAGGAGATTAAAGGCAACGCTAAACAAATAGCTTTTAGTATTATGGTAGTTCTTACAATTTAGGATTCCTTCAAATTAAAGATAATGCACTGAGCAATGAACATATTTGTGAGGCAGCAGGAAAGAAACCAGTACTGAACATGAGAAGGGAGAAGGAGGAAAGGGTCAGGAAAGGGGGAGGGGGAGAGGGAGAGGCAGAGGAAGAAGGAAGTGGAGGAGGAAGGTGGAAGGTGAGGACGAAACGAGGAGGGGAGAGGGAGGTAGAGAGAAGGGAGGGGAGAAGGATGGGGTGGGGAGGAAAAAGGGGCTCACAGAGCCTACTGAGTACCCTAGGTAGCTGAATTCTATAGGTTCTGTGAGTTGGAATTATTCTAAAGTCATCTTTAACTTCAAATACAAAATTATAGTCAGATCCTCAATGAAAGGTTAAAACAGAGATTACAAGGCTTTAACCACAAGGTGGCCCCTCTCCTTGAAGAAGTACATTCCAGTAAAGCAGAACTGAATATGAGCATCTAGAAGACCTTAGTTGTGGTACAACCATTTGCCATTTACCCCTCAGTCATAGGAATGCAGAACTAGAGAAGTTGTCTATTATTTCTCTTAAATGTCTTGTCCCAAGGATATCTGGAACATAATTCCTCCTAAATGGATTAATAATCAGGAGAGGTGAATTCTAGTCCATGATCTACCTCTCAGCTTTGATATCAAGCATGCACTTAAGCTCCCACAGCATCAGTTTCTTCATTATATGACAAGGGCATATTGAACTACAATTATAGAATCTCAGATTTCAAAGGAATGTCAGAGATCATCTCATCTAATCTAGACCTGAAAAAGAATGTCCTCTACAGTATGATGATAATAATAATAGTTAGCATTTATAGAGCACTTTAAGACTGGTAAAGCACATTACATTTGTTATCTCATTTGATACTCACAATGTGTGAGGTAGATGTTATTAATAGCACTATTTTACATAGGAGGAAAATAATGCTGAAAGGCTCAGTGATTTGCCCAGAGCCAGTAAGTGCTTGGGGGAGTGAGGCAGGGCTGGAAAACTGGACCTCAAGTCTTCATGATTCTTATGTCCAGCACTCAATCCACTGCCCCATAAGAGCAGTCACCTGAAGACCTGCAGGGAAGTGAAATCAATTCCTTCTGGGAGCAGCACATTCCAGATTAGGAACTTGTAATAAAAAGTTTTTCCTTCCATCAAACTAAAATCTGTCTCTCTCATACTTAGGTACAATAGAATTGTTCTGCCCTCTGAAGCCAAGCAAAGAAAAGTTAATATTTCCTTCCACATGACAAATATTTAATTAGTTATCATATACTCTCTAAATCTTCTCTTACATACACGAAATCTTACAAATTCTTTCAACGGATCCTCATATGGTCTTGTCTCTGAGTATCCTTTGGCTTCCCTCCTCAGAATTTCTTATAATTTGTCAATACCATTCCAAAAGTGAGGCACTCAGAACTGAATACAATGCTCCAGGATGGTCTGACTTCAAGAAAATACTGTGGAACTATCATTTCCCTTGTTCTGCTTCTCTTAATGTAGTCTAAGATCTCCTCAGCTATCTCATTCACTGTATCACACTCAGGTTATATTTGGACTAAAAAAATTCACCTTCACAAATACAGAATTGGGAATATATAGCTAGTGATCAACTCCTCTGAAAAGGATTTGGAGGTCTTGCTGAACCCAATTCAACTCTACACTGTCCTCTACTCTTGAATCCCTAATCCCACTTTCCTACCAATATAGTCTCCTTTCCCAACAATAAGTTATCTAAAAAATAGAATAATCTGCCTCTGAAGGTAATGTACTTTCCTTCACTGAGGGTCTTTAAGCAAGGGCTGGACAACCAGTAGATGGAACATTGTAGAGAGGATTTTTGTCAGGTATAGATTAGACTAGACAAATTTTTAGGTGAAGGTTTCTAATAAAGGCTACGTGAATACTTGTATACATAATAGAGGAGATTCTTGTTCATATATGAATTGGACTATATGGCCCCCAAGGTTCCTTCCAACTATATGATTCATGTTATTTTCTAATTCTGTCAGAGAATAGAGAAAAACCTGATTTTAAATATACATGCATGTACATGTACATAGATACACATACATATATGTGTATGTATGTATGTTGCTGTTGAAGGCAGCTAGATGGCACAGTGGACAGATAAAGCGCTGGGCCTGGAATCAAGAAGACTCATCTTCCTGAGTTCAAATCTGGTCTCAGACACTCATTAGCTATATTACCCTAGGCAAGTCACAGAACAAACCCTGTTTGCCTCAATTTCCTCATCTGTAAAATTGTATATGTATATATGTATATATGTATGTATACACATATGGACTTAGCTGTCAACCAATTGATCTTATATTCTAGTTTAATTGTGGGGAGTTTTTTTCCTGGCTTTTTGCTTCTATGGGGGAAGGCTGAGAGAAAAGTAGGAGGAGAGGACATGAGACAAATAAAGGGAGGGAAATTATGTAGGTGGCAAGGAAGGTTGGATTAATGAAGCAGGTCAAAGGCTGAACCTGAACAGTCAAAATTTGGAGAAGAACAATCTTCAGGCCCACATACTAGACCAGATTCTATTAAAGTTGAAAGAGGAGCAGTATCAAGATCAACTAAGGAGGATATAAAAAGATTAAAGAAGATTAAGAAGGATCAGGGAGAATTAGGGTGTAGAACCTGAAGAGGAAGAGTCAAGAAGGAAAAAGAGAAGGCTACTAATGAGGCAAAGTTTAAAAAAAAAAAAGTAAAAAAAAATTAGTAAAACAAGGACAAAATTGATGAATGAGTAGGAATATTGGTGAATTCAGAGGTTAGTACAAGGATAAAGGGGAGGTGGATGTGGCTGTGGAGTTAATAAGAAGATTAAAGAAAGAAGTGGAGTCAAATTATTATTAGCCTATAACTGGCTATAAAAATTTTAAGCTGATACTTAGGGTTAGGGTGTAAATATTCGCTCAGCCAGTGGTTCTCAACCTGTGAGTCGCAACCCCTTTGGGGGTCAAATGACCCTTTCACAGGGGTCACAGGGGTCACCTAAGACCATCGGAAAACATATTTCTGATGGTCTTAGGAACCGAGACACCACTCCTCTATCCGTCTCCAGGCGAGTCTGCCCACATGTAGATACTCCCACATAAGAGTATTAAAGGGTCCCAGCATTAGGAAGGTTGAGAACCACTGCCCTAAACAGTTTGAAAAAATAAGGCTGAAAATCTCAACTAGTATGGAGAGCAGGAAAAACTGTGCAATAAATTGATTCAGGTATGATCTTTCTATTTCTGCAACAGCTGAGACTCTATTGTCTGTTTTCTAAGTGTACAATGATGAGAGAAAAAAATGAAGGGATCCGAAGAACACCTTGCCATACTCCAGGTTATTGGAGACAATGAAGTAACCCTAAAGGAAAGAGAAGCAAGGCTTCAATGGGATAAAAGGAGATCTGAGATAGAGAGGAGATTTGACCTTTCTCAAAATGTTTAAGCATAGAAGAGAATCACATAAAGGGGGAAAGGTAGGGAAAGAACAGTTGTACAATTAGAGCTTAAAACAGATTTAAGGTACTTTCTAATGAGTAGTTGTTCTGAAAAAAAGATCTTGAGATTTTAGTGCAGTGCAAGCTCAATAAAGTCAGCAGTGTAATTTTTCAGCCAAAAAAAAAAAAATCTAATGAAATCTTAGGTTACATAAAGAGAGGTATGAATGGGGTTCTAGAAATAGGAAGGTAAAGGTCCCAATGTATTTTGTCCTGGTCAGACCTTGTGAGAAACACTATATTTTGTTCGAGGCACCACAGTTTAAAATAGACATTGATAAGCTAGATACTATCTAGAAAAGAGCAAATAGTATGCTAAGAGGTCTTGAGTCCATGTCATATGAAAATAAGATAAAGCCATCAATTGGGTGTATCAGCAATGCAGCATTCACAATGCCTACAGTAACTCTAACTATGCTGATATGGTTATTAATCACAAAATGTAACAGGCTCTCTACATAAGAAATATAGCTAGAGCATTTATTTAAATACCAGAAAACTGAGTCCCAAAACCAGAAAGTCAAAGCCAACACAGTAGTTATGAAGTTGGCACATGTAGTTAAAGTAGTAAACACCCACATTCTCAAGCCTTCAAAACAGGACAGGCTACCT
>CM053581.1:133002675-133037075 GCA_028627135.1 Pseudochirops cupreus
GAATAGAATGGGGGAGGGGGGAAATACTGGGATGGCTGTTTTGGGGTGGTGGGCGGGGGAAAGACGGGGAGAAAAGATGTAACTCAAAAAAATTTAATAAAGAATCTCATATAAAAAAAAGAAAAAAAAGAAAAGAAAAAAAAAGAATTCCTAGTTATAGCTCTTCTAGGAAAGAAAGAAAAGGAAGAAAAGTTGCCATGGTCTCATCTTCTCATTCTGCAAAGTCTGTGTTTACCTCTTATCACTGAGAAAGAGGCATTTTCCCTATTTTTTTTAAATATGGAAATACTGATTCTAATTTCTCATAATGACTTGTATAGTTAACACTTTAACTATTTTTCCTTGTTACAACAGGTTCCATTACTCTCCTAGGATAGTAAGAAAGATTCAGGTAACAGAACAGTAATGCCAGGCATAATAATGCATTGGTCTACTACTTGTTTCATCACAATATAGCAAAACTCTATTGTAACTTAGCAAAAGCCCATTTTAACATTGTTTGGTTACTCACCCAAGATGGAAATTATAATGATTTCCCTACAAAATTGTTGTGTCATGTGTTTTCAGAAAAAATGAACGCCTGGCATAATATGCCTCTACTTCCTATGAATAGAGCAACAAAAAGAACATTACTGCCTCTAAACTCTTCAGAAGCAGTACCAAGCTATTACTTTCCCCTGGGTAGCTCTAATTGTTAGGAAAGTTTTCCTCATAGCAAGTTTATATATTCCCCTTTTCACCTTGTATATGTCCCTTTTCACTTTCCACTCACCATTCCCAATTCTGCCACGTGGGACCCAAATGAGTCCCATGCTTCTTGCCTATGACATATTTTCAGATATTTGAAGACAGTTATCCTAGCTTCTCTTCTCTAGGTGAAATACTCCAAGTCCTTCAGCAGAACCTGCTGTCCCATGGACGCTTTACTGATAAAAAGTAAGCTTGTTGAGATTGTTCTATTTTTTTTGTTTTTGTATCCCCAGTGCCTAGGACAGCACCTGACTCAGAGTAGATAATTAAATGCATGTTGGTTCATTAACTGAAATTTATAATACCATATAGCATTATCACATTCCTTGGGAAAACTGTGGAATTTTTTTTCCTGAATATCTTTCACAATGTCCATATATTCCATATTTTTCCAGATTATTTAGATGCAGTCCTGATACATCAGAAAACATAAACTGGATGACTTTTGGTAGTTTCTTCTATTCATATGATGACTTTTGGCTAGAATGGAAGTCCTGGGATGTGACTTTGAAGTGTAAAAGGAATCTCAAATATTGTCCATGTCAGGGTGAAAAATTTCATCATTTGAACTAAAGTGCTAATATGAATAAGAAGAAGCTATACTCAGTAGTAAAAAAAAAAAAAAACCCAACCAAAAAACCAAAACCAAAAAAACCCTCCCAAAACAAGTAGTCTAAGTTAAGAAAAAGCAAAAAACTTTCATGCCAGGGATCTCCAACTGTAATCTGGATAACTTTCAGAATATTATATTCCTTTCTCAGGATACAAACATGATTTCTCCTTTCCCAGGGGAAAAAGAAAACAAGTTTTGTTTTTTTTTTGAAAGGTTCAAATGATTTTTGAACATCAAAAGACTCTTGTGAACCAACATTTGGATGAGTTAAGTGAAAAGGAATCAGAAACACATGGATTTCAGTTGTTTTAAGACATAAATAAGTTTGAAAATGAGAGAAAGGAATCATTGTCAAAATGTGTTTGGGGGTCTTACTGAATCCCAATTGCCCCAAAATTAGTCTGAGACATAGATAGAGCATGGTTAGTATGTCCTTAAGACAGACCCTGAAATTTAATATATAAGGCTATGAGTCTAATTTCAAATGATTACACCAGCACTTCAAAAGTGATGTAGACTAAGTCTGGGTGTTATACAGTCCAGCAATAGACTCAGCATGCGCTAGCATGATACTGACATTCTGAATACTCAAAGCCAAAACACCCCACAAAAAACTAAAGAACTACCCTTCCAGGGAAAAATGAGTGGTAAAAATAAGTCCAATTAGGTTACATAGGATTAAAAATTTCATTGACGTAATTGATTGTAAAGCTGTGTGAAGTTTTCCAATAAAGTGGATTTTCTTGAATTCCTAATGTGGGAGAAAGCAATAATAACACAATCACCCACCCTTTTGAGCTGGAGAGAGCATACTGTTGTCCTGTTCAGTTTTATAAGGAATACTTGCAGTTACAGGCAGAAGCAGACTGCTTCATCTAGAACAGCTAAAGTTACCAGAGTGAATTTGTATGCAAACCCATACCTTATCAATAGCAGCATGATGGCAGAGGAACATGGCTAACTTTCTGACTTGTGGAGTTTGAGAGAGAGTTGGGCTTTTGCAAAAGAAGCACAGCTAGAAGAAAACAGAAGAGAGATGGGATCTGGCTAGTCCAGGCATCTCTCAAGCACCTTGAAGAAGAGAAAGAAAAGGAAAAATTGCCTGGCATCATAAGAAAGAGTGATGGATCTGGAGTCATGAAATTCTGAGTTCATATTCTGACACTTACTGGTTGTATGAGTTTGCTAAGTTCACAACTTCTCTGAACATCAGTTGTAAAAAGAGTCATCATAATGATACCTATAATACACACACACACACACACACACACACACACACACACACACACACACACAAGATCAAATAACTTAACAGAGATATAGAGCTTGGAAAATTGTAACAATTTATAAAAATGTCAGCTGTAGCTATAGATGTGGTTAACATTATATTGAAGTTCACCTCTAAAAGAAAAAACTGTTCAGGGGTTAGCTAGGTGGCACAGTGAGTAGAGCAGCAGCACTGGAATCAAGAGGACCTGAGTTCAAATTCAGCCTCAGACTCTTGACACTTACCAGCCATGTGACCTTGGGCGAGTCACTTAACCCTAATTGCCACGCCCTGCCCCCTCCAAAAAAGAGAAAAAACAAAAAAAAAAAGAAGAAATTGTTCAGGAGAATGAACATATATTAAAATTATAGTGTTATAAATTAGTATTCCATAGAATAAACTATTAAGGAATAGTGAGAGAAACACACATCTGCATTTTAAAAGTTTATTCCTAACAAATTATGCTTTAATTATTTGTTTCCATGTTTCCTTAAAAGCTTAAGTCTGGTAATTTCAATAGAGATTCATTTTCGCATAAGAAGTTAGAATCCTGTGGCTATACATTCCTGGGGTTAGTTTAAGCAGAGAATCACCATCTTAAACTGCAAGGAAAATATCAACCTTGTGGCTCAGACCATGTCACTGTGGCAAAGGGATGCCATTTGCTGGCAGCATACCCAAAATGCAGCTGCATTATCCTCAGAGGAACATAATCTACATAAAAGGGTTGAAGCCTGAAGAAGTAAAACTTCTCTTTTGTTCTATCCAGCTTGGGACTGATTGCCTTGCATGGCACTAAGGATAGGTAATGAAAACAAGGGTTGAGAGAGACTGTCAACAAGTATTATAAGTGAAAGACTTATCAGAACACTGAACCATGGGTCAAAATAGCCACTGCTAAATCTATACCCTGAGAAATGAGAGAAACTTGTTCTCAGGGCCCATCAGGGGACAATGAATAACCTCAAGAAGAGCTTAAGTTAAATCAAAGTATAGGTATAGCTAAGAAGGACTAAATAGCATTTGAGAGGATGAACACATAGTACAAAAGTTTTATTTCCTTTTTCCATCAAGCTAAAAGTATTAGAAATTGTTTTTAAATTTAAAAAATTAGAAAAAAAATCCCCTTTATTTCATAAAGGTATTAATCAATCAATTAATAGGGATTTATTCAGAGTCTACTGGGTGGCAGGCACCGTGCTAGGGGCTGGGAATTCAAAGATAAAAATGAAACAGTTCCCAGAAGTTTTCAGTCTATCAGGAGGGAAAACATGTATATCTAGAGACATATACAAAATGAATATAAGATAATTTTCATTTTCACTTGCAGCTTAGAGAATCAGGATAAGCTTCAGGTATGTAGAAGGTAGCACTTGAGTAGAGATTTGAAACAACAGATTCTGGAAGAGGGAAGCAAGAAGTACATTCCAGGCATGGAGGACAAACAGTCAACGAAAAGACAACAGAAGACAGACCAGGGGATGTTTTGTGTGAGGATCAACAGGAACAATCTGGCTAAGACTGGATAGAGCTGTTCTAACAATATAGTATAGTTCTAACATATCTTGGAGAGACAATGTGAATGGATAATGAACTGGAACCAGAACTGAACTGGAGGAAGAGAATAAGGACTTCACTTGGGAAATTATGTAGTTCTTTTAATTAAACCAAGCTTTTTCCTGAAACACACTCTTTATTTAGCACCATTCTTCTTCCAGTACTGTTGTATATCTTCAAGTCATGGAATTTCAGTCTCCAGAGGATTTAACTTTCAGGACACCCAAAGGAGAGGCCTTTTAGAAGTCTGAGTAGGCTACAGCATAATGGCAATGAAGAAATAAAAAAAAAGTGGTATAAAAGGTATCCCTTAAGAGATATATGACTGAAGGAAAAAAGTAGACAAGTCATGTAGCAAGAATGAACAGGTGGACAAATCTACAGTCTCCATTAGGATACACACCACATCAAAAGATGCAGAGGAAGACCACCATCACGTTGTTTGCTCCATCCCCTGCGAAGGATTGATGGGGGACACAGGATCCTGCGGTTAGACTTAATTTGTATCAACAGAAGCAGTACCAATATCAACGAAAGCCATCAAAGTATCATCATCATCATCATCATCATCATCCTAAAGCACTTTATGGTTTATTTAAATATGCTTTGAACATTAATTAAAATAGTAATAACCATTGTGCTAGACAATGTCTATGTTTGGGTGACCTTCAAATCAGTCACATAAAAACTACATTTGTATGGGCACTCCTCCAGCCTGAGGAATCATGCAAATACTGATCTAATGTCCCGCATCCTTGGTACCTGTTCTGGTTATGATTTCTGTCATAAGTATCTACGTACATGTTTTATCCTCACCTTACCCCCAGCACCATTAAACTGTAAATTCCTTGAGAATTGTGGGACTATGTCTTATTTATCTCTGTATTTTTCTCCTTATCCTTTCCACACAGAAGACTGTTAATGTTTGTTTAATTAATAATTCTCTTTTCACTGAGGTATATAACAAATATCCGAAGTCCAAAGTACTGTGGACTATGAACTACCATTACTGATAAATATTATTCTCACAAGGCCCGAGATACAATGACTACATAGCCAGACAGATCACTAATTCATGTGCAACTCCCCAAGCAAACTAGAATAGCTTTGAAGAAGTCTTGGAAGAACTACCTTAAGCAAATGGAAGTTACTTCATGGAAAAGATATTCACAAGACATATAAAATTCCCTTAGCTATTTTTCTCCTGCCCCTAATATTAAGACCCCAGAAAAGGGATGACAATTCACATGACATTTGAAAGTGTTTATACTGAAGAGGCAGTAGGGGCAGCAGCTCATTTCTTCCTTAAGATGCCCATTGTAAGAAGTGTTCCAGATGAAATGGGAAAATAAATCTCACTTTGAAGGAGCCTCCATAAAAAGTTGATTGACTAAATCAAACGGGTAGAGAATCATATTAGAGTGAAGTGGTTATTGCTGTTTGTCCTTTGTTCTTAAAGAGGACCATGACAATCGGGAAGGTGATTCAATGGTTTGCAAGTGAATTGGATTTAAGTAAGGGAGGGCTGTATAAAATCACCAACCTCACTTTCTGCTCCAGGGCCATCTCAGTCCACTGGCAAGATGTAAATCAGAATGACTAGAGATGGCCCCAGATACAGTGGGAGACCGTGGCCTTTTAGAGTGAAGATAATAATGATGGATCCTAAATCTTCTCAAAGGGCAGCTCTATCATGTCAAACATGGAACAACTACATGACAATATTGAGCTAGTTCACAGCCTACATTCAAGTACTAATAGGGGAAGTACAAATTAACCATATTATATAGTATCTGTGCTTAATTATAGAGCATAAATGGGATCAGTAATTACAAAATTAAACTGAAAACTTGCTTGTTCTTATTAGTCTATTCTTTCACTATGGAAGAAGAGAAAAAGCAGGAATATGAAGAACAAGAAATTTTTTTTAAAGATGCCAATTTCCTATTTTTTTAAGTGCAATTAATCAGTCAACAAGCATCTGTGAAACACCTATTATGTATCAGGCACTGTGTTAGAAACAAAAAACATTATCCTTGTCCAGAGAGAAAGAGAGAGATTTTACTATGTAAATGGAAGATATTCTCAGACGGAAAACACTAAAAGTTGAGGGGGAAGAGAGGGAAGAGAGGAGAGAAGATGTCCACAAATGCCTTCCTAGAGTATGTGGATATGGGATTGAGCTGAGTGCTTTAAAAGAAATTAAGAGGTAGATGTGAGGAAGGAGAACATTCCAGGTATGATGGACAGGAGTACAAAAGCACAGAGTAAAGAAATTGGGTATCATGTTGAAGGAACAGCAAGTATGTAAGGTTAGCTATATTGTAGACGACATAAAAGGGAAGTCGAGTGCAAGAAGACCAGAAAGGAAGAGTCTAGGTCAGAGGTTCTCAACCTGTGTGTCGCGACTCCTTTGGGTCACCTAAGGCCATCAGAAAACACATATTTCCAATGGTCTTAGAAACCGAGACACCACTCCTCTATCCATCTCCAGGCGGGTCCGCTCACATGCAGATACGCCCACATACAAGTATTAAAGGGTCACAGCATTAGGAAGGTTGAGAACCATTGGTCTAGGTGGTAAAAAAGGCTTTAAATCCTCTAAGAAAGGATTTTATATTTGTTCCTGGTGGTAACGGGGAGCCACTGAAGCTTACTAAGAAGGGGGTGAAGATGGTTAGACCTGTGCTTTAGGAAAATCACTCTGACAGCTAAATGGAGGACTATAGTGGGGAGACCTACCAGCAGGCTCCTACGAAATCCAAGTGTGAGGTGATAAGGGACTATAACAGAGTGACAGATATGTGAGTGGAGAGAAGGGAATGTAGCCAGGAGATAAATTCTGTCACGTCAACAACTTGAACACATGGGATACTGAGAGCCTAGGTGACTGATAGGATGATGGTGGCCTCAAAAGTAAGAGGAAAGCTGGGGAAAAGGAAGGGTCTGGGGACAAAGAAAATTAGTTCTGTTTTGGATATACTGAATTTGATATTACTATGGGATATTTAAACTGAGAAGTCCAAAAAGCAGTTGGCAATCTGAGACTGGGGCTAAGGAAAGAAATTATGGCTGGATATGCAGATACTGGAATCATCTGTGTAGAGACGATAATTGTTTGAATCAATGGGAGTTGAGAAAATCATGAAGATACAACAGAAGGAATAGAGGACCCAGGACAGAATCTTGCAGCATACCCATGGTTCATGGATGTAACCTGGATGAAGATCCAGCAGAGGAATGAATAAGGATCAGTTAACAGGCTGGAGTAAGTGTCAGAAGTAGGACTTGGCTCTCTAGCCACTATGCCAGATTACCTTTTATTTCAAGGCAAAGAAAAAATAATGAAAAGTCTACTGCACACCAAAAGTTATTGTAGATAATCTGAGAGATACAGACAGCATAAGATGGTAACTGCCTTAGAATAATTTATGATCTTAACATTTACTGTGTATTGAATTCAATCTTATTTGAAAATATAAGACTTAAATATATTAAATGAAAAAATAAAATGGCAATATAATATGGTATTAAATTATGTAGTAATATTCATAATGCCACTTTGCATCTGTATAGTTCTTTACAATTCACAAGGTATTTTGCAGACACTCTTATTTCACCTTACTTGAACCTTCTAGCAGTCCTGTAGAGTTTTTTGTTCATGTTCAGTCGTTTTTCAGTCACGTATGACTCCGTGATTCTGTTTGGGGTTTTCATGGCAAAGATACGGGAGTGGTTTGTCATTTCCTTCTCCAGATCATTTTACAGATGAGGAAGCTGAGGCAAACAGGGCTAAGTGACTTGCCCAGGATCACACTGCTAGTAAGTGTAGTAGGCCAGGCCAGATTTGAACTCAGAGAAGAGGAGTCTTTCTAACTCCAGGCCTGCCACTCTATCCACTGTGCCTCCTACTGGCTCCCGTAACAAGTACAACTAATATTATTCTTATTTTACCAGAAAAGAAAAGTAAGTGATGACCACATGAAATACCTTTTCCAAGCTAACATAAGAGTAAATAGCCACGCTGGGATGAGGACGTTGATTTTCTGCTGCACTCCAAACACAACATTCTTCCTGCTATGCCACTCAACCCAATAAAAGAAGTGGTACAAATACAAACATGGAAGAGTTAGAGGGAAATGAGAGTTACAGAAAAAAAAGTCACAAAGGAAGTGGAATTTGAGGTTAACCTTTAAAAAGAGGTAGAATTTCAACAGGAAGAGAGCAGCACATTAAGCAGTCCTTATATTGAAAATAATGTGCAGAAAGGTAAAAGGTGGGAATGAGCATGGTGTCTGGGAGGATAAATGGACACAAGAAACCAGCCTGACCAGGATGAAAGATGCACATCAGGGAATAACAAAGGGGAAAATGGGTTGGGAAACTGAGGCTTCAAAAATGAGACTGAGTAATCTGGACTTGATCCTTCGCTCTCTCTTTAAATTCTTAGTGCAGAACTGTGGAATTATCTTGGCTCTTTAGGCAAGGAAGGGCCCATGTATACCAGGGACATTCAAGCAGCTGAACCAATTCCCATACAAGTATAACCCTAGCAAGAGGTCCATTCTCAGATCTTTACCATGTAGCGTACTGTTTCCAAGGTAAGTTTCATATTCTGCTCTCCAGCTATTCCACCTATAGAGTGCGGATGGAGAAGGGAAAAGGGATAGAAATGAATATGGCTCTCAACCCCATCATGAAAGCATTGTGAAGATTTTAATGAGAATATTTTTGAATGAGTCCAAAATCTAGGAAAGAAAACCACCATCTAAATATAAAGCATTATTTTTAGTGGGCACAAACCTAAAAGTCAGAACACTACATGAAATAGTTTTTAAAATGCCAATAGAACATGAGCTTGGGAAGAAAGAAGGACTCTAAGAAAGACCAAGCCAAGGCACCTTTCAATAAATAACCTCTGGAGAGGCAGCCTTCTGGGTTCGTCTCAGCAGGGAGCTGGTGCTCACTGTCAGCAAAGGCTGAAAGCCTCTTATAACTTGCAAGCAACCTCTTCTGGCAGGCTAGTGGTTAAGGGAAATTAAAATGGGGCCTTTTACAAAGGCTGAAATTAACAGTAAGCTAAAGTAGTTATTCCATTACCAGTGAGTTCTAGTAACATTTAAACCGTGAGAGTTTACCAGACCCTCTGCTAGAATTATCACTGTACATATGTTGGGGAAGATCCTTATCTGATATATTTTACACTGGACTAGACCAAAAGAAAAGCAGTCACTGGTACTAACACATTTGTGGACAAAAACCATTCAATATTAATTAGGCTATTATTTTCACTGCTTTATAGGAAATTTCTAGACAACAACAGAGAATAACCATAATCAACTTATTAATTGTAAATGCAGAGCATGTACTTACTTGTACTAACACATTATCTGCCCTAGAGACTTCTGCAGATGCAATGACCGTATTATTAATCTACTGAAAAAGCAGATATGTATGAAATTCTTGTGTGACAAAAACTATTTACCATAACTGTTGTCACATTCCTATCCTGATATATTTCAAAGGGCACATGCTAAGTGAAAGGGCACCTCAAACACAGAGGCATCTTCAGATATTAGAGAAGGCACAGAGAGGAATCAGTCAAACTCCACACTCAATTACTCAGTAAGCATTTGTTAGGTACCTACTACGTGCCTGACACTGTTAGGGTCTGGGGACACAAAGACAAAAAACAAACTAGTGTCTGTCTTCCAGGAGCTCAGAGTTTTGCCAGGAAAAACAATATGTGTCCATAAGCATTGATCAATCAATAAGCATTTATTAAGCACTATGTGCCTACTATGTGCCAGCCAGCAAGGTGGAGAAATGGACAAAGGGCCTAGAATCAAACAGACTCATCTTCCTGAATTTAAATCCAGCCCCAGACACTTATTATAGCTGTGTGATCCTGAGGAAGTCACTTCACCCTGTTTGCCTCAGTTTCCTCACCTATAAAATGAGCTAGAAGAGGAAATAACAAACCACTCCAGTATCTTTGTCAAAAAAAACCCAAATGGGGTCATGAAGATTTGAGACAACTAAAACAACTGGACAAGAAGAAATGTGCCAGGCACTGTGCTAAGAGCTGGGGATATAAAAGGAGGCAAAAGACAGTTCCTGCCTTCAAGGAGCTTATAATCTAATGTGGAAATGTAAAGCCAAGCATAAGCAGCTCTCCTGAAGACTTCTGCTGTGAATAACTTCAAGGTTCTGATCACATAGTACAGTGAACTCTCTACTTATTCAGCAATAAACTAAAGCAAAACATTCACAGAAACCAAAGTATAACATTCACAGTGATATAACATAGCAACTTATTATTAAAGTGGCCACATAGTCTTAAACAAAACATATCATCCAGTAAATCACAATCTGAATCAATCAAAATAAAGTATCCATCTAAAGTCTTCTTTCATCTTGGCCAGAGACTGGCTTCCAACCATCCTTAACTCAATCATTCTTAAGGAGCAATAATCCTTAAAGGGGTACAAAGTACAAAGGTCTCCCACCCCTAGGTCACATTATCTTAATCTAATAAACCAACACTAAGTACCCAAGTCCTTTCATCTTGACTCAAGACTGACCTCCAAACTCCATGGCTCTCCTTCCATGCTCCCAGTTCTTGCCTGAATTAACCCAGCTGTCACCTGGATTCACAGGTAGGCAGCTCACAGCTCCCATTCCAGCTCCCATTCCAGCTCCTGCTCCAGCTACACTCATCAAACTTAGCAGAGTTACAATATTCATCCACATTGCTGGCACTATCATCAATTCACTTTCTGTCTGAGAAATTAACACATACCAACAGACAGGGCTTCTGTCTGAGAAACCAAACACAAATCTTCAGTAAAGTCCCAGAACCTCTGAAAACATCAGTAAAACCTTCCTTCAGGATTTCTGTAAACAGACAGCAGTAAAGTCCTCTTTCAGGGCTTCTGAACCAGCAGTAAGGTCCCAGGGCTTCTGTAATAGCAACAACATCCTCTGTCAGCAGACAGATCTGACAAAGTAACATCAACAGACAGAACAGACAGACAGAGTGCCGACACCACAGGCATCCTTTCTCTCAGCTCTACTTAATCCCAGATCATGCTCAAACTTTTATATCTTCAGCTGCTCTTTCCTGTTCCACTCTTCCTCTTAAGTCCTTCCTGTTCCAGTCTTTGGCAAGTTCCTCCCACTATGGGCTTCACAGGTTCTGTTTCTAACAAAGACTTGATATAATCACAGGTGAGGCTCAAAGGCACTTGAATAAATGAAACAAGGAGTTAAGTACTATTTTGGTTGCCATTACAGGAAACAACATGTAAACAAATGTTGACTGTAGTCAAAGAGGACTGATGACATCATTACATTGGGGTCAAGGTAAAGTGTGTTCTTCCGTGGCTGATCATTCCAGCGAGGAATCTGGAAGGCTCTACCACAAGTCAGGCACAAATAATTCACTTGAACATTTGGGATGGAGATGTCTCTTGATTTGTGCATCTCATGCTCCCTTTGTGCTATTGCCATAGAGCACAGCATCATCTTTGATACAGACATGCCAAGTTGGGTTGTCCCTGTGCTTTATCTCCCATGTCTCAAAATTTATACCAAAGTTCTTCAGAGAGACCTTGAGAGGGTCCTTGTACTGCTTTTTCTGATCTCCATGTGAGTGCCTGCCTTGTGCAAGTTGTGCATAAAACAGTCGTAGGTAAACACCGGTTTGACATTCAAGTTACATGACCAGTCCACTGGAGTTGCACTCTCTGCAACAGAATGTGAATGCAAACAAATATATACCAAGTAAGCCATATACAAGATAAATACTAGATAATTAACTGTTAGGTGGAATAGTGTATAGATCGCTGGGTCTGGAGTCAGGAAGACTTGAGTTCAAATCCAGTCCCTCACACTTACTAGCTGTGAGATCCTGGGCAAGTCACTTAACCCTATTTACTTCAATTTCCTCATCTGTAAAATAAGCTGGAGATGGAAATGGCAAAGCACTCCAGGACCTTTGCCAAGAAAACCCCAAATGGATTCACAAAGAGTAGGACACAACTGAAATGACTGAACAACAACAAAATTAACAAAGGGAAGGCACTGGAATTAAGAGGGGTTAGAAAAGGCTTCCTGTAGAAGCCTAGATTTCACTTGGGACTTGAAGGAAGCCAGGGAGGTCAGTAGTCGGAAAGGATGAGGGAGAGCATCCCAGGCATAAGGGAGAGCCAGAGAAAGTGCCCAGAGATGAAAGATAGAACGTCTTGTTTGTGGAGGCCAGTGTCACTGAACTAAAGAGCATATGTCAGAGGAGTAAGGTGTAAGAAGACTAGAAAGATAGGAGAGGGTTAGGCTATGAAGAGTTTTGAATGCCAAATGGAGCACTTTGTATTTGATCACTGAAGCAATAGGGAGGCACTGGAGTTTATTGAGTAGAGGATTGATATGATAAGACCAGTGCATTAGGAAAATCACTTTAGTGGCTGAACAAAGGACATACTGGAATGATGACAGACTTGAGACAGGCATACCCCCCAGGAGGCTACTGGACTAATCAAGGTATAAAAGATGAAGGCCACACCAAATTGGTGACAGTGTCAGAGGACAGAAGAAGGCATAGTCAAGAGATGGTGCTTTGGCAACAGACTGGATATGGATGGGATGAGAGATGGTGAGGAATTCAGAACGACTCCTAGATTGCAAACCTAGGAGAGAAGGTGGGTGGTATTGCTCTCTACAGCAACAGGAAAAGTTCTGTAGGGGGAAGGTTTAGGGGGAAAGATAATGAGCTCCACTTTGGATATACTGAGTTTAAGATGCTTACTGGACATTCAATTCTAGATGTCTGGAAGGCAGCTGGAGATTTGAGACTGGAATTCAGCAGAGAGTTTAGGGCAGGATAGGTAGAACTGAGAATCATCAGCACATGTAAACAATAAACTTGTCTGATTATATACTAAGGTCTACACTAGGTGTTATGGGACAAACAAAAAAAAGCATTAAAATGGTCCCTGACTCCAAAGAAGATCACAATCCAGTTAAAGAGATAAGGACATTAAATAACAGCAAAGAACCCAAGAACATCCATAAATGCTATATGAGTTGAGAAAAGGAAAGGATCAACAAGGAATTCATAATTGAAAGATATGGGATTTGAATTGGGCTTTAGAGAGTTGGGTTGGCATAGAGTTGATTTTTTAAACTCAAGTACAGGATTTTACATTTATCCCTAAATTTCATTCTGATTTATTAATATATTTTTAGATCTTAATTCATCCAAGATCTTACCTATCTCTCCTAGCTTTGTATTATCTGAACATATGATGTGATTATATCAGTACCAGACTGATAGATAATGGAATGAGAATAACAGATAATAGAATAATATACTTGTATTTCAGCAAATGATGTGTCAAATTCCTTCATAATGTTTGTTTGTTTTTTAACCCCATTTGGGGTTTTCCTGGAAAAGATAGTGGATGGTTTGCTATTTCCTTCTCTAGTTCATTTTACAGATGAAGAAAAGGCAAACGATTAAGCAACTTGCCCAGAGTCACAGAGATAGTAATGTTCATACAGACAAGATGGAAAAATAGTATTAGTTGAGTTTGCAACTGATTGAATGACTACTGATGTCAACAAGGAGAGGTCATCAGCGGAGTGCCTCAGGGAGCTCTCCTTGACCCTATTCCCTTCCTCATCTTTATCAGAGACTTGAAAGAAGGCACATTGGGTAGGACTTGGATACATAGGATAGAGAGGGAGACTTCATTAAGCAGAAAACACACATATGATACCAGGGAAACTAAGGTTATCCCCAACTCTAAAAAGAAAGAAAACTACACTCAAATCGAAGCAAGTACAGCTTTTCCTTTGTCTAAAATATGCACAGCTTTCTGAAATCTTAAATAGAATAGGTAGAGAAATACAAAAGAACTGCCACTATTTGCCTGTCAATGCAGGAGAGGCCTTTTACTAGCATCTTCTTGGCAGCACCCATGGAGTCTCATAATCTTTCTATGAAGTAGAACAAGACCTTTCCTTCTCAGAAGGTCCAGCTTACACTATAAATAAATGTTTGAGTGCTATGGGCTTATTAGGCAAAACAGACTTCTAACGTGAAACTCTGTGAGATTCCCAGGAGAAAATGTCACTGCCTTTATGTCATTTTACTAAATCTATAACAGTAATAAGCATTCAAAAAACATGATACAAACTGTCATGATACTGTTTTGGCCACTGCACCCAATATGCCAACATTCATTTTTTACAACTATTTTGCAAGCAATATTATTACTAATTTTCCCCTAAATGTGTTTATTGCCTATTATCCTAATCAACAGGAAAACAGAATAAGAAAAGCTAAGGACTAATGTCACTACTTTCACCCATCATACAAGAAAACAGTGCTATCAAAGAGCTCAAGAACAAAACACAATTTAGCTGAAAATTGTTCTAATTTGGGGAAGAAAGTCCTTGAAGTTGTTTTTTTTGTACATGACAGGAAGAGTTGGGAAATTGGTGTTGTTAATATAGAACATGGACAGAAACATGACAAATACAAGGTCTATGTTGGTTCCACAAGAGTAGCTTTCCAGGGCCCCCTACTTGTATGAAGACTACAAATGCTAAGATATGGGCTCAGGTCAGACCAATCACAAAATCTCAAGAGAACCTGAGACAAAATCAAATGAAAACAATCAGGCAAGAAAAATGTAGCTCCCAAATATCAGAAAGGCATAATAAAGAAATTAAACAGTGGAATGACTTATCTTGTTACTTACTTATGGTTGTATCATTCTTTTCATCAGTCCTGCCAGCAGTCCATAAACTACTTGTAAGCAAAGAATGTTTGATTTTTGTCTGTTATCCTTTGCCCATAGAATACTGCCTTGCACAGAATTTAACACATGTTAAATTCAACTGAATGAACAAGGGAGGGAAACACATAAAAACTCTATAATGAACAAAGGCTTCTATGTGGAAAGAAATTTTTAGTCACATTCTAAAACCAAGAGGCGAGACATCTGTATCAGTATATCCATGAATTTTAAAATGTTAAATATGCAACATTTTCTTTTCAATGGAATATGGACTTTTCTCATTATATTGACAAATGTCTTTAAGTAATGAATACTCATAAGCTTTCTCCTAATAATACTCAATGATGTTGGTAGGAAGAGATACACCTGTAATAGTAAAATTCTTTCCTTATAATTAAGCAAGTAGTCATCTTAATTACAAGATATCAGCCAATAGACCAGCCTACATATTTACCACCTCTCTGCTTGGTACTGCATTAAGAGTTTGATCCTATTTTCAAGCACAGAGTAAACTAATCATGTGTAAGAGACATTTTCATTCTTTCACAAATAACTATGGTGCTACTGAATTCAGTAGCAATATATCTATTCTACCGTACTAATGTATTTAATACGATCATAAAAAGTAACCAGTTTTATTTTAGTATAATAACAGGACCAAGTCCTTTGCATAAGCAAATCTAAAAGTACAGGTATTCATACCCTGAATGGATTTTTAAAACAATAAAAACAAATTTTCCAATATTACAGTCATTTGATCTGATGAAAACCATCTATAGCACAGGAATAACTTAAGTCTAAAGAAATTCAGTGAAGTCAAGCAGCATTCTTGCCTTTTGCACTATCAATTACTATGTGCTCTGCTCAGTGAAATTCCAATTTACTCTTTATATTTACTTCCAATCCCACTAAAGTCAGTGGGAGCTAAGAGCATATGCACAGTCAAATTAAGTCTAGCCTGTGACTCTTTTGCAAAAGCACAGTGGCACAGGGGTGATGATTACCCAGGTAAAAATAACAGGCAGTACATAAAGAAAAAACATGCATGACGTCACAAAAGCTGATTCACTCTCCGCCAACACTATTTTCCATTCTCCTGTTCACACAGTTATTTATTTTCTATTTTTAGATAGCTACTCTGCAATGCACACCTGATGACATATGATGCATATCTCAAAATGCCACACATGCCGAATGTTGGAACATTTAATAAAAAATTTTAAATGCTCAAGAGGATGCAAAAGAGCTCAAGTTATAAAAGCAGCATTTTCATTTAAAGCTTGAATACTGGGGCTATACTAATTGCAGGGGAAAATTTACAGTTGGCTTCATTGTACTATTCACAGAAGATGTTTTTCTGCCTAAGAACACACACCACCTGATATGCCTCAGAAAACATAAGTAAAAGGTCATTTTCTGTGTTATTTTAAAAAGAGATTAGTTATTACTCCAGCTCTTTGGAGACAGCTGATTGTATCACTATAAAAGTCTAAGAATTCCTTACAAAAAATAGTATGTTGTCAAATAAAAGATTTCTCAATAGATTTTTTTTATTTTACAAAGTAAACCAAGACCCCAGATGATTACTTCACATCTTAATTCCAAACAACTTACATAATACCTTAATATTTTGATGGCTGAGATAACAGGAAAAGGGCTTTGACAAAAGAGCAGAGATAAAGTATTTTCCAACAAACAGATAAAAAAGTGCTTTGGTTTCAAAAAGAGAACTTTTTCCCTGGATATCAAGAAGTATCAACCCTCCCAAACAAACTTCATTAGGAAAAGTAAAGTAATCTGATGAAAATAAATCAGAAACAACCTTACCTTATACAGGAACACATGGAATGTGATCTGGTCTTGGTTCATCCCCAGGAGAGGAAAAATTACAATCTTTAAAGCAATTTTTAAAAAATCTAGGACTTCCCTGCTCCCATGACGAAAAGCTGTGAACCAAGACCTATTTTAACCATAACTATAAAACTATTAGCCTCTATCATCTTTAGCTAAGTTTAAGGAAAGGGGAACTTTAAAAACTTCAAATATTAAGTTGATCGTCTTCACCAGTCTAACACTCAGTTAAAAATGTTATTTGTCACAGTTCTACTGAAGAAAGTACAAGTGTCTAAGGTCAGATTTGAACTGAGGTATTCCTGACTTCAGGTCCAGTGCACTATCCACTATATCATCCAGGTGCTATAATAATAATAATAATAATAATAATAATAATAATAATAATATCTAAAATTTATATAGTGTTTTAAGGTTTGCACATTACTTTGTATCTTATCTCATTTTATCTTCATAATCTTGAAAAGTAGGTGCTATTATTATCCCCATTTTACAGCTGAGAAAACTGAGGCAGAGGTTAAATGAATTGCCCTAATATAGAGTTGGTGTCTGAGACAGGATACTAATGGAAATCTTTCTGATTACAAGTCCAGTGTTCTATTCACTGTGCCACTCAGCATGCTTTGAAGACATTTTTTTAAACCACTGTTTTAGCCACCTTTTAATCTTAGCTACATTAATTTTGTTTGCGCAGAACCTTTTTAAATCAAAATTGCCCATTTAAGCTATGAAACGGCAGAAAAGAACTGAAAAGTAAGGGGGTACCTATCGACTGGGGAACAGCTAAACACATTATGGCATATAAATGTAATGAAATATTATTGTGCTTTAAGAAAAGATGAAAGGGACAGTTTCAGAGAAAACTAGGAAAAGTTACATGGAATGATGCAAAGTGAAATAAACAGATCCAGCAGACAAATTAATATTATAACAATGGAAATGGAAAAAAAAACTTTGAAAAACTTAAGACCACTGATCCACACAATGAACAATCACAATTCTAGAACAATAAGACTTCTGACAGAGATGACACAGAATGCGCGCGCGCACACACACACACACACACACACACATACATATACACACACACATCTCTACAACATGGCCAACATAGGGATTTGTTTTTCTTGGCTATGTTTACTTGTTAAATGAGTTTTGGTTCTCCTTCCCTTCCATACAAGGTTAGGGGGAGTGAGAGAGAAAAAATATAAATGCTTATTAATTTAAAAAATAAGAAGAAGAAAAGAAACAAAAAAACTGGTTGTATATGAGGAGTAAAAGACACTGAAGGAGGATGACTCCTAAATTGCAAACCTAAGCAAAGAGAAAACAGTGGTGCCCTCTAGATAAGCATGGTAAGGGGATGAGTGAGTTTTGGATAAGCTGAGTTGGAGGGCCCAGAGGACATTCAGGGAGTCAGCAGGAAGTTAAGCAGGGAATTGGCAAAGGGAAACAGAAACTCATGAGAGAGATAAGGACTTGACTGGGAGATATGGGAGTCAGGTGCATAAAAATCATAGCCAAATCCACAGGAGTTGATGGGATCACAAAGACAGTTTGTAGCAGACAGAAAGGAGACAGATTTCTGGGCTACACCAATGCACAGCTGGAAGGATATAAATGATGGACCCTCAAAGAAGAATGAGAAGGAATTATCAAGCAGATAGGAGAAGAACCATGACAAAAGCGCCATGAAAATCCAAGAAGTGTACAGAAGGATGAGTATACAGAAGGTCAACAATATAAAAACTACAAAGAAGTCAAGAAGGAGAAAGACAAGATAAGGCCCCTGGATTCTTTCAATAAAAAGATCACTAATGACCTGGGAAAGAACAGTTGTAGATATACTTCAAAGAGTAAGAAGCTAAGAATTGAGTGGGAAATGAAAAAGTAAAGACAGCTAGTATGCAGAGACTGTTGCAGAATTTTGACTGTCAAAATGAAGAAAGGTAAAAACTTAAAAAGACTGTAGGGTCAGGCATAATAATCTTGCATAATCACACTCATCCAGCTTAACTGTGGAGAAGAGTTTAGAAGATGCACCTCCCTCCCTTCTTTGCAGAAGTGGGGGTCTATGAGCGTGAAACATTACATACACTGTCAGATTTCAGGGTGTTGATTTTCTTGATTTCTCCCTGTTATAAACATGCTCAGTCTAGGAATAAACAATACTCATTGGAGAACCAGGAAGGTTTTCATTATCTATTTTACATTTATTCTGTTTCGAATAAATGGGTAGCCTCCTGAAAAGACTACAAAGAATCAGACAAAGGCAAGCCCTTTTATGCTGTTTCCATTCGAATTTTCTGCCTTTTTCCTCCCTTCAGAACTCGGATTGGTCCCAGCTCTTCTGGGTTACAATCTTTCTGACCTGCCCATTACATAGGCTAGTTAAGCATGCCTGTTAATGAAAAATTGGTGACCATCCCTTGACCCCTAGTCAGTTTGAGCCAGCTTAGCTCAGGCTCCTTTCAAAGGTAAATTTACAGATTTCTTCCAGCTATATGACTGGATAGGGGGCTTTACCCTTCCTATCTTATCCTGATTTATACCTTCCAGCACATCCTGTGAAGGATCTGTTTTTGAAATACTCATTGTTCCTAAAGAATCTGTGGAAACCAAACTGTCAGCATTTCTCACATCTCTTCTTTTCCATCTTTTTTTTTTTACTACAAGGGATGGCACTCGGATATTAATAATTTTTTAAAAGAAATATCAACATCCTATACCATGAAACATTGACTGGCTACAGAGAAGAAATCAAACTGTCTCTTACTTTGGAAGGAAAACATAGTGCTATTAATTCTTTCACCTCTTACTTCTGGGGATGAAATCATAGGTTCTTATTCATTTGTCATTCCACCTCTTCTATCTACTTTGAAGGCCAGATGATGATATGCATTTCCTAAAATACTTTGGAATTTAAGTAAGAGTCTTGCTATATATTTATTATGTATGCAAGAGATTTAAATCAATGTAGACCAATTTCTAAGATTAATGTTGTGATGGCATGATCATGAAAAGGTATTTCAGGTATTGCAATATTAGTCTTCCATAAAAATGAACAGTTCTAAATTACACTTAAAATCAACTTGCAAATGAAGTCAACTGTCAGTGCTGAATAGGTGTTTATTTTTATTTTACATACTGATAGATTTACAAATCAACCAGCAGATTATGCAAAGTAGGAGGCAGCCACAGTAAACATGCAAAGCACTATTTAAACCCTCAAGTGACCATGGGTTGGCATTCTTGCCCTTCTCTTTTTCATATTTAATCAAATCAATTCATTCTCAGGAATTCTGGCCTTTTGTTGGTTTGCTATTTCCTCCCTCATTTAGCAAAGTTTTCTAAAACTCACTTTGATCTAGGCATGCTGCACACTAAGCAAAAAAGAATCTTCAGAACCAAGTCAGTTAATGCCACCTAACCTTGGCAATTAGACACAGTGGGCAAGTAATTTAACTACTACATGCTTTTGTAAAATGGGAAGAAGAAGAGTTACTATTTATATGTTACTTTATAATTTGCAAAGCACTTTACAAATATTATCTTATTTTGCCCTCACAACAACCTTGAGGGGTAGATGTTACTATGATCATCACAGCTAAATGATTAGTCCAGAGTCCCAATGCTATTATGTGCCTGAGACTGGATATGATCTCAGGTCTTCCTGACTCCAGGGCTAGCAGCCTACCAGGAAGAAAGATTAAACAACTTTACAGGGTTATTATAAGAATAAAATAATACTTGTAAAGCACTTTCCAAACCTTAAAGGCTATATAAATACTGGCTATCCTTATTATAATCATTCTCAGATGGTATATTATACATTCAAAATAGCATATAGATATATTAAAAACACAAAGAGGGGGCAGCTAGGTGGCACAGTGAACAAAGCACCTGCCCTGGACCTGAGTTCAAATCTAGCCTCAGACACTTAACACTTACTAGCCATGTGACCTTGAGCAAGTCACTTAACCCCAATTGCCCTGCCTTCTCCCCTCTAAAAAGCAAATAAATAAATAAATGCATGAATGAATAAGTAAACAAAACACAAAGAGAACAGACAAGGTCTAACAAAAGGCAAAATGAATTAATAAAGACTAACCAATTTCTTAAAGAAAATTCAAGATTTATAAACAGCTTCAAAATGAGTATAATTCAATAAAATACAAGTACAGTTGAGGTAGAGGTTTTATTTTAAAGGCATATACTAAATTATTCTCATACTTAAATATTCCAGTATATCTGTGATCTCATCAATTTGGCAATTCCTTCCAGTGATGGAAATCACAAAATATCCAGGTCTGCTCATCTCATGAGAGTTTTGTACACATTACCCTGAAATTCTGACACAAAGATCTTCACATTATGCTAAAAAGACCTTCCTCACTTCTTCGTGATACTGCAAGGGTATTTGTGGAACCCTCTAGCCATCCACATGACATCTCTCAGTCTTGCCACATGGCCCGTCCATCTTCTCTTTCTGTCACATAATTTCTTATTTATATCTTTTATTCCTGATCTTCAGAGTTCCCCATTGGTTCTACATTGCACCCTCCTCACATTCACTGTGCACTTTTCCTTCCCCTTCTGTGTGATTCTCATCTTTATTTCTTCAAAGGAAATGGTGAACTAGGACTCTACTATAAAACAATGCTGACAAAATTACTCCTAAGGATAAACTAGCTAATTTCTGAGAAACCCACTAAATTGAATCCTGAACATAAGGAATTCATGAAATAATAAATTTCCTCTATATAATAACAAATCCCAAACATAACAGAATTTTGAGGTCCTGTGCCTCATTCCTGAGCCTATGATTCAGTAGCTGATGCCAAAATGTAGAGAGATCAGATTCCTGTGGCCCCTGATTCCTAGCAATAATGTACTTTGCCAAGTTTAACAAAGGTTGTTTTGTGTTGTCTCTAATGAAGCAATGATCCATTAATTAAACATACAAACCATTAAGCTGTGAACACAACAGGGGCAAGATTTACCCATTTTTAGTATTTAACATTCAAAGTATTTTCCAAAAAACTCGGGCAAATCTCAATTGTCAAAGCAGGAATTGTGCATCTATCTCAATAATTACGTTTTATGGTCCTTCATCTTACCCCAAGGATTCTGTATCAGATTATTATTAAACAAAGACTTTTGGCAATAAGTTATAAAGTACAAATGAGGAAGATATTGGATCATGTCACTCTCTTGCTCAAGAAGCCTTAGGACCTTCCTATTGCTACTTAGATAAAATATATACAACTCTCTTTGACATGAAAGGGTCCAGCCTAACTTTCCAGGGTTCCTGAACATTATTTCCTTTTGCACATTCCACATTATAGACTAACTGGTCTTCTTGCTACTGTCTGCCTGCAATAATTCTATTAGGAAGGCAGCAAGGTATAGCAGAAAGATCACTAGGTTCAGAGTCAAAGGGCCTGTATTCAAATGACAGGTCTGTCACTAAAAGACTTGTTAGACTTTGGGAAAGTCTAGACTTAACCTCTCTAGGCCTCAGTTTCCTCATCTATAAAATTAGGGGGCCTGGAAATAAATGTCCTCCAAAGTCTTTCCAAATTCTAGCCTTTGACCTTGGGATTCTATGTATATGCATTTGCACAGGCAGCCCCCTTCTCCCAAAAGTCTAGAAGACATTCTGATTCTTAACTCTAACTCTTTAAATCCCTAACTTCCTTCAAGGCTTAGCTCAGCTGCCACAACCTACAGAAGTCCATTCATTCTTTATATTCCTGTCCCCTTCTCAGCAGGTATTATTGCCCTCCCCATCTCATCACTTTATACTGTCTATACCTTGGATTTATTTATTTGTGTACATGTTTCCCCAACTGAAAATAAGCTTCTTGACAGCATCCTTCTTTTTTTGTCTTTGTACGTGCACAACTTAGCACAAGTAGGAACTTTATATGGAAAGGTATAGGGACCAGATCTATTTCTGGGTTTATTGTCATATGGAACTCTCAGATGAGGAAACTACCTCTTCCAATGCTAACTGACATCATCTTTATAACTTAAAGTAGAACTCTGAAAAGTTAAGTGACTTAAGGTCACAATGTCAGTATGCATCAGAAGCTGAATTTGAAATCATGTCTTCTTGGCTCTGAGGCTAGCTGCTCTGAATTCAGTTTAATCAAAATAGTTTCATAATGATGAGAAACTAAGGCAAATTGCTAAAGCTTTAGAGAATGCTGCTACTACACTATGAAAAATTTCTTAGACAAAATATGGCAGGCTATATTCAACATTTTATTTTGTCTTTAATACAGTTGACTTTGAAAAGCTTGTTGAAATCTTAAGTATTATTTCATTGTATTCCAAAGCCAAATTTTATTCCCATAGTTCTTACTTTTTAAAAAGAAGCAATGGGGAGCAGAGCCAAGATGGTGGCATAGAAGCAGGAAAACTCCATGGCTCCCCCCGTAAACACCTCAAATACCTATAAAATATGACTCTAAACAAATTTTAGAGCTATACAACCTACAAAGTGACAGAGAGAAAAAAATCTCCCTCTGAAGGCAGCCTGGCAGGTGGACAGGAGGTGTCATGGCAGCACCTGGGAGCATGCCCAGCACAATGTGAGCCAGCGATTTTGGCCTCAGGAAGGCCCCAATCAGCAGCTGCAGCGGACTTTGGGAGAGTGGATCACCAGTAGCAGTGGCGATTTCCAGAATTATCAACCCATCAATGCCAAAAAAAAGTGAGAAGTTAATGTAGAATTCTGTTAGAACTGGGGAATGGGGGGTGGTACAGAGAAGCCATTCCAGCCCCTGCCCCTGGAGCTAGAAGTGTTGGAGGTGCGGCGGCCCTGAAGCCACCTCCATATGGCTGCTTCGGAGCTCCCAGCCTGCAGGTAGGAGGTGGGCCAAGTAAACATTCAGAGGGTAATTGCTCTTGCTTTAACCTGCCTAGATCTGGATCGCAGTCTTGGGTGGTGGTCCTGAGGTATGTGACCAGTGAGCCAGAGTTTGTAGGGGTCTGCAGATATGGCACCCTCCTAATAGCTCTGACAGCTGCAAAAACCCCAGCGATTTGCAACAAAGCTCTCCCCTCTAAAAGCAGAGTTCTACTGTGGCAAAGAGCTCAAAAGTCAAGTAATTGAGTGGCAACATGAGCAAGCAAAGGAAGCAAAGCAAGCACAGCCATCCAACTTTAAATTCCTTTTTGGGGGACAAAAAGGGCAAAGCATGGAACAGGAGGAAAACAACGAAGTCAGAACTCCTGCACCAAAAGCTTCCAAGAAAAATATGAATCAGTTACAAGCCATGGAGGAGCTCAAGAAGGATTCTGATAATCAAGTAAGAGAAGTGGAGGAAAAATTGGGAAGAGAAATGAGAATGATGCAAGAAAATCATGAAAAGAGAGTCAACAACCTGACTGAAGAAAATAACACCATACAAAATTGATTGACTCAAATGGAAAAAGAGGCTCAAAAAGCCAATGAGGAGAAGAATGCCTTAAAAAGTAGAATTTGCCAGATGGAAAAAAAAATTTCAAAAGCTCACCAAAGAGAATAATTGCTTCAGAATTAGATTGGAGCAAATGGAAGCTAATGACTTTATGAGAAATCAAGATACTATTAAACAGATCCAAACCAATGGAAAAATAGAAGGCGATGTGGAGTATCTCACTGGAAAAACCACTGACCTGGAAAATAGATCCAGGAGAGATAATTTTAAAATTATTGGACTACCTGAAAGCCATAATCAAAAAAAAGAACCTAGAAATCATCCTTTAAGAAATTCTCAAGGAAAAATGCCCTGATACTTTATAAAACCAGAGGGCAAAATAGAAATGGAAAGAATTTACCAATCACCTCTTGAAAAAAATCCCCAAAAGAAAAATCCTAGGAATATTATAGCCAAATTCCAGAGTTCCCAGATCGAGGAAAAATATTACAAGTAGCCAAGAAGAAACAATTTGAATATTGTGGAAATACAATCAGGATAACACAGAATCTAGCAGCTTCTACATTGAGGAATTGAAGGGCTGGGAATATGGTATTCCAGAGGTCAAAGGAGCTAGGATTAAAACCAAGAATCACCTACCCAGCAAAACTGAGTATAATGTTTCAGGGGAAAATATGGTCATTCAATGACATAGAGGACTTTCAAGCATTCTTGATGAAAAAAACAGAGGTGAATAGAAAATTTGATACTCAAATACAAGAAGCAAGAAAAGTATGAGAAGGTAAACAGGAAAAAGAAATCATAAGGAACTTATCAAAGTTCAACTATTTACATGCCTACCTGGAAAAACAATAATTGTAACTTATGAAACTTTTCTCAGTATGAGGAGAGTTAAAAGGAATATAAATATAATATTTATATGTATATGTATAGATACATATATAAACGTCTATATAGGTAGACATATGTGCATATATGTGAGTGTGTGTATATATGTGTACAAGTATACATAGACAGAGGGCACAGGATCAACTGAATAGGAAGGGATGATATTTAAAAGGTGAAATTGAGAGGTGAGAGAGGCCTATAATGAGAGGAGATGGGGAGAGACAGAATGGGGTAAATTATCTCACATAGAAGAGGCAAGGGATAACTGGAGGGGAAGAACAAGGAGGCAAAAGTGAATGGGTCAACTTTACTCTCACTGAACTTAGCTTAGGGAGGGAATGACATACACACTAAATTGGGTATCTTGCCCTACAGGAGAGTAGCAGGGAAGGGGATGAGAGGGGGAATGATGGAGGGGACAGCAGGTTGGGGGGGAGGGTAGTTAGAAGCACACACTTAAAGGGACAGGGTCAAAACAGAGAACAGAACAAGTGGGGGTGGGATAAGATGGAGGGAAATATAGTCAGCCTTTCACAATATATCCACTACGGAAATGTTTTGCATAACCTCACATGAACAACCTGTATTGAATTGCTTATCTTCCCAGTGAGGGTGGGTGACGAGGGAAGAAGGGAAAGAATCTGGAATTGAAAGTTGTAAAATCAAATGTTTAAAAAAATTATTAATATTATTATCATTATTTACATGCAACTGGTAAATAAGTTATACAGGCATTGGGGTATGGAGATCCATCTTGCCCTACGCGAAAGTAGGAGAAGGGATGGGGGAGGATATAGGAGAGAGCAGATTGGGGGAGGGGGTATACAGTGGAATCACTGTTTTGGGTTGGTGGGTAGGGGAAAGATGGGGAGAAAATTTGTAACTCAAAATCTTATGGAAATGAATTACATAAACTAAAAATAAACATAAAAGTTAATTAAAAAAAAACTCAAACAACTCGGATATAATTATTATTTGACACTCTTTGATCACCTAAAGAGAAAAATGCAAAGTTAACTAGAACTAAATTGGTTGCGGACATGAAGAAATGCCAAAACAGGAAAGAACAAAATCAAACCATAAGCAGCCTCCACGGTGGACAAAGAAGCAGGCTAAAAATACAGCAACCATTAATTCTAATTCCTGTCCTGCTATTTGCTCACTGGGTACACAGGTCTTGAGAAAGGGTGACAAAAAAGAAAAGTCTTTCCTAAGAGTAAAGATACAAATCTCTTGGAGAGTTAGCAGTCTCCTCATTACAATTCTGATCTTTCTCAATCTCTGTGAATTTCTACCAAAGCTGCTAGCCACCACTCTTAAGTGGGTTTTCTCTCCAATCAGAATATAAACTCCTTGAAGGAAGCAACAGTCTTTGCTTTTTTATTCATATCACTGAGGCTTAGCATAAAGCTTGAAGCATAAGTGCTTAGCAAATTTTTTTTCTTTCATCCATAGATTCATTCATTCATTAGGTAAAAAGTTAGTGGGGACAACTGGTTCCAGAGGAACCATATTAAAATTATAAAAATGTTCCAATGGAATTTCACAACTTTATTAAGGAGAGTGATAAAATAAAAGAGTAATAACTTTATAAAAGAAGAGTAATAAAATTGATTTATAAGCATTCCATTTCCCTTTCCTGCCCCACTCCAGTGAAAATGCTATTAAAAAAGCAAAATTAGGGTGGCAAGGGGGATGCAGAAAGTGAGAGAAAAAGAAAAAAAAATAAAATAGAAAGAGTTATATAGCATTTAAAATAGATAACTAAGAGTTGGCCAAAAATCAAAATGGAAGTGAAATACATATTTATGAAAAACACTGGCTATAATCTAATTTCTCCTGATAATTACATGGTATGGTACATGGCATACAATGGCTAGGCTATTTCCTTCCTCTGTGTCTGAAGTCATACACACTGTAGGTATTTGTTGATAAATGTTTGTTGATTAATCTAAGAAGAAACGGCAAATTGTTCTTCAGGGCTCTAATCCCACTGCATTCTCCAGTTGTAGTGTCCAGCTCCCAAATACAAGGCTAAAACAGGAATCAATTAATTTCCTTCTCACCAGTAATGGAACAAATGGGACCATGGAGATCAATTCAGCCTTCTATTACAGTCAATGCATTAAACATTAAAGAGGCTGCAATCCCTCTCCTAGTAGAAATATTAAAAATGCACATGATGTTTCCAATTTCAATGCTCATAATTATCTATAAAGCTTTCAGAGGGTTTTGAATTTTTGATCTCCTATTATATCATCCCCTTCCGACCTCTAGCTAGCTATACCTGCTGATAGTTATACTGACCTTCAAAATTAAAGTTAAAGGGTTCTTCTCCCAGAATTTGTTATAAATACAGAATTTCTTTCTAATCACATCCATCATTCAAGTAAGCATATTCCCTAGTAAATATTGTAATCCAAATCATGCTTATATGTGAAAGATAAAATATTATTTAATGTTCACAATGAAGGAAGAACAATCCCTAAATTAACGTATAGTGACATTTCACTTAGTAGGAATAGGGGAGTAGGATTCCAAGTTAGTGATGTTTCTTAATATTTTAACTTTTCCTATTTTTAGAAACATAAAAAAGATTAAATATTTACCTACCATGACAAAAGCAAAATAAATATGTGTCTATATGTGAGTATATATATGTATATATGTGTGTGTATATATATGTATACACACACACACATATACACATTCATACATATACACACACATATATATAGGAAACAGGAAACACCAGACACAATTTAGCCTTGTGGGATGAGGGAGAACCAAAGAGTCATCATTCATAGAATGAGAATGCTTTTCATTAGAAAGGACCTTAGGAGGTCACCTAGTTCAATCACCTAATTCTAAAAATTATCCTGACAGGTATCCTCTTGAGGAATTCACTACCTCATGAAGCAGCTCATTCAAATTTTGGACAGAAATCTAACTGATTATATGTCATGAGTGGAGAATCATTAGTCATAGTCTGGTCCTCCACAGTAGCAATCTTCACCTCTTTTGATCAAATGCCTTGATTAGCTTAAAAAAAAAATCAATCCCCACCAATATCAGTGTATCTGTTTATAAATTTATATATATATATATATATGTATATATATATACATATATATACACATATATATGTATAAACACACAAATATAGTTACACATATATTATGTACATTATAAAATATCTACAACACAAAAAAATTAAGATAAAGTAAAAGAGAATTTTAAATTTTTTTAATTTTATTTATTAGCAATACAAAGAACTTTTTGTTCCTGTGAACATAATTGGAAGTGCTTCATTGTATTTTGGAAATCCCTGTGTAGGTCCTCAAGAATGGTCACATTTGCAAACAACTGTGTGTTAGTAATTAATTATTCAGCTAATTTAAACAATGTGCTAGACAAGCAGATGAATTTTTTATGATGTGTTTTATTAGAAAATACACAATATAACAAATATAGGTCGTAACAGTCAGTAAGCATAACAGCTTTCAAGGAGTTCTGTTTCTTCTCTGTGTGTAGGTATTGACCATACACAATAAAAAAGTAACAAGCATAAATGAATTATCTGATGCCAACTCAAAGTTTTCTACATGAATCTTTCTTTACATGGTTCTGTTTAATGAATTATATACATTTATTTATCATTTGCATTTGGATATTTTAGTTGTAGTTTATATTCCTATGAGGAACAGCAAGAAAGCCAATTTGCCCGGACCATAGAGAGCAGGAAGGTAAGTAATGTGAGATTGAAAAAAGAGTTGGGCATGTATTAAAAGTTTTAAATTATAAACAAGGTCTGAATATTTTATTCTAGAGATAATTGTGAGCCACTAGGCTTTAATGAGTATGGGGCACACATAAGACTGTGCTTTAGGAAAATCAAAGAAATCTAATGCAATAGTCCAGGCAAGAGATGACAAGGGCCTGTCCTAGGGTGGCGGTAGCATGAATGGAGAGAAGGCATGTGTATGTGAGAGATGTTGTTACTACAGAAACAACAATATTTGACAACAGATAGTATACATAGGGTGAATGTGCATAAGGAGTCAAGTATAACACAAAAGTTGTGAGCCTAGTAACTAGATGATGGTGGTGCCTTCAACAGCAACAAAAAAAAAATTGGGAGGGGGAGAAGGTTTGGAAGTAAAGATAATGAGTTCTGTTTTGAATTGCCTGCCATCAAATGGCATCACTATGTTTCAAAGAATTCAGTACATAAGCAATTTATATATCCTATATTCATTTATCAATGAACAATACCTATTAATTGGTAAACGATGTTATAAGACAGCTTCACAGAGCTAAGTCTGCGTATACTACTCTCATTTCCAGAAAGTTTTAAGAGCTTTCCCCAAAGAACCTGAGGCCAATAAAAATGTCACTATTCTATATACCACATTTACAGCAAGCCTAACTAATCCTAAACAGGCCTATGAAAACATTAATTAATGTGACCAAGGACCAAAGTACACTACATACATCCTGGTCAATGACTTGTCAAACATACTTGCCTGAAATGGATCGCTACTGAAATAAATAATTTACAAGATGTCTTTATTGCAAGGGGGGAGCAGGAGAGAGAGAGATCCAAAAAAAGGTGGACATTTTGAAGCAGAAACCCAGAAATGCATTAAAAAAAATTGAAAGGTACATATATTTGATCAATTAGAAGGGATTCTGTGACAAAGAACATGTTAATAGGGATAAGTAACAACTGTCTTCTCAAAACTCAAATTTATTCAAGAATATTATAGAAAGCTAAATAAGACAAGCAGAGGGCCTACGGGTGATTTTGATCTATTTTGATGGTTTTAGCAGAAGAAGGAAAAGAAAGGGTTGATGACTATACTGGTAAAGAAAAAAAGAGAGAACTAAGAAATGAAAAGGGTGCATGACATAGAAAGTATACAAACACGGAAGAAAGATGAAGGAAATGGGTATCCTGAGGAACTTTACCTCCAGACTTGCATTTCCAAATACCTACTGAACATCTCAAACTCAATGTGCAGTCGACAATATGAACTCATTATCTTTCCCTCTTCCTAATTTTCTTATTGCTGATGAGGACACCACCATGCTCCTAGTCACCTGGGCTCCAACACTAGCTGTCATCTTCAACACCTCACTTTCTTTCCCTATTCCTCCCCTTTCCCTCCTAGCCAATCAGGTGCAAAGTCCTATAGCTTCTACCTTACAACATCACTCCTATATATCTCCTCTCCTCAGACACTACTACCACTCTAATACTGGTTCTCATCCCTATATGCCCTGGACTATTTGCAATAACCTCATAGTTGGTCTTTCTTCCTCGAGTCTCTTCCTATTCCAACTGCCAAATTTATCGTCCTAAAGCACAAATCTGACCATGTCACTTCCCTACTCAAGAATTCCAATAACTTCCTATTACTTCCAGGATCAAATATAAAATCCTCTAATCCTGATACCTAGAACAGGGAGAAACAAGACAGAGAAAAAAAACTATGGACCCTAATGAAGACTGATGCCAAAAAAAAAAAAACCACTAGAAAGCACAGAAATAGATGGTCTTTTCCTTAGCATAGTAAATAGTATCTATCTAAAGCCATGAAAAAAACAATGAGAAAAGTTGGAGGTTATTCCAAAAAAATCACAAGTAAAATAATGATGCTTATTATTGCTGCTACTACTACTTAATACAGTAGGAAGGAATATAAGCAAAGAAAAAACAAAGCTATCATTTTTTACAAATGAAATGATGATCCAGAGAACTTTAAAGATTTTACTAAAATGTTAATTGGAATAATAAACATGTATCAGTATTTCTGATAATTAACAAAACCCAGCAGGAAGATACGTTTTAAAAAAGAAATTTCAGTCAAAATAACTGCAAAATGTATAACGAGGAATCTATCTGCTAGCTAGGTATCGGGCAGCAAATTGTTAAACTACATAGAGCATTAGAGTGAGAGACAGGAAGACCTAACTTTAAATCTGTCTTCAGACACTTAATAGATGTGTGACCCTGGGTATATCACTTAACCTCTGTCTGTCTCAGTTTCTTCATTTGTAAAATGGGGAGAATGATGGCACCTACTTTCTAGAGATAAGAAATAATGTTTATAAATCACTATGCAAACCATAAAAACATTACATAATTCTAGTTATTATTACTATTGTTTTGGGGGTTTTTTTTGCTTTTTTTGGAGAGGGAGAGTAGGGCAATTGGGGTTAAGTGACTTACCCAAGGTCACACAGCTAGTAAGTGTTAAGTGTCTGAGGCTGGATTTGAACTCAAGTCCTCCTGACTCCAGGGCCGGCGCCCTATTCACTGCACCACCTAGCTGTCTCTATGATTGTTATTATTATTAAGACACACATGCAAACTATATGAAAGTAATTACAAAACACTCTTTACAGAGATAAAGACAGACCTAAATAACTGGAGGAGGCAGCTAGGTGTCTCAGTGGATGGAGCACTGGGCCTCAAGAAGACCTGAGTTCAAATCTAGATTACTAACTATATGACCCTGGACAAGTCACTTAACCTCTCTTTGTATTAATCCAAGACAGAAGGAAATGGCAAACCACTTCAGTATCTTTACCAAGGAAAATCCAAATGAAGAGTCGAGCACAATTGAAAATGATTGAACAAAAAAAAAGCACAAATAACTGGTGCAATACTTACTGCTCATGGGTAGACTATGCCAATAAAATAAAGATGACAATATTACCTAAATTAACTTACTTGTGTAGTGCCGTGCAAAGCAAATAACCAAGGGGTTATTTTATAGCGAGAGAAATAATAGTAACAAAATTCAATCAAAAGGGTAAGAATCTCAAGAGAAATATTTTTTTAATAGAAAAGAAGGGGAGTTGGCAGTACTATAACCAAACTACTCCACAAAGAAATAAGCATAAAAAATGATCTGGCACTACTTAGAGGCGTGGGGAAGTAGGGAAAGGAATAAGTATTTATGTAGAATCTACTGGATGCCAGGCACTGCACCAAGTGCTTTTTTTACATATACTATCTCATCAGATCCTCACAACAAACCCTGGGAAGGAGGTGCTAGTGTATCCTCCCTATTTTATAGTTGAGGAAACTAAGGCAAACCGAGGTTAAATGACTTGCCCAGGGTAATGCAACTAGTAAGTGTCTGAGGATGGATTTAAACTCAAGTCTTGATTCCAAACCTAGCACTCTATCTACTCCACCACCAAATAGAGGTTAATCAGTGAAACAGATTAACTACACAAGATACAGAAGCAAATGAACCTAAAAGCCTAGAGTTACATAAACCAAAAGATCCCAGATACTGGAATAAGGATACACTATCTGACAAAAACTGCTGAGAAAACTCAAAAGCAAACTGGCAGAAATTAGGTTTAAACCTACATCTTACTCTAAATACCATGATAAACTCTAAATGAATATATGACTTAAATATAAAAGGTGACATCACAAAAAAATTAGAGGATCAAAGAAGAAAATATCTTTTGCATAACCAAATAAGAGTGGATCACAGAAGATAAACTATTTTGATTACGTAAAATTAGGAGCTGATCCAGTCATTCTGAAAAGCAATTTGGAATTATGTTCCAAAAGCTGCTAAACTACACATACCCTTTAATTAAAAAATTATTTAGTCCTATAACCTAAAGAAGAAAGGAAACAGATCTAGAAGTAAAAAATTTATAGGTCCTCTTTTTAAGCACAAAATAACTGGAAATTAAAGGTGATGCCCATATATTGAGGAACTGCTAACAAATTACTGCTGTATGAATGTTGTATTGTACTTTAAGGAATTATGGAATGGACATCTTCAGAGAAACCTGAGAAGATCTGTATAAACATATGCAGAATGACGTGAATAGGATCAGGAAATAAACTTACACATTATTATAATAATAACTTTACAAGCAAAACAATTTTTAAAGCCTTAGGAACTTTGGACAATGCAATGACCCATGATTCTAGAACAATGATGGTGAAATTTGGTATCTACCTCTTGATAGTAAAGTGATGAACCTCAGATGCAGAATGAGATACACGTTTTTATGCACAACCTACGGGGATTTTTTGCTTGACTACATATTTGTTACAAGGAGTTTGTTTTTCATTTTCCTTTATTCCAATGGGGGTTAGAGCAAGGAATATCTCTTTTCACCTTACATTTCCCCATTTTACAATATAGTTGCCCCTTTATATACTGTCTTTCCCCCATTAGAATGTAATCTCCTTGAAGGTAAGGACAATCTTGCTTTGCTTATATTTATATTCCTAACACTTGGCAGGGTGCCTGGTACATAGAAACCGTTGTATAAATATTGACTCATATTTCTTAAATTTTTAAATAGCATGATTTATTATTATTAATGAGGCAATTCCTTAATAGCCGCAAAGAATTCAACATATTGTTATTAAATGTCTTCTTAGGGGAATCTAGGTGGCACAGTGGATAGAACACTAGCCTTGGAGTCGGCAGTACCAAAATTCAAATCTAGCCTCAGATAATAACTGTGCCACCCTAGATAAATTGCCTAGCCCTGATTACCTCCAAAAACAAAACAAAAAAAATGTCTTATTGTATAAACCCTAGGTTATAAGCAAGGTTGAAAAATAAGATAGTCTCTGCACCCAAGAGTATTTATACACTCTACAAGTAGGAAATGACAAATACTGAACCTTTACGTAGTGTTTTCAATTTTAAAGAGTACTTGAAATATTGTATTTCTTTTGAGCTTCACAATAACCCTGGGAAGTAGGTGTTACTATTATCCCTAATTTACAGTTAAGGAAATTGACATGGTAAGGGGTTGACACACTTTCCCAGGGTCTGAGGTGTCAAAATCGGGTCTTCTTAACTGCAAAACCACTATTCAATCCACTACACCAACTGAACCATTTATTTAGACACCAGAAAATCGAATCCCACAACCAGTAACCCAATTCTATCATAATAGTAAAAAAATTAACAAGTCATAACAACACAGAGTGCCACATTTCTGTAAAGGGACAAGAACAAAGCAGAGAATAGAATAAGCGGGGGCAGAATAGGAAGGAAGGAAATATAGTCAGTCTTTCACAATATGACCACTGTGGAGATGTTCTGCATAACTACACATGTATAGCCTATATTGAATTGCTTGTCTTTCCAGCGGGGGTGGGTGATGAGGAAGGAAGGGAAAGAATCTAGAATTTAAAGTTCTAAAATCAAATGTTAAATATGTATATATATATATAT
>CM053581.1:133047451-133093109 GCA_028627135.1 Pseudochirops cupreus
TTATAAAACACAGAAATAAATGAATTTTTTAAAGATGAGATAAAAATGAAGTAATATTACTAGAGTTACAGTACACAAATGACATAGTCAGAACTGTCTAGGAAAATAACTTTAGACATGAATATAGGATATATTGGATGGGGAGAGACAAGACAACGAGACCAATGAGGAAGCTACTTCTGTAGTCCAAAGGAGAGATGATAAGGCCTTGAATTAAGCTAAAGTACACTGACTGGGTGAGGAAACAAGGAGACAAACGACAGAAATGTTGTGGGGGAAGAAATGACAAGATTTGGCAAATTACTGGATATATGGGAGAGCAATCAAAAACAATGCCAAGGTTGAGAACCTGAGCAACTAGAAAGATGTTGGCACACAACAAAAATATTGAGAAGTTCAGAAGAGGGATAGGTTTGGGGAGAAAGTTGATGAACCCCTGTTATAAAAATATATACAAAATAAAATTTTTTAAAATGAGATAAAGATGAAAGGCATAGTATCTTTAAATAATTATTTTATTTATTAATATTTATTAAAGTTTTGATTAAGAGAAATGTAACTAAGTATGCTTTAAAAAAAAAACAAACATGATTTAACCCCTTGTAGTACAATTTGAAGGTCTGGTCCTAAATTGTTTATTTTGATACTCAGTTTAAATAGTATTTTTAAAAATGGGTTTCTGAGATGTCAGTCAGTCAATAAACATTTATTAAGTGCCTATTACATGTCAAGAAGGGGGACTTTGGTGGCAAACTGGATAGAGCCCTGGCCTTCGGTCAGGAGTGCCTAAGTTCAAATCTGGCCTCAGAAACTTACTAGTGTGACCCTGGGTAAGTCATTTAACTTGGTCAGCCTCAGTTCCTCATCTGTAAAATGAGCTGGAGAAGGAAATAGCAAAGCACTCCAGTACCTTTGCCATTAAAACCCCAAAGGAAGGTCAGGAAGAGTTGGGGACAACCAATTGACCAAACACAAAAATGGGTCAAGCACTGTGTTGTATGGTTGATACAAACTGAGACAACAGATTGGGTTCATTAGAAGAGCTCTGTCATTTACTGAAGTCAATTTAGCCCACTGCTGTTCATTTAATTCTGGGGACAAATCATTTCTATTTGTACTGATTGTCCCAGAAATACTGGGACATGTACATGCTGATGGACGATAGCCATTTCCTCATCATACTGCCTCCACTCCAGCCACTACCCTCATTTCCCTCATCACCACAACCTTGCATTCTACTCTTTGGTTCCCTGACTTTAATAGGTGAGCTTTCACTTTATCTTGCTAGGAATCCTATCGGTATGGCATTTTGCAGACATCTATCTCTTCACCATGCTGCTTATACTCCGGTCATCCACCTCATCTCCTCCCTCTACCATTATAGCACATATCTGGTACTTAATAAATACAGTGGTACCTTAACTTATGAGTTTAATTCGTTCCATTACCGAGCTTGTAACTCATTTGCTCATATATCAAATCAATTTTCCCCACTGAAATGAAATGAAATGCCATTAATCCATTCCAGCCCCCAAAATGCCACTCCAGTATTTTTTGTTACGTGTTTTTAAATAAGAAAAAGTATTTATAAATAACAAATATTGTATAAAGACATAATAAAAGAGAATATAAAGAAATAAACTGGTTTTATAAAGTGTACATTAACCTTGGATATCAGACGACTTGAGCTAACAGAAGATACTGGTGGAGGTGGAGGTGGAGGGTGGAGGAGATAGATGGAGGAGGTTAGAGGAGTTTTGTTTTGTGCTCTTTCAGTCACTTTCATTCACTTACTTGCTACACTCTTAATGCTACACTTTATCCCTGAACTTAATTGCTACAATATCTTTTCTACTTTTGCTTAACTTCATTTTCTTCACTGGCAAGGTAAACACGTGGACTGAACAAGTAAGGCGCGGGATGCTGGGTGGGCATTGGGTTGCGGCATTCGCTGCTCCAAACTAGCAGAGGCTCCTACCTCAAATTTTGGCTTCCAATTCAAAGCAAAAAATCGACCTGTGACACCTCATATCTTGGAAATCTCATAAGTTTGTGCACTTGTATGTCAAGGTACCACACTGTATTTTATCCATCTAATTGAATGTCACAATCTAGGCAATATTCTTTATCTACCTGATCTGTATTAGATGGTTAAAACAAATTTATTTGAAAACTAAGTCATTTCTTTCAGAAAGCTCTATTATAAGTCTTGATGCAACCAGTATAATGTCATCTGTAAAAAGAAGTATGTAGAGAACATCACAATTCACAGGTAATTCCTCTTCAATTTGAATTCTATGCTAAATCTCCTCCATTACAATGGTATAGATTGCCTGATGTTTAAGAGCCGAAGGTTACTTAACAAGTTTCCTTCTATCTCCACAGATTTTAAGGAATCTTGAATGATTTCAAAGGCTGGAAGGCAGATACTTTGTTGCAAAAGCACCTTTAAGGTGGCATTTTGCTCAACTATATCAAGTGATTTTTTTTAAACCAACAAATAACACGCACAGTGGGATCTTGTATTCCCTCTCTTGATCACCTATGAAATGGTAAAGATATAACATACTATAGAATAAGGATTTCTATTGCACACAGTTTTTGGGGTGCACACAACATGTCAATTCCACACTGGATTTTTTGGATATACAAATGGTCTAATCTAACTGCTTTTCCTGTCTTCATTCTTCTTGGTGTCATATGTGCCAACCCTATAAACACATCTAGGACTATGTAAAGAGCCCAAGCGTGGTTCTTAATTTTTGCTGTACTTCCATTTGCTGTCCTCCTTCCATTTTCATCTTTAAAGGTCCTTTGGCTCAAATCAACAAGCATTAATGGCTGTTGTTCAGTTGTATCTAACTCTCCACAACCGCATTTGGGGTTTTGTTGGCAAAGACACTGGAGTGATTTGTCATTTCGTTCTCCAGCTCATTTTACAGATGAGGAAACTGAGGCAAACAGGGTTAAATGACTTGACCAGGGTCATACAGCTAGTAAGTGTCTGGGATTAGATTTGAACTCAAGAAGATAAGTCTTCTTGACTCCAGCCCCAGCACTCTATCCACTGCACTACCTAGCTGCCCCAAGCAATAAATGCCCACTCTGTCAGAACCAGTGCTAGATATGGGATAATTTGATTTAGTTAGATCTCTTGCAAAGTTTTCTGTAAAACTGCTTTGCCTCCACTGCTCTCTGCTTAGTGAGGCAGCACCGCTCACAATGATCCATAACCTTTTTTTTAATGGATATTACAAATAAATGTATATTTTGATCCACAGTGTTGTCTCTGGCCATCTGTCTGGAAAGTCAATCATATGATCATTGAAAAGGCATTTTTCCATCATCATAACTCTTAATTTTAAATGTTTCCTGAGTGTCTTCTAAATGGGATCATTATTTGTGTAGGGAAGGGTTCTGCTTAGTTTCTCAAACATAACCTGGTATCCCTAAAAGCTATCTTTTGAGCCTATATTCATATTTCTATTCATAGTAAAGAGTCCTAAATGATTATCTGTGAAGGTTTCTATACTGAGATTTTAACAAACATTATATGTAGCAGTTATGAGAGAACACGAGAGTTAAGGGAGCTGGACATGAATCTCTACTCTGCTAATTACTACCTGTGGGGCTTTGAGAAAATTACTTCATCTGTCTAGGCCTCAGTTTCTTCATCAGTAAAATAATAAAACTGACCTACAAGGGTTCCTCTGAACTCCAAATGGATTAAGAGTTGAAAAGCTGGCTGGATTTGGAGTCAGAAGATGTAGCTAAAAATCCAGATGTCACACTGCCTAGCAATTTGAGCTTGGGCAAGTGATTTAACTTCTCTAGGCCTCAATTACCTCATCTACAAAATTAGGGGGGTTCAACTAGATCACCTTTAAGGTCCTTTTCAGCGTGATAGGTAGAATCCCTAAAATCCTACCACATACACATCTTAGGAAATTCATTTCACATGATGATTCAGTCAAGAAAAGGCCATTAAGGTTATTCCGGTCCCATAACACACACAAACACACACAGACACACACATCCTGTAAGTCATCAGAAATGAAACATGAAAATACAGTTAGGCCAAAATATTTCTTCTGAAACATCTGTTCTAACAACCAATTAAAGTGATGACAGAGTCTACTAAAAGTAAAACAGATGACCATTTTGGTGCTGTTTTTAATACCTGATGTAATAAATAGTACAAGAATAAGTTAGCCAATTTGTTTTGGCTGTAAGTTTTCCATTATGAAATCTGTGCTTTCAAAGTAGCACAGAGTCCAATTAGCTAAAAAAAAAATCAAATTTTTCTAGTTGATCAGGAAAAGACCTTGAGAAATAATCAGAAAAAGGTCATTCACCCAAGTTTGCCTTCATTCAGCAAGAAAATTAAATAAAATCCTTTGTACAAGTTCATATTCTATTTTATTGTTCCAATTTTTAAAATTCCTTCAATAGCTTTATCATTAAATAAACAAAGAGATAAGAAAATAAAACAATAACTATACAGAAAATGAACCAAAAATGTCTCTGGAAAATGAATACAGAAAAGGTATCACAGATAGTCCCATTACACAAAAAATGAAATGTAAAACGACAGTTCTTTTTTCTCTTATCCTTTTCTCCTATTCCTAGCAGTAGAAAATCCTGCAAAATCTGAAGATCAAAGTGAATTTTTAAAAAAGAGAAAGTATTATCTAGATGCATAGGTTCCCAAAGTGGGCAAAATCATCCTCTGCGGGGGGCACTAGAATGACTGGAGGGGGGGAAGGGGCAGCATAGCAGCCTCAATCGGCCTGCAATTGGGGGCTTAAAGAAAAACAAGGGGGGTGGCTAGGTGGCACAGTGAACAGAGCACCGGTCCTGGAGTCAGGAAGACCTGAGTTCAAATCCGGCCTCAGACACTTAACACTTACTAACCGTATGACCTTGGGCAAGTCACTTAACTCCAATTGCCCCTCCAAAAAGCAAAACAAAACAAGACAAAAAAAGGAAAAACAAGGGTTAACCTAACTTAACCCCAGGGGAGCACTGAGTAATTTTTTTAAAGGGGGCAGCAGGCCAAATAAGTTTGGGAAGCCATGGTAAAGCAATGCCAAAAACAAGTTGTTTCATCCATGTCTCACTGGGGCATTGAATCATGCCCACACAGTCAAAACACTTCCAAAAAAGCACATGATGACTTAATCAACAAACCTCGGCAACACCAATCTATAAGGCAAAACAATAAATCAATCAATAAACATTTATTGAGGTCCTGTGCTAAGCACTGCATACACAAAAAGAGGCAGTGAGGAAGACAACATACAAACACTGCATAAACATATATGTGTGCGTGTGTGTATGTATACACACATATAGATACACACATACATATACATACATACAGAATAAATAGAGGAAATAATCAAGGGAAGGCACTGGAATTAAGAGGGGTTAGGGAAGGCTTCCTGTAGTAGGTGGGATTTTAGTTGGGACCTAAAGGAAGCCGGGGAGGTCAGTAGTAGGAGTAGAGGAGGGACAGCATTCTAGGTATGAGTGACAGTCAGAGAAAATGCCTGCAGTTAAGTACTTGTTAGTGGAACAGCCAGGAGGCCAGTGTCACAGGATCAATGCGGAAGGATCAAGATGTAAGATGTAAGGTAGGAGGGGGCTAGTTTACAAAGGGCTTTGAATGACAAACAGAGCATGTAGTATTTGCTTCTGGAGGCAATAGAAAGCCACTGAAATTTACTGAGGAAGGGAAGGTGACATGATCAGACCTCCACTTTAGGAAAAATAACTTGAGCAGCTGAATGGAGGGTGTATCGGAATAGGGAGAGCCTCGAAGCAGGCAGACTCACCAGCAGGTTACTGAACAGTCCAGGTATGAGATGATGAAGGCTTATACTAGAGTGGTGGCAGTGTCAGAGGAGAGAAGAGGACATATTAAGAGATGTTGCAAAGATGAAACTGACAGGCCTGAAATTCAAAAATATTTTAAAATAACCCCAAAATTCTGAACATGAAAGACAAAAAAAAATTGTTTTGCCACTAACAAAAATTATGAAATAATTAGAAAGATTATGTTTAGATTGAAAATCAACTTGGGTAGAGACATGATGAGTTTGTGGTGCCAAAACAATTAGAATATATCCTCTAAACTGCTGAAAATAATGGGCCAAACTTCTAAGAAAGGTCAAAGCCAGGGATATGGTATCTGTCCAGAAGTGGTAGCTGAATAAATTCTTGTTGACTTGAAGTTGCCAGAGTGAGTAAGATTGTCAAGGGAGGGCCTAAAAAGAAAGAAAAAGATCAAGGAAAGAACCTTAAGAACCACATCAAAGGTTAAGGAAGACAGAAGTGGTTAGAGTGGTAAGAAGAAAACCAGTTTAGTGTGTTATCTCAGAAGCCAAAAGAAAAGAGATAATCTAGGAGGAAATATCACATTATACAAAGATGAAATGAACAAAGCCAGTAGACTTGTTAATTAAGAATTCAGTGGTGCTCTTAAGAGATCAATTTCAGTTGAATAGTAGAGGCAGAAATCTGGCTACACAATGCTTGAGGAGAGCACATACTGAGAAAAAAAAATCAGATAAAAACTTTTTCAAGAAATTTAGCCTGGGGGCAGCTAGGTGGCACAGCGAATAGAGCACCATCCCTGGAATCAGGAGGACCCAAGTTCAAATCCAGCATCAGATGCTTAACACTTACTGGCCGGGTGACCCTGGGCAGGTCACAATTGCCCTGCCTTCCCGCCCTCCAAAAAAGAAAAGAAAAAAGTTTAGCATGAGTGGATGAGAAAGGCTGATTGAAAGGTTCAAGGGAAGGGGTTTTTTTGTACTAACACTGGAAATGTAGAGATATTTTTAATCAATTGTCAAGCATTTATTGAGCATTTACTATGCACCAGGCACTGTGTTAAGCACTGGGGATAAGAAAGAAAAAGCAAAAACAGTTATTGTTTTTGTTTGACCTCAATGGAGGCAAAAACTTGTATGTAAATCAGTACATGCACATTAAAAATAGAGTAGCTGGAAGGTAACTTGAGAGGGGAAGATACCAACATGTATAAGGCCCATAAAAGGCCTACTAATGGAGATGAGGCTTGAGATGAGTCTAAAAGGAAGCCAAGGATTCTAAGAAGTAAAAGTAAGGAAGGAGATCATTCCAGTTATGTACAACAGACAATGTAAAGACAGAGAAATAGGTGTGATTTCATAGAAATCTGGAAACTCTTGGGAGAGAAATTTATTTTACTATTACATTAATAACCAGTTATTAATTTGGGATCTAGGCTTTTCTCCTCTATTTCCTCATTTAAGGTCCAGCCCCTGTAAAAAGTCAGTCACTAAAGAACATAACTAATTGATGAAATTGTCCAACACTCAAGGTACATCCTTTTCAGTCTTGGACAAGACCCCATTCAACTAGGAGACCTTACTTCTGTTTGAATGTTAACAGAATCCAGTTTGTGAGTTCTTACCCTGAGGAAAGAGGCCCCTATCTTTGTGCCCCAAAAGCAGTGTTTAGGGTGACACAGCTCATGAAGGAGAAAACCAAGTAGTCTAGATGGAGATGGATTTACCTGCCCAGATTGCTAGAGGTGATTGAGTTTCATGATCAAGCCATATTCTCAACAGGAAGAGTGGAAGACTCTAGCCCTCCTCCTCATTAAATGTCCACCAATCACAGATGATGTTCACTTGTTAGGGGCATTACCTTTCAAAAAATACTTAAGGCTTTAAAGCACTCCATGTTTTTGTCTTAGGATACCGATAGAAACTATTGACCATCAATTTATTGATTGTTAACTAGTCTAATTAATAATTAAATACCCAGAAACTCTGTTCTCTGGGGTTTTCACTCGTCACACCTGTATGAAGTGCTGCTGAGTAAAGCGAGTAGAACCAGAAATATTTATACTATAACAATAGAGTAAGGAGAGAAATTTTGAAAGACAAGAATACTAATCAATGCACTGACAAATCCCACCTAGAAAGGAGAGATGATGAAGCATGCTACCCACCTTGTAACAGACAGGTACAAAATGAGACATATTTTTTGGAGATGGCCAATATGGAAATTTTCTTTTACTTGACTATGACTGTTACAGGGTTCTACCCCTCCCCCCATAATAGGTAGGATGGGAAAGGAAAGAAAATATTTTTTAAATAGTTGAAGGAAGCATGAGAAAATTTGTAAGTAATGAGGAACAAGCCAAGAAATAGGAAAAGACATAAGATGGGAAGGGGGAGAAGGGGTAATAGCAAGGAATTATATCTAATTAACTTGGATATCATGTAAAGTACATGGAGAGATAGCATGGTCCAAAAGACAGAGCAATGGATCTGTAGTAAAATCTGGATTCAAACCCCAGCTCTGTCACTACACTACCTATGAGATTTGAGCAAGTCATTTAGCCTCTCTGGGTCTCAGTTTCCCCATCTAAAAAATTAATGATGTGGTGGCAACAACATCCTAATGTGTCTTCTCTTTTTTGTCTCCTCCTCCCCAGAGCAAGTTAGGGTATTTATTTATTTGAAACTGTCCTTGAGATTTAATTGGTTCAGGCCATTGACATGGCTATCTGGGTAGACAATGAGGAAGCCAAAAAAGACAGGAAATAAGGGACTAGAGTGCCTCCCTGAGTTTTCAGACAGCATAAAAAAGACTGGAAAGCTGTGCTAAACTGAATCAATGTTTTATCATGTATGAACATCCTCTCCCTACTCTAAATATTCTTTCTCTGCTATAAACTAAATGGATTGCCTTTTGTTAACTATTACATAAGATTAAAAGTTTCTTATTTTATTGCATTTTTTTTGCCTGAACTACTGAATCTGGCTCAGTTACTACAGAAAACAAGTGGACTAAAGGGCCTCTTAAGCTTTCTTTCCACCTCTAAATCGAAGTCTCACAATCCTTTTCAATTCTTAGATTTCATTAAACTCAGATAATAATGCAGATATCAGTGCAAGAGAACCACATTAAGTATATATGTCTACTTTCATTCAGTATTCTTCAGCCCTTATGTATATGAGTAAATGACACTGTGCCTCCTCAGTAAAGGTAACTTTGGGCCCTGATGGAGTATGCAAAATTTCATGAGAGTTTCTCCTCTAGGAAGAAAAGAAGAATCTTTGAACTCTTAAGGCCCTGCTGTTTCATGGACACCTGCTGCTGATGAGAAGCAGGCATTGATTTGATGGATAACAGCTGTTTACAACAAAATACAAAAGGTATTGTACAATTGCCCCTTTAATGAAAAGCAGCGTCATCTGGTTGAGATAGGCCCACTTCAAGGAAACAAGAGACCTGCTTTTCCTTAAAAAGCAAAATTATACTTATCCCTTTGGCCCTCCACACCACCAGAGCTAAGTTTCATTCCCACATTCATTTACTGAAAATTCTTTCACACCTACCAGGAGAAGTAAGGGATCTTAAGTAATCAAAAGCTCTACAGCATAGCCAAATTCTGCCAGAAACCATTTGCTTTTGCTGCCTTGGACTACTTAAAGAAATATCAGCCTCTTTCTTCCCCCGCCCCTCTCAAAGTCAGAGCATAAAAAAATTACTTGTTTCTTTGTTTCCTTCAATTCCAAATTACTCGTTTCCCTCAACTCTACATTTCGTTTACCAGAACTGGAAATGTTACTGAATATTCTTGTTGGTTTATGTCATGATGAGAAAAATCCCTCCATTAATAAAAATACCACAACTTTTTTATATGAAGAAACAAAACAATCTTCCATTTATTTTTTTTTTGAGAGGGGAAGGCAGGGCAATTGGGGTTAAGTGACTTGCCCAAGGTCTCACAGGTAGTGTCAAGTGTCTGAAGCCAAATTTGAACTCAGGCCCTCCTGACTCGAGGGCCAGTGCTCTATCCACTGTGCCACCCAGCTGCCTCCTTCCACTGATTTTTAAAGAAATATGGGGATAGAAATGGGAAACTCCCAAGTCAGGAAATTCCCTCTACTAATGTAAGTCAGCCCATATTCTTCAACTTTTGGTCTTAGAGGATAGTCTATCCCAGTAAACCAAAAGTTTAAGTAACTTATCCTGAGTCAAATAGTCATTATATGTCAGAGGCAAAACTTAAACCCAAGCCTTCCTGGTCTAAGCCGTGCTGCCTCTCCATAAAGGAACATGAAATAAATAAAACACAAATATAAAAGTTCAGCATCACAAACACAGTTCAAAGTTCCGCAACAGAAAGAACAACGAGGCCATTGAATCCCTCTCCCTCCTTTTACAAGTACGTAACCGAGGCTCAAGGAGCTACCCAAATCACACTGTCGATAATCCCCAGGACCAGGTTCTGAACCTGAGTCATCGGAGTCTAAATAAGTGCTCCTTCCCTTGGTAGATCAAGCTTTTTTAGAAGGTGGAAGGATATGAGAGAGGACTATAACATGTGAAAAAAATTAGGCTACAAATTAAGATTAAACATAGGCTTCTCTCACTCCACCCCACCAAAAACAAACAAACACTTTACAAGCTATGGGAACAAAAAGCAACAATGAAAATAGTAAGGGAAAAACATCAAAATTTCATGAGACCACAAACTGGAGACCTGCCTTTGTCCTGAGTCTGCCAAAGCCCACTATCTTATTTCCTATGTGCCCTCCTATCTCCTCCGCCCAAGTAAGAAATCTGATCTTTGACCATAAGAATACATAGTTAGAAGAAGAGAAATAACATCGTGAAAGGAATAATACAGCAGCCTAATCAAGTAAGGAAATATTTAGTTACAATGATGGAAACCTTGAGTATACATTAATATTTTAAGCACAGAAAAGCTGGTTAAATTACATGAGAAAAAGAAATTCTGTTGTCACCATCCCTTTAAAAGGACAGACTTTTTTTTAAGGTATTGTTTAGAAACAACTATTACAAAACAAAATATCATTCACATTACCATGAAGCAGAAGAACGGGAAAGGGAAAAGAATCCTCAGAGACAATGACTTAACATTCAAATAAAGTATATTTCAAATCCCCCACCAAGCTTTTTTGTACATCTCCTTTTTGGCTGACACCCCATGAGAAAGAATCAGTCTGAGCTCAAGAAAAGCAGCCCTACTTAAACAATGAGATTTAATGTACCAGGTACAGATTTGGAACCACATGAAGTTTTGCTATACACAAGCTCACTTATTAAAGTACACTATTTTATGAACAGAAAGAAGGCACAGCTTCTGGTCCTTGGTTTCTGCACTTATAAATTGGGTCAAGAGAACCCTACTTGAAGGAGTCAGGAGGAAAGTGAATATAGCACAGGATTGGTAGACTAGTGAACCTAAGTTCAAATCCAGCCTCAGATACTAGTTACATGATCATTTACGTGATCACTATAGCAATAAAATGAGGGATGTAAACTCTATACCCTCTAAATTCCTTTCTAGTTCCAAATCTATGATATCGTGTTCCTACTGTTCCTTAGAGGAAGTTGTTCAAGATTAAGAAGGAGCAATCACTGGCCTTTGAAACAAAAGAAAACCTGAAACTGGTCACATAACTAGTAACTCACTGAGAAGAATTAATCTTCAGCCTCCAGCTCCAGCACTTTCTCCACTATACTAAATTGCTTTCAGGGATGCAATGTTGGCCCCCTCACCTGATAATAAAGAGCACAGAAGACCATAAAATAAATAGATTTGGAGTAGGAAAAGGTCATTTGAAATCATCCATTCCAATCCCCTCATCTTACAGAGGAGGAAACTAAGTCCCAGAGAAGGACACTAAATCACCCTCAGTCCCAAAGCCTGGTGTTACAACATAGGAGTTAACTGAACACACTGGTTATAGATCTGCTGTTTTTTTGTTTCAAGATACAAGTTCCCAGGATCATGGCCCATAAACAGCCCCATTGTACTTGTGCATCATTATATAATAGATAATACAAATATTTATATAAATATAAATAATATAAATATAGATAATATAAATATAGATAATATAAATACCACACTGTGCCTGCTCTATGCTGACACATCATGATATAATCAAAGTTCATGTGTGGGAAGCCAAGGAGGCCTGATCTAGGACTTAGATAAAAATCTTGACAGTGTGTCCTAATTATGACCCCTTGAGATGTGCCTGGCAACTTCTTGTTAGGCTGGCTCCCAGGGACCCCCAGGGGCTACACTTAAAAGGACTTTTGTTTGGGATCCTGACATCAAAGCCTTTGCCCTCAGACTTCAGGCACCTAAAGAACATATTCCTTATCAAATTATCCATTCTGTGTTAGTTCTAGGATATAAGAGACTAAAGACAATGATAACAACTAGATAACATATTCCTTATCAAATTCTGTTACTTCCAGGATCTAACAGGCTAAAGACAATGATAGTAAAACTTGAGTCCTTTTATCTTTCTCTATCATTTTGCTCTATAAAAACCTTGCTCAAAGAATCATCAAATGGAGTTCTTTCCTACGAACGATGTAGTCCTATGTCTGGTTAATTCTCTCTCACATCTTTGCTCACACTTGGGGCTGGTACCCAACTGGCCCACGACAATTATGTAAACTTATGAGCTTTCTGTTGGTATGATGCTATAGCACCAATGCAATATTCACAGGGCCAACAGTCACTATAAACATGCCTACATAGTGCTCAATTGCAAAATATAACAGACTCTCCATATAGAAGACAGAAGCAAAACATTTACTATTCAGACACCAGAAAACCAAATCCCCAAACCAGTAAGTCAATTCCATCATAGTAGCAAAGAAGTTAATAAGCCACAACAACACAGAGTCACAGCATTCTTTAGCCTTCTCACAAACTAACAGTTACTCACAAGCCTAACTTTCCCCCAAATGCATCTTCTCCTCCCTCCAGTCTAGCTACTCTGACTCCCAGCTTCCTATGGGCTCTGCTCCACCCTTTGGCAAACTCCTCCCACCACAGGTTCCATGTGATTACATTCAGGCTATTAGAGGGCAGGGTATATCTTTAAAGCATGGAAAGTCTCCAAATTCCCTTAGGCTTATTAAGGGGCAGGAAAGATCTTCAAACTCCCATTACCATTACATTTGGCCCCAAGATCTTTCATGTCCCTTACATATCAAAAATACATTAATAATACATTTTATTACATAGATTAATGAGAATTTAGGGGTAACTGGTGGGACACCTGGTATCAACAGTACTTTGCAGCAATATAACAGGGATAACAGAAAATAAACACATAAAACAATATCTTAGGGTGGGGGCTTGGGCACAAAGCACCTCATCTTTTCCCCTTAGAATGAATGGGCTCAAAATCTTGCGGTAAGGGCCAAAGATCTCTTCTGCATAGCTACTTCCAACTGAAACTGGACATAGAGCTGTCCCTGCCCCAAGAGGTCCATTCAAGAGGTCAGTTCTTTAGCTGGCATCTGGAGCTTGGTCAACACCAGGTCCAGGGGTGGCATATCACAGTCATGGACAGGGGGTGGCATTCAGCCTAAGTGATCAGAGATATGCAGGTGGAGGGCACCAAGCCTGCAGGAAACAAATCTTGCAAACAAGTTCAACAGACAAAAAGCCAAAAAGAAATAAACATAGGGTCAGCCATGCTTCTGGAGTCCACAAACCCACTACCACAGCCCCATTCACAGCAGAATACACGAGCCAAGGGCTCCACTCTACCCATACTCTAGCTCCCAATTTCACTTTATTAGTAGAACCAAACCATTCAGTTCCTCTGACAGTCATCTCAGGAGGGTCAGTCTCCACAAGGGATATTGTTTCACAAGGACAATAATCACGTGAACCATTTCATCACTTCCAGAAAACTGCATGGGTTCTTCACTGCATGAGATATGGTGAAGACCCTTCATAAACTTTTAGGCTAGGGGATCCACATAGAATTTAAGGCGTGGTTTTCAATTCAGTTTTCCTGTAAAAAAAAAAAAACAAGCTGCTGACCCTGAAATGTTCCAGGAGAGGAGCATAGGAACCCAGGATGAAAACATAACTACATGGTTACCCAGGTCAAGAGACTAACAAGGATGGGAGTTACACAAGTATTCTTAGATTACTAAATCTGCAGGATAATCATATCTGCTTGGTTCCTTGCCCAGTTATACTGTAAAGGCAAGCTGACTATGAAGTATTTCAGGAACAAGGACAAGGACACAGGCTTTGATCATGTCTGTTCATTGATCTAAAGAAAAGGGGCCCCCCAAAAATGTAGGAATATGCCAAAGTTAACAGACTGCTAAGCTTACAAAATAATTGCACCTACTTACTATATATATTTCATCACTGTCCTTGGGTTAGATTATCATGTCTCAGATTGTACTCTTAAGGCTCATAAGAATGAGCCAAGAGGAAGGGGACCAGGGAGGAGGGACTGCAATTAGGTAATGGGGCTGAGGCTATAAAAGTATGTATTTTCTCTATGCCTGATGTAGCCTGACACTGAGAATGTATTGAATGCACTCAGTGTGAGTCGCCCTTTTCTCTCAAAAATGATTATAAACTCCTTTCTACTTTCTACCTTGAGAAGCCTCTGAGTTTAATTTGGGTAAGGGTCTTTGTTACCCCACACATTCACCCAAATCTTCGAACATCACAATAATTTCCCCTTGACAATTAAAATCCACCACTCCAGCTAATACATGTATTCCTCAAGCTGCTAAACCTGATTTAGGTAACATTCGTACAAAATGATTTCTGGAGATTCTCATACATATTCCAGCAGAGATGTTTCCTATTTTTTTTTTCTTATCCAACCAGAAGTCCTCCAAAAAATGCAAATCATATCCTGCCGGACCAGGTGCTCCTGGACACGGTGCTGGGACATCTTGCCCCTTAGTTCAACATTCAATATGTGTCTGCTGTTTTCTAATTTGTAGACTTTGGGCCATCTTTCTGGCCAGAGGTGCACTTCTTTCCAATGGTCTACTACTCAAACTGGGTAAAACAGTGAACAAATTATCTTTCCAATGTTGATACAAATTATTAGAACTTAACTGTTCTTCCAATAATCCATTCATTCTTTCAATTAAATCAAATGCTTGTGGAAAACATGGAATATGATATATCCATTCTATATTGTTTAATATACAATATCTCTTCATTTCATTACCTTTGAAATGTGACACACTGTCACTTTGAATCTGCATTGGGGTTCCATAATATAGACTTATGAGTTCTAGAATTTTACAGGTATTTTTTGGATTGCATTCTTATAAGGACAAGCCACTAGCACACCTGAATAGGTGTCAACAAGTACATATAAATGTGCATCTTTTATCTTATAGCAGAAGACCAATATAATCTATTTGCCAAATTTGGGTGAGGACTTTTCCCCTTGCTATCTCCCCCATCACTACCTGAGGAACAGTTGTTCCTTTTCAAATTGACTTATGTGACATTCCTCTGCTACCTGCTTCAACAATGAATGAGAGGTACTAATACCTTGATCTTGTGCCCAATAGTGTATGGTCTGGAGCCCTAAATGGCCAGCCATGTGATGGATCCATTTTGCTAACACTGGATCATCAGCTGGTGTCAGATTAGGGACAATATGATGAGTAGAAATCTTTGCTCGTTGATCAGCATGGGCATTGTACTCACGTTCTGGCATAGTGAGGGTCATGTGAGCATCTACATGAAAAACTGACAAATTAGTAACCAAAGACATGTCCCATATATCTTCCCATAATTCTTTGCCCCTGACTTATTTACCATGAATTTCTCAATTTTGATTTTTTCCACATGGGCATCCATGTAACTAACCCATTAGCTACTGCCCATGAATCAGTAAATATATGACACTGTCCTCCTTGTTCTGTTTTGATGGCTTGATGTACTGCCATAAGTTCAGCATATTGACTACTTCCACCTATCCCAATACTTCTAGTATGGGTTATGGGCTACCACTTTCCAATGTCTTTTATGGCCCTAAAATTTTGTTGTCCCATTAGTAAACCATGTGTGTTTCTTCTCTTCTTCAGTTAATCTATCATATCCATCATTCCATTTCACCAAGGGCTGCATCAACTGTTGCTTTGGTTCAGGGGATATATCATTCCCCTAAGTATAGATGTTTGCTATAGATTCATGTAGAGCAGAAATGCCACTTTTGCCTGTTTTAGCTCTATTCTGAATACACCATTTCCAGTTAATTATGCTAGGCTCTTGTGTATGTCCAATTCTGTGAGAAGCTGGGGTACTCATTACACAGGTCATAACAGGGATTTCAGGTCTTAATATCACTTCATGGCCCCAAAGTCAGTTGTTCAGTCTCTACCAAAGACCAATATGCAGCTAATAACTGCTTTTCCAAAGGTATATATTGAACTCCAGATGAAGTCGCCTAGACCAAAATCCTAAGGGTACATTTTGGCTTTGTCGTTTCTGCCGTAACCTCTAGTGTGCATAATAATCCTGTACAGTCACTTGTAATTCCACCAGACCATTTTGCACAGGCCATAAATCTAGGGCCAATTGTATAGCAACTTTGACTTCTTCAAAAGCTTTATGCTCCTCAAGTCCCCAGTCAAATTGATATTTCTTCCGAGTAACTTTATATAAAGGGCTTCAAAATCTGTCCCAGATGCAGAATGTGGTGTCTCTAATATCCAAATAATCCTATAAACTTTTGGGCCTCTTTCTTATAGCTGGGGATAGAAAAATCCTGAAGCTTTTGTTGAACTTGCAAAAGAATCTCTCGCAGTCCTTTATTCCAGAGTTAATTTCCCACCCTTTGCTTTTCATATGCTCAATTAAAAGCATCAAACTCTTCTCCACTTCTTTTACATTTTTTCCCTGTCTCATAATATCATCTATGTAGTGGGTAAGCTTTAATTCATCCAAATGTTCAGCCTATGACAAATAGTGGAGATATTCAGATATCCTTATAGCAAGCAGGTGAAAGTATACTGTCTGCCCTGCCAAGTGAAAGCAAACTAGTCCCATTGTTTAGAGTCTATTGTGATGGTAAAGAAAGCATTGGCTAAATCAATAATTGCAGACCAAGTCCCATCATATTTCTGGATCCTTTCTATCAACGTTACCTCTACCAAATGAAAATCTCTCAAAATTAAACACTTGAGAGAGCATTTTAAAGGAATAATCTGTTGGGCCCAGCTACTTTTGAAAATTCAAGAAATAAACACTCAGAAACAATAGCAATTAGTATTCATCAGTTTTCCTCACAATATTTCTGAATCTAGTGGGTGTGTTCAATAAATATCAAATAAATGAATTATTAAATATTGAAATTAAGCATTAAAGAGTTCATCCTATTTCTTCTTTCAGTTCCAATAAACACTATTCATAATATGTGAAATGGTCCATCACACCTTCTTCCAGGGCTTAAAAGCCTTAAACATATTTTTAAAAAAAGAAGTATTATTAGCTAAAGAAATAATTTTTTACATAATTTTTAAGAAATTTATTTTTCAACCTGGGTTAGAATTGGAACTAGAGTTGCCCACCACTAACAATAACTTTTTTTAAAGAGAAAACATTCTGCTAAAAGGTTAACAATTACACTAGCAGAGTTAGGCAAATTAGGTAAAGTAAAAATGTTTCACACAAAGGAAAATAAGATCATGGAAAAAGTACAACCTAAGATAAACACAGAATTTCATTACTAACAAGAATATACAGTTACGTTGCATTCCTTATTCTGCTATCCCTATGATCAGATCCAGGGAAAGAAAGTTAATTTCGATTACTAAACAGAGCCTCCTTAGGTCAAAACTGAGTCATCTAAGGAAGCTGTATCTGTTCAACATGACTTGAAAAATCTAAACTGCTCAGACAGCTATTTAACACACATTGAAAACAGAAACTTAAAAGTCAGATAACTGAATCTGACATCTTACCCTTTCTTAAAGAACTTACAAAGTGAATGTCTGGAGGTTTTGTAACTAATTTTCTTTTGCTGTTTTTTTTTAAATCAGAGTTTTTTAAAAATAATAATCAATAGAAATAGAATAACAAGGGGAAAGGAAAAGTTAAGAAAGGGGTCAAATAATATACAGTTTGGTGACCTAATGACACCACTAATTGGTAAATCATCTACTAACATGAAAATATTTTACAGTAACACAATCTAGTACCTGGGAGTAAGTCATTTCTGTCACTATTTAAAATCAAAAGACACAAAAAGTAAGCCTGATTCTCTCAATAAGAAAGGCAGAGGAGAGGAGAGAACAGGATATCATTAACCTAAAGATATACTTTCCATAATATATGACAATAGTTCTCCAATCTTCTGCTTTGATGGAAAACTTTAATTTAAATAATATTTTATTTTAAAACTGCTTAAATAACAAAACTAATATTTTAAATCATATTTTGGGATATATTATATATTAGAAATTGATCAATGTTATTATAAATTGATATGAACATAGCAAATTTTACCAAAAATTATTAAAAAGAAGAAAACTTTACTAATATACATCTTATATTTGAGAACAGTATCGGACAAAATTACCTTATATAATGCTTCACAATTTTGATTACTTACTACACAAACCCATATTGAGGGGGTTTCTTCTGTTCACCACCTTTCTATTTCGAAAAATTCAAGAGTTTTACTTCAAAATCCACTGTTTTATTTGCATTTATAACATTTTCAGAATTACAATCTACTTCATGTTTACAGTCAAATAAACTAAGATGACATAGGGGCATTTATTGTTTACACAGAGACTAACAATCAATATACTATGGACCAATATTAGGTATATTCAGTGACTGATTCTCTATCAATAAGAAGCCAACTTCTCTGTCCCATGATCAATTTTACCTACTCTAATGCATACTATAGGGTAGCTAGGTGGTACAACGAATAGAGTGCCAGACCTGCAATCAGGAAGACTCCTCTGAGTTCAAATCTGGTTTCAGACACTTACTAGCTGTGTGAACTAGGCAAGTCACTTAACCCTGTTTGTCTTAGTTTCCTCATCTATAAAATAAGCTGAAGAAGAAAATGGCAAAGTATTCCAATATTTCTGCCAAGAAAAACTCAAATGGGTCAAGAAGAGATGGATACAACTGAAAACAACTGAACCAGAAGGAAAAAAAAGATAATATAAATCATATCTCACACAGTTATTTGTGAGGATCAAGTGAGATAATTTTTTTTTTTAAAGAAAACATAGGTCTTTAGTTTTCATGGCTAATGTGGTATATGACTTACTACAAGCAATAGTTTGGTCTCTGATAATGCTCTACACTTCCATGTCCAATATCAATACTGTTTATTGATGGAGTTCTCAAAGATATTTTGGAGTCTGTATTTATGAGCATTTGCTCTCTGTTGGTCCATGAAAGATTATAAGCTTCTGATTATAATTCTAGCCACCATGTCTTTTAGGTTTTTTCTAAGTTATCACTTTGGGTATCTGCAATGATGTTTTAGGCATCTTCTCAAATAATAAACACTGACCATTAAGTCAGACCTACACAAAGATAATCCTTTTGTAATTCCTGGTGGCAATAACCTGATCCTTAATTGCCATCATAACTCACCCTGTGTCCATAACAGATCTAAATGATTCAGTCATCTATTGAAAGCATTTTTGCTGACATACTACCGGCTAAGTCCATGCAATAGTGCACATAGAAATCCTTTTGATTCCACTCCTGGATGTTAGCAATTTCAAAGGGTCTTAACAGGAGGTAAAACACCTGTGATTACATTCAATAAAACCAATGGCAATGGTATCAGTCTTTATCATTGACTCAATGAAGTGAATGCTTGTTTCAAAACTATTTCCCTAAGTTTATAATTCCTTTAAAACGTTGTCCAGGAGCAGGTAGGTGGTGCACTGAATAGAGCACTGGCCCTGGAGTCAGGAGGACCTGAGTTCAAATGTGGCCTCACATACTTAACACTTACTAGCTGTGTGGGCAAGTCACTTAACCCCAACTACCCCTCTTTTAAAAAAAAGGCAAAAAAAAAAATGTTGTCCATCCTTGGTACCTTGACTTGCTCTCTTCTCACTCTATAATATGTTTTTACTCTGGTTTTGGATCCTAAGTACGTGTCAAGTAATAAAGCAGAAATTTAATAAATATTTGTTGGTTGATGAGACTGTTCCAAATCTTGAGTGTCATAGCTATCCATTTACTAATACTTCATGTTTCCATAATGTCACCAAGCAGGGATAAGGAAATTGAATGCACCTTTAAATCTTTTAAACCCTTTAAAAGTTTCTCCTTACTTTTCTACTATACTTCCCCTTTGCTTAACCATTTATACTGTACCCAAGGTAACTTTTCCTTCCCAACCTCAAACATCTCTCTTCTTCTTCTTAAATAAATGCTGAAAATGACCTTCTTGTAGATATGTATATAACTCATATGCCAATTAAGTTAACCATTTTCATCTAACCTTTGGTTAGGTAATTTGGTCTTTCTTGCGTTTATATGCAGTCATTACGTTGGGATTAGCAAAAAAAAATTAATATTAAAATAACTAGAATTTTATGTGGACATTTACAAATGGCACCATTAAAGTCTTATTCCAATACTTCATTATGCTGTATAAGTGATCTTATGTTCTTGAAGCTTATGTTAATGGAGTACAGGTTATAGAAGGTCCTACAAAGTCAGAAAGACTTCAGTATGGGGCCTGGTGCTGTCTGGGGAAAAAAACCTGAGTTCACAGAGGTTCACCACCAGATTGGTCACAATGTAATTTTTGGCTACACAAAAACTTCCAAAGATCATTTACCAAATGGTAAAGGGGTTTCAATAAATATTGCTGGAGGGATGACCCATCCTGACAAAAGTTATAAAACTCATCTAGGACAGCTGGTCACCAGCAAGACCTGCCAGAAAAGCACCAGGAGTCCTCTCTCTCCTTTACCTCTCCCTTTCACCTCAGTTTTTTTACTTCTCACAAGGCTTGGATGGATCTCCTCCTTCTAATGAGACAGCCAAGTCTTACCATCTTCCCAGTCACTGACTCCTAAGGCCTTCCACCTGCCCTGCCTCTAAGACCCACCTTCATCTGGAACTGTCATCTAAACAAACCGCCTAAGTTAAGGAGCCTGTAGGCTTGTCCATCCATCCCACCATTTCACCCTTAGAACTTCTGGCCTTTCCATCTGCCCTACAGCTGCACCTTCTTGTATGTGTTGTCTCCCCCACTCAGGATATGAGCTCATTGAGAACCGGGTTAGGAGATGAAGTACCCTGTTCAAGGAACAGCAAAAAGGCCAGAGTCACTGAATCATAGAAAATGTGAAGGGATTAAGGTGTAAGAACACTGAAAATGGACCAGGTTATGAAGGGCTTTTAAAGTCAGATGGAAGATTTTATATTTGATACTAAAGTTAATAGAGAGTCACTGAATTTTACTAATATGGTCAAACCTTGGTTTAGATCATTCTCAGTTCTTTTCATGTGTAACAATAATGGACTAAAGGCTAAGCAAAACCATAAGGGATTTAAACTACCTCTCTGGAAGATGACATTTTATTTCAATTACTTTTGACATTATTATATTGTTGGTGTGTTACATTATTGTTGTTGTTAATAATAATAATAATAGCTACTGCTTTGAGGTTTGCAAGAACTTAATAAATCCTATCTCACCGGATGCTCACAACAACCCTGAGAGGTAAGTGCTATTATTATCTCCATTTTACAGATGAAGAAAGGAGGCAGACAAGTTAAGCAGCTTAAGCAAGATCACACAGTATTAAGTGTTTGAGGTAAGACTTGAATTCAGGTCTTACAGACTCTAGGTCTAGCATTCTATCCACTGCACCACTTTCCCACTTGTACATCAAATATTTTAACGATTTCATCACACTTGCATTTATTTTATTTATTTGCAGTACATGATTAAAGCACAAGTACAGAACTGAATCAAAGGCTTCCTAGTAATCAATCAACGCAGTGTAAATGCTAAGACATTTTCAGGGGGTCTCCTCAGTAATTACCAAATCAATAAGTTACTCTTTATACCCCCAGCATAACCTTTCCATTCTGAATCCAAAAGTTTCCTTTAAGTGTTGATTTTTTTTATAGATAAAATCTGTGAATGCTTTGTATGAAGTACATAAACACATAATTCATCTACATTTGGAGGTCACTGGAATTCTTGGTTTTTTTGTAATAAGTATGTGATGCTTTCTATTAAGAAAGATGCAATGAAGCCTGCACAGAAGAAGACAGTGGTAAAGTGCTCAGCTAGTAATACATGACCTACAGATCTTGTCCAGACTCAGCACTTTCCAATTATGCACAGAAGCTCTAATTGCTGTCACCTCTCTTGATATAGCCATTTTGTCATTCATTATATAAATGGTACACAAGCTCTGTGTTTAACATCTGACCCAATTTATGTAACTCTGTGGGATTATTATTATTGTTCTCGCCATCCACACAACACAAACATAGGAGAACAACAAATACAGGAAAGAGGACAGGTATGTTCGATGTATGTGCCTATGTTGCATTACAGTTCTTTTTTTTTGTGAAATCTCTTGCACTGCTTTAAGGATATTTTGCATTCCACAGTACATACTTTGAGATATTCTGGTATAAGGGATGAGGAAGAATTAAAAGAGAGCAAGGCTGAGCAGAAAGAGTACTGCACTGGGAATCATGAGATCTAGGTTCCAGTTCAAACTCTCATTCATTTAATTTCTCTGAGACTTTCATCTTCTATAAAATGAATACATCAGAGTACATGACTTCTCAAATCCTTTCATGATTCTATGAAAAGAATTTATTCCCTGATCCAAGAGCTAATGTATGGAAAGCACTTTGCTTCCTACATTAGTTTTCTTACCTACACATCCTGAATGTGAAGTCTCCAAAGAATCAAGGGTGAGATAATGGGTCACTACATGCAAGCCAACAGCCCATTCACAAAGCTACAGACACTACCTCCACTTTACACCAGAATAGATTTCTACACTCCTTTAAGGTATGACAGAAAATTTCCATAATTAGTGTTCACAGAGAGGATAGGCTGTAGGGGAATGACTCCCCATGACATAAATATGTATTCATTTTAAGTGAGGAATCTTAAAACAATGGAGGAGGAATTTTTCTTCTCCACGCTTGGGAAAATCTATTATTTCAAAGGTGGTAAATGAGACCCCTCTCTCCCACCAAAAAAGATAAAATAAAATAACCAAAAAACCCAACAACACTTTTTTATTAAAGTCTTCATTCCATAAAATGTAAATGATCGCAGGAAACTAGCAAAGGTAACACAAGAAAATATAATCTCCATTTCAGGGCAAGAGTAGAGAAAAATAGTTTAGACATTATGAATGATGAGCTAAATATACCCTGAAAAAAAGTAAAAGTCACATATGGTTATTAACATATTGTATTTTGGAAAATGGTACACTGCCACTGTGCATGCCCTACCCACATGTTTCACAAGTACAGCTTGCTACTTTTAAAAATAGGGCTGCCTTGGCATAAGCAGAACAGATGAGTAGTAAATAGAGTGCCAACAGAGTTGTGATACCACAATGTTCTTGTCTTCTGCACATGCCTTTTGCCAAACTGTACATTCTAACTTCAAACCTAAACTATAAGAATACGCCAGGAAGAAAAAGTATAAAAAAAAAAAAAAAGAAAAAGTATGCTGTGTGATTTTCTTAAACTATTAGCAGTAAAGTCTAGTTTTGATCTGTAAACTGAGAAAATGGGTAAATGTTACATTTAAGAAAATAAAGTAAATTTCTAACTTTAAAACTTTAAACTCCTTCCAAGGAACATATCCATAACCACTAAAGTTATCTGCTCCCAATATTTTTACACAAATAAATGAATTCATGAAGGCACTCAATTACTGGTGTTTAAGGTTTCACCAAAACTAACAATGTACTATTTCTAAAAGTACAAAGGCACATTTTATCCTAGGCAATGCTAGCATTTTAAGAGTGTTACTTATCATCTAGACCCTAAAGAGCAGTGCAAGGTCCTATGCTAAACAATAAAGCTTCTTTTAATGTTAATGTGAAAAGGACGAAGCTTTCACTTGAGGAAATATAAATATATACGTACAAATAAATCTCAATCATAGCTAATGAGTGGGACAAGAAAAAGATTAAATTCACAAATTATCCTACTTTACAGCAACAGTTTACTGTTTCGGTAACAGGTTGTTTCTTGACTACAAGTTATTACTGGTCACTAAAAATAAGAAATTTGGAATAGTATAGGTTTTACATTTCAAAGTAAGAAGCTAAGCTCAGTTAGTACTATCATCTGCTATGTCTCTGTTAAAAAGATAAATACCTTGGAAACTAATTTTGGGACATATAAAATAAACCCAGGATAATTAATGAACTTGGTAATAATTCCTGCTGAGTCTGAAAAAGGAAAGGAGGAAGGAAAAAGGAAAAGAAAGAAGAAAGGAAAGGAGAGGGGAGAGGGGAGGAGAGAGGGAAGAACAAGGGAGGGGAGTGAAGGGGGACAGACTTTGTGAAAAAATATGCAAGTGCTCACTTCATCAGCACATATACTAAAACTGGAACTACACAGAGATTAGCATATCCATTGTGCAAGGATGACATGCAAATTTATGAAATGTTCCATATTTTTCTGATTATGTTGTGCAGAATTAAAGAAATTCAGAAGTGCATCCACCTATATCACTGGTGAGAGTAAAGAATAGATAGGGTAGCCAATTCTTCCTTTAAAGAACAGGTACAGAAATGAAGCTTTAAAGCAGTACATGTGACAGAGCCCACAGATGAGTACTGCATGCAGCTGCTAAAGGAATCTGATAAGAAGACCCTTGTCTCTGTTACCAGGGAAGAGTTAGAACTTCCAGAAAAAGAAGATGAAATTATAAAAATGGAGGATAGCAAGGCAAAATTCAAGAATTTATGCAAACTAATGAAATAAATTCTGGAAAAGAAGGCTGAAAGTGACAATCTCCAATTGGCTAGTACCTTCAGCCTACTGCATTATGACTAGCACATATGTTGGGATGACTAACATGTAACACAACCTGAAGACACAAGAACTAAAAGACCACTCCATGATGGGTTAGGTGATGGGTAAGCCCAGATCATCCCACAGTGGAGACTCTGGCAGAATGCTGAGACTGACAAGAATGAAAAGGCTGTGAAGGACCTTATGGTGCTACTTTTTGAGACAGCTCTGCAATCTTCTGGTTTCTCCCTCTAGGATTTCTAGATTCATTCAGCCTAAATTTACTGCATGATCAAGTTATAACCAGGCACTGATAAGAATGAGGTGATGGCAGAAAAACTCAATGCTGCTGTTCCTAATGAGATACTCCCCCTGAAGGAGATGAAGATGCATCCTGAATGGAAGAGGAAGATTAGTCCTCTACACCAGACCTCATCCTCTGATTAGTTCTCTGTGTTTCCCAGAGTAACAGTAGAGACCCTGTCCAGCCTGGCTCCATCTGCCAATGTCAAGTGTTTTTTTTCTTCTATTCTGCAGTGTGTATGGGCAGAGATTAAAGGTCTCCCTGTTCCCAAAAGATTTACAGGAATTGGATACAAGATCCAGCCAGGAACTTTCTAGCATGGAGACTAGGTGGGGGCTTCAGGAGTTGTGTAGAGCTATCCCTAACTTAAATACAATTCACTTGCATGTCATGGCATCACCTCCCTGATGTCATGGTCCTCTTCGAACAACAACAACCAAGATAAGGAAAAGTCTCAGATATAACACACATATATATAAAGCCTAAAACTGTGTGTACCATCAGCCTCAGGTCTGATATGCATGAGACCCCAGAACTGGGCCATGGAGAGGACTTAAGTCTGTATACTGAACAAGGGGCAAAACAGTAGCCATATGGCTCTGACCTGAGAAGGGGTGTAGCATCATTCCACAAACACTCATAAGAAGCTCAAAACCAAGGGAGAGCTTGCAGTTGTCACTATGAACTTTTAGAGCCTTCTCTACAACAGTATGTGGCAGGCTATTAGAGCTCCAACCAGGAAAAAGTCTGCATTTGTGTTACCTAGACCCAGACTAGGGTCAGAAGCTTGCAAAGATCAGATCAGGAGGGCAAACTAAAAGTTTACAGGTTCATAACCTGAGTCAACCCTAAGATCACTGAAGAAGCCTTCAATAGTCATAGAAATCAATAGTAACACACCAAGAGAATATAAATTAGGACTAAACAAGACCTCAACATTACCTCCAAAAGACAACAGAACCTGTTCCTAACAAACAGTCTCAATTCAGGAAGCAAGGCTAGAAGAATCAGTCAACAACAACAAAAAGACATTCACAATAAAAAGCTATCTTAGAGCCACTAACAGCAAAGACATAATCCATAAGAACAGAACAACCTCACAACATTTACAAGTGAAGCCTCAGAGAAAAATGCAGGGTGGCCACAAGGTCAACTAGAATTTCTGGAAGAAATGAAGCAAGAGTTAAAAATCATATAATAAATGAAATGAGATATCTTTAGGGGAAAAAAAAACCAGAAAAGAAATGAGAATGCTAAAGGAAAGACTGGAATGGAGAATTAACAGCTTAATACAGGAGGATAAGATTTTATCCGAGTCAATTAGTCAATAAGTATTTATTATTATTGGCAAGTAACAGATTTACTAAAAATTAAAATGGACCAAACATAACTTAACTACTTCATAAGTCAATAAGAAATAATACTGAAATAAAGTCAAGACTGAAAGAACTGAAGAAAATATAGGGTACCTCATATCAAAAACAACTGACCTCTATAGAAAAGAGGGCAAGGAAGAAAATAACCTAGAAATCATTGAGTTTCCTGAAAGCTATGAACCACTTCCCAGCCCCTCACAAAAAAAGAATCTCTGTATCATATTTCAAGAAATCATGAAAGAAAGTTATCTAGACCTATTAGAACTATACAGAAAAGTGAAAATAAAAACAATACATCAGTCACCTTCTCAAAGAAACCTCAAAAGGGTTTCTCCTTCCAAGAACCTCCCAGGAACATCACAGCCAAAATCCAAAACTTCAAGATCAAAGAAAAAAAAAACATCGCTAGCATCCAGAAATAGGGAATCCAAACACACAGGAGCCACAGATTTGGCTGCTACAACCATACAGGAAAGGAGAGCTTAGAAAATTATTCCAAAAGGTAAACTGAATGACATAACCAAGAATAGTTCAGCCAGTAAAAGAGTATAATCCTACATGGGGAAAAAAAAATAAAACAGAGGACTTTCAAGAACTCCTGATGAAAAAACAATAGCTAAGGGGCAGCTAGCCAGTGCAGTGAATAAAACACCTGACCTAGAGTCAGGAGGATCTGAGTTCAAATACAGCCTCAAATACTTGATCACACTTACTAGCTGTGTGACCTTGGGCAAGTCACTTAAGCCCAATTGCCTTGCCTTCCCCCCTCCAAAATAAATTTTTTTTAAACAACAACAACAGCTGAATAGTAAATATGAAATGCAAACACAGGAATCAAGAGATACATAAAAAGGTAAATAAGTCGGAAAAAGGATGAAATGTTTGCATTCTAATAGGGAGAGAAGACAGTGTCCTCTCAGAGCATTCTGATATCAAGAATAATAAAAAAAAAAACTAAGACACAAGGGTTGGGAGTAGTTTTGTTATGTTTTGATGGTCTTAAAAGAAGAAAGGGAGGGGAAAATATGCTGGGAAAAAAACGGGAGTGAAATATGTCATAAATACTGGATGAGTAAGTAGAAGACTACACAAATACGTAGGGAGAGAGGAGCAGGCATTTACTTGAGCCATACTTTCATTTGAACCAATCAAAAGAGGGTAGAACACAGATATACACAGACTTTGGTGTAGAAATAAATTCAACTCAACAGGGGAACAGGACACCCATTTCTCAGATGTGAATGGCATATTAACAAAACTGGACATTTATTAGAGCATAAAAACCTCACAGAAAATGCCAAAAAGCAGAAAAATTAAATAATTCTTTACTAAACAGAATATTTTTTTTTAATTACATTCAGGAAAAGACCACGGAAGAAAGGATTAAAAACTAATTGGGGAATAAAAAAAAAACCCCAATTCTAAAGAACTGACAGGTTTAAGAACAAATCAAAGAAAAAATTAGTTTCATAAAACTACAACAATGTAAGAGCATTTTTTAATTTGTGAGAAGTTGCCAAAGCAATCCTTAGGGTAAAATTTACATCCCTTAACATACTTAGGAACAAAGAGAGAGAGAACAAATCAATGAACAGCATGAGCATGCAACTAAAAAAAAAACAAACCTAGAAAACTAACAAATTTTAAACTCTAATTAAACATTGAAATAGCAATTTTAAAAATCAAAAATGACCAATAAAACTGACATTTTTAAAATACTGAATCAACAAAATTTTAAACTTCTTTCAAAAAACAGATAAAACAATGGCTAACTGGATTTAGAAAAAGTAAACCAAATTACCAATATTAAAAATGAAAAATTAAAATCAACAACAAAGAAAGGAATTTATTAGACATCATTTTGCCCAATGAGTAAAACTGACAAATGAAATGGATGATTTATTTACAAATATTAAAAAATGCATTTATTAACAGACTAAAATTAGGGATTCAAATAATCCAACTCAATTCAAATAATCAAATCCAACTCAAATAATCCAATAATCCATAAATGAAGTCACCCCACCAAAAAAAAATGAATGTATTTACAAATTCTATCAAATATTATAAGAATAATTAATTTACAGCATTTCATAGGATTCTATAAAACTCCTTGTGTGAGATGCAGAGTTTTAAAATGACACCAGGGAAAGACAAAATGTAGAAAGAAAAATACAGACTAACAGCCCTATGAATATTAATGCAAAAAAAATTAATAAAGAAGCTAAAGTAACATGTTAAAAAGGTTTTACACTATGATTAGGTTATATTTAAATGAGAAATGCTCAAATGGTTCAATATTTGGGGCAGGGGAAATCAATATAATAAGACTATATTAATAGTAAGAATGACAAAAACCGTATGATTGTATCAATAGGAACAGAAAAGGGTTTTGACAAAATACATACAACACCCATTTCTGAAGGAAAAAGAAAAACACTAGGAATCACAGGAATAAATGGACTTTGGTTTAGCATGATAAGCATGTTCTATAAAAACCCAGAAGTACCATTATGTGTACTGTAGATACTCTACAAGAGGCCTTTACAGTAGGATCATTTTCGTTACATTCTTATAAACATAATTTGCTCAACCATTTCACAGTTGATAAGTACTCCTTTGGTTTCTAATTGTTTGATACATTTCATCAGAGACTGTACCAGTAAAGACACAATATATCCAATCCAGAGCATAAAGTCATACCAAGAACAAATATAAAGAAAGATGCAAAAAGACAGTCACCTGAAGGAAGAAGCAGCTCTAAAGCACATAACTCCTTGGTCCAGAAAGAATGCCAGTTATGAACTCAAGAAAGAATTTCCAGTAACTGGCATTATGAGTTTACCCCTTAGGCCACACATATTCTCTGCACACGTACCTCATTACCATCCTACTTTCAGATAGTCTATTCTTCCCTTGGACTCTGTATATACTTGTGGGAAAATACGCCTCAGGCTTTTTTGGGGGGGGAGGAAGTTTATGGGTAGGGATAGATGTTTTTGTACCAACCATTCTTACTATACCATATTAGCAAATATTCTCTTAAGTTAATGAAATCTGGCTAATAATCAATGGGTGAGCAAACAGAATGAAGGCTCATAAACGGTACTAGAAATCCACATCTTCATGATTACCCCTAGGCTTCTCAGAGAAGAAGTAGTCAACTAGTCCTGGAGACTCAATTTGCTAGGGCTAATGGGAGTTAGGGATGTAGCCCCAGAGAGATGCTACATTTGACACTCCCATCACATGACCTACATCAGCTGTTCCAAACTTCTTCTCCCTCAAGCATCCCAAACTGTTTTCTCCCTATTCACTATCAACAGATGATTTCAATTCATACTTTTTTAGAAAAAGAGACCATTTCCAACTCCATTCTACAATTCAAAACCTGATATCATCCCCTAATAGCTCCTCATTTACTCTACGGTAAAGAAGTGACCCTCTTTTCTAACAAGGCTTATTCCTCTACTCATCTCCTCTAATTTCCTCTGATTGTCCCCCAAAATCACCTTCCCCCTACCCTCACTCTAATTTTACATCTTTCTTCAAACTCCATCCCTGCTACCTACAAATATCCAAATCTTCCCAGCGTTAAAAAACCTTCACTTGACCTTACCACTTGTCAAGCTACTGGCCTATACCTCCCCTCCCTTCCTCCACCAAACATATTTTAAAAGGCCATCTACAATACCTGCAGACCTTCATTCCCCTTCTCTCACATATATCACTCTACTGAAATTGCCTTCTCTAAGGTTACCAATGATCTCCCAGTTGCTAAACCCAATGACACATTCCCAGTTCTCATTCTTGACATCTCTAGTATTTTACACAACTGACCATCTCTATTCCTGGATACTCTCTCACCCCTGGGTTTTTAATATTCTGTTCTCTCAACTGTCTCCTATCAAAATGCTCATTCTCAATAAAACTGCAAGATTATCACCCATATTCAACATCATAATTTTGGATATCACATAATAATCAGTTGTAAGACCAGTTTTCTCTATATATTCTCTCTTTGTGATCTTATCAACTGTCATTTCTATAGATCATAAATACTCTCAGTAATCACTAACTTTAAGGGTACCTAGGTGGTGCAGTGGAAAGGGCACCAGGCCTGAAGTTAGGAAGAGTTGAGTTCAAATCAGGACTGAGAAACTTACTGAGGACCCTGAGCAACTCACCTAACCCTGTCTGCCTCAGTTTCCTCATCTGTAAAATGGTCTGAAGAAGGAAATGGCAAAACCACACCAGTATCTTTACCAAGAAAACCCCAAATGGGGTCATAAAGAGTCAGATATTATTACAAAAAAAAAATCAATAACTTGATGGAAGTGTAGATGGTTTTTTCCTTCCCCTTCTGTCTATTAATGATTTGCAAAAGTCAGTCATTTGAGCAATTTCATGTGTCCCTTTAGTTATGTCTCATTTCTGCAGCCAAGAAAGCAAATTTTCCTACAGTTGCGTCCCATAAAACCCTGACAGAGAATAAACTGTTAATCTGCTATATAGGGCTTGGTTTTACAAGGATCTGAGAGGCCATCTGAAATTATTCTATTCCCTTTGGGTAGAGGCAGGAGTTTCTGTTATTTTCTCACTGAAAGAATACTATGAAATATTCTAACAGTGACAGAATACAAAAAGCCAAAGCAAAGTCTTGGAATTTTAACACTGTCTAACAATTGTGCTGAACAAAGTATTTGAGTTTTGTTTACTTGTTTTTTAAATTAAAATTTGAGAGACCACAATTTTGCTACATGGATATGTGCTGTGATTCACTGGTGGAAGGGGAGGTACTGGAAAGGACAATGTTAAATTTTCCTCAGGAACTGTAATGGGAATGGGAATTTGAAGATCTTCCCTGCCCCTTAATAGACCTGGGGGCAGTTTGAAGACTTTCCCTGCTTTGAAAGTAAACTCTGCCCCCTGGTAGGCTGAAGGTGGTCACATGGAGCCTGTGGTGGGAGGAGTTTTTCTGACGAGAAGCAGAGCCCACAGGATGCTGGTTCAGAGCTAGCCAGACACTGGGGGAAAGAAGATGGTCACTAAGGCACTAGAGAGGTTTGTGAGTAAATATTGATCTTGCATTGGTTTGTGAGAAGGCTGAAGGATGCTGTGGCTCTCAGTGTTATTATGGCTTCTGAATATCTTTGGTACTATGATGGAATCAGTTTACTGGTTTTGGGATTCGGTTTTCTGGTGTCTAAATAAATGTTTCAGTTCTGTCCTCTACCTGGAGAATCTGGTATATTTTACTACTGAACATCATGAGATACTTATAGTCACAAGTCTTTATTGTAATCATGGGCACTGAAAATATTGCATTGGCACTACAGGAGCCCAGAAATGCTGCTGAAACTGGGTACATAGACAAATGCACCAATGGCACCCCATTTAATTTGCTGAAGATAGTCAGAGGTGCTTCTTTAGTTTAAAAAGCTTTCACTAATCCTTAAAGTGTGAACGATAGCTCTCTCCTGTAGCTTCCAAGGCAAGGTTCCTACAAAGCACAGAACTCAGGCCTCAGGCGCATTTCCCCAAGCATAGCATGACAGTTGCTTACACATGGGAAACTAAGCACAGGTACTGGCCTAGAAGAGTCTCTGGATGTGCCGCTTTTTGCATTGTACAGTCTTTCCCCCAGCATTAAATGGCAGAGTCATGCCCCACTAGTGGCAGTACAATAGTGCTAAAACTCTATCCCAGCACAAGGCAAAAGAGCTCAGGCCCTAGTAGTAGCAGTTATCTTGTCCTAGTGGAAGGGATAGCAATTGATCTTGGCAGTGAACAGTGGGCAGAGACACAAGCCCCAGCAACATTGGCCAAGGGACAGTAAGCAAAGATGGCAAGCCCCAGGGGTGCTAGGCTGGGTCTTGAGAGTGAGCAGAGACATGACTTCCAGTCCCTAGTGGGAAAGAGAAGGGGGTGGGGAGTGGAGCAGGAGGGGAATAACAAGCAGAGATACAGGAAGACCCCAGAGGCAGTGGACAACAGATGATCTCCCAGAAGCAATTACAGCTCAGTGGCAGAAGAATGGGCATGGATATGTGCAGTGGCAAAGGCAGACCCACTGTAGTGCACTGTTTACTATAATGCAAAACTAATTTCCCTTACCACACAGCTGCCAATACAATACCCATTCAGTGATCATGATACAACACCCCAAGGAAGGATATGGCAACCCAAGGCGGGTAGCACTGTTGGGAGGGAGCTTGCTTTATGACAAGAGAAGTAAAAATGTCTAAACAGTCCCCCAAAAAATAATGATGGCTATCTAATATCACCAGCATTTTTGTCTAAAATAAGTAATAAGGTTGAATCTTAGAAGGCTAATTGCTTTTGACTTCCTTATTTTTAAATGAGTTTCAAACTATCCAAAACACTGAAAGTGATCTGTTAAGAAGTCAACCGTTAACATTTTTGTTTACAAAAATAACAATTCCATAACAAAAAAGGGATGCTTGGAAAGGTGAAATTGACAAGCCTTGGGGAACAGCACGGATCTGGGAAAGATAGGATATGTGTGAAAGATAGTGAGGAGTCCAGAATGACTCACAGATTTTGTGCCTGGGAGGATGGTGTCACCATGTACAGTAACAGGGAAGGTAGGGAGGAGGAAGGATTTAGTGAGAAAAATAATGAATTCCACTTTGGACATATTAAGTTCAAATTGTCTAATGGACACCTAGTCTGAGGTGTCCAAAAGGCAGGTGGAAAAGTGAGACTGGAAGTCAGCAAAGAGGTGGAAGCAGAATAGGTAGTTTTAAGAATCACAGAGATGGTAATTTTATCTATGGGAACTGAAAAAATCACCACGTGAAGTAGTATAAAGGCAGAAGAGAAGAATGCCCAGGACGGAACCCTGTGGAAAGCCCATGATTAGTGGCATGATCTGCAGGAGAATCCAGGAAAGGGGACAGAGAAGGAGTGATCAGAAAGGTAGAAGAAAAACCAGGAAAAAAGTGGTGCTCTGAAAACCTGGAAAGAAGAGACCATCAAGGAGCAGAGAGTGATCAACAGTGTCATGGGTCAAGTAGAATGAGGACTAAGGAAAGGCCATTGCATTTGGTAACTAAAAGATCATTAGCAATTTGGCAAGAGCAAGTCTCAACAGAATGATAAGGTTGGAAGCCAGGATGTAAAAGGGTTAAGAAGAGAGTGAGAAGGGGCGGCTAGGTGACACAGTGAATAGAGCACCAGCCCTGGAGTCAGGAGGACCTGAGTTCAAATCCAGCCTCAGACACTTAACACTTACTAACCGTGTGATCTTGGACAAGTCACTTAACCCCAACTGCCCTGCCTTCCCTGCTCCAAAAAAAAGCAAAAAAAAAAAAAAAAGTGAGTGAGAAGAGAGAAAATGAAGGCAGCTATTGTAGATGGCCTTTTCAAGGAGTTCAGTTACAAAGGGCAAAAAAGAAGATGATAATGGATATAATCTGGATATTAATGGACATACAATGATGGAAGGTTCAAATGAGAGTTTTTCAGGATAGAAGAGACATTGATAAGTTTGTAAGCAGAAGGGAATCAGAAAGGAAGAGATTTAAAATAAATCATAGAAAGGGGATGACAAAGGCATGTTGAAGTCCCTCAGTATGAGGAGTTGGGGAGAAGAGAAAAATTATGAGCCACTAAATTCATCATGGAAAGAAGGGGAGAGACCTGGGGGGTCTGTAGAAAAGAGCTACCAGGATTTTAACTGAATAGTACATATGAATAGCATGAACCTCAGAGGAGAGTGTACTGAATGATGAAGATAGGGGGAGAATCTGGAAGTAGTAAAGGGGAGCAAGGAGCATTCCAACTCCCCTGCCTAAATCAGTAAGATGAATGAATAAAAATGCAGCCAGTACTAGAAAGAGTAGCCAAGGAGGCTGTGTCCTTAGTAGAAAGTCATGTTTCAGACAGAAGAACTGGGAGAGGAAAAGAGAAAGGAAAGTTTGTTGCCTATGAGGCATTCCAGGGGGCACAGTAGAAGAGCTGTGGCGTTTGGTTGAAACTTTGAGGTAGAAGGGTTGAGAATAAGGAATCAAGAGGTCGAAGGTGGAGAACGGGGTTTGGATGGGGATCAGAATCACTGGAATGTAAAGAATATGACCACGTGTGAGGCTGCTCATCATTGAGTGCAGGAGGACCCTCCACTTCCCAAAGGAGGTCAGAGATTTGGCTGGAGGCAAGTACAGTATGAGACTGAAGGTTCACAGTCAGATGATCACTACCCCTCTTATTCCCAGTGTGTATAGATTGGGCAGGAAAGGGTGCAGCAGGGGATGAAAGTCAAACCTGCACAGCAGGAAAAAGAAGTTCCATTCCCCACCAAATTTCCTCTTCTTGTTCATTCAAGGAATAGGAGCAGCAAGAGATGGAAAGCCTGAGGTCAAAGGGAAGGTTGCTCCTTTTTGCACCAGAAGTCCTCCACATCCTGGTTGGGAGCTGGACAGGTAAGAGAAAGCAAAAGTTGTCTTGTGCTGGTACAGATGGAAACTGATGCTCTGGGACAGATGGAAGATATCCAGTCCAGCCCCTTGTTACCTTCCTCAGGGGACAAACTGCACCCAGCAGGAGGTACAAGGTGTAAAGCTAGCAGAAGAAAGTTTGGTTCCTCTTCCTCTTTTGCTGCTAATAAGTGTATAATTCCTTATTTCATGTCAAATTCTACCATACCAACTCCAGAAGGGGGAGGAGGGGTTAGAGGGAGTTAGTGATTTAATGTAATGTTAAACAACAAAAAGGACGGATAAGTCATGATCAGTGAGTCTTCCCACAAGAGGAGTCTTCCCCAGTCTATCCTCCTAATTTCAGGCTATATTGACACTATCAGTAACATGGAAATTAGTAACTAAAATTACTCTAAAGCATGTCTTTATATTTCAAATTTTGAATAAAGTAAAACTACCAATCATGAAAAAAAATTCTTCAAACTTTTTGCTTTTCCATTTCTAAGTATATTTTATATAAAAAATGTAAAAATATAACATCTATAGCTGAAGATGATGAAAAAATATATTTAAAATCATGTTTCTAGAGGAAGGAATGAGAAAGAAAATGGTTTGTACTATACATGGAAGTTTCATATCTTTACATCATGAAAATTTTCTTCAAGAAAAGAATTGAGAGGGCCAGATATAGTAAGCACCAAATAACATCAGATAAAGTGAAACTGATTACATGATAACAAATAGGAAAACACTCACAATCTGTAAGGAAGAAATGGAAGAAAGATTGTGATTTCATTAGTAGGAGAAATTCCTGCTGAGGAAACTCCTCTTGTCACAGCAGGTCAGTACTCAACAACTTACAGTTAAGAACTTAAGAACTTCCTAGAGCTCTGGGAGACAGGTAACATGCCTAGGTCTCGGATGTAGGACTGGAATCCAACTCTTCTTAAATTTATGACAGGCTAACCTCTATACAATGCTGTTTCTGAATTCAAAAAATATTGCCCATAGGATAAAATATAAATTCTCTGTTTAGTTTGTTGTTAAACCCCTTCACAACCTAGCCCCATACTAACTTTCCTGCCTCACTGTACAACACCTCCTCTCCTGCACTCTGTCCTTCAGCCAAACTTTTCCATTGCCCATCTCTATGCCTTTACACTGGCTGTCCCAAGGGCTCAGAAGGCACTCCTTTCTTATGTCCATCCCAGAGTTTTCTCTTCCTTTAAGACACAGTTCAATTACTATCTTCTGCATGAAGCCTTTCCTAAACCTCTCAATTACAAGTGCCTTATGCCTCCCAAACTAGATTATATTTAACTACTTCCTGCATATACGTATTTCTTAAAATAATACCTATTCTGTAATAGGAAGCCATTGGTACTGATTTAGTAGGACAATCATATGGTCAGATTTATGTTTCAAAAAGTTACTTTGGCAATTCTATTGAGAAGATCTGACGTAGACCAACGAGGAAGAAACTGCAATAATCTATGCAAGAAGTTATTAAGGCCTGAACTAAGGTATAAGGTGTTACCTGTAGAGTGAAAGGGTTGTATGTAAGAGATGTTGTGGAGGAAGAAACATCATGGTTTGGAAACTCATTACATATGTGGAGTTGAGGGAGAGGGAGGAGTTAAGGATAATGTCAAAGTAACGAACCTGTATGACTGGAAGAAGGGTGAAACTTTTGACAGAAATAGGAAAAGTATAGAGGACAAGTAAATTAGAGGTGAAAGAAAATGAGCTGTTTTAGACGTGTTGAGTTTGATAGGTCTTCAGGAAATCCTATCTTTGAGGTTTTCTCATACCTTACCCCTCTCCCCCCACCCCTCCACACACGCGTCACTATGTAATTTGTAATCCAAAGACACGAGCCTCCTTACTGTTTCTTATACATTGAGAAAAGCAAATGATGATTTTGTATTTTATATTTTATTTCATTCTGTAACTGATTTTTTTTCCATAACTGGCTAAGTCATGGTTCTTTGTCTCTGAACTTAATTCAGAAATTCAGCTACTTTGGAATTAGTTAAATTTAGAAATCCAGTTCTCCTGCTAATCACTGTTCTATTCTTGCCTCAAGGAAATCCACTATCCTGAAGGATGCAGATTAGATTAGACTCCAGGGAGTCTAATCTAGTATCTTCACATCACTGAGTTATCCTTCAAAGACGTCAGGTTTGCTATCCAAAAGTCTGGTCCACTTTCTCCAGCCTTGCAGGTGGACTCAAACAATAAACTTTTCTTAGTCACAGGAGGGAAGGAGGGGGCTAGTCTCTCATTCCCAATTTCCAACTAGTCATTTTGTCCTTACCCCCATGATGCCACCAACACCCATAACCAGCTATAATATTTCTTCACCTACCCTGTTCTGTTGTTTGTTCTATGTTTATAAAAAAGAAGCTGCATCTTGGTTTAAGAGTCTTTTGGTTAACTGAAGCAGTCATTAGACTCACTCTGTTGGCAGGTTTACACCCTGTTAATAAATTGTTATCTTGATTGGAGAATACTTGCTTCACTCTACTTTTACTCAATTTTATTTGTGACATGATACACCATTTTCTGATTCCACATTTTCTCTAGCTCTTTCCTATGCCCTGACCTTTTTCCCCCCTCATCTCTCCCTCCTGACTTCCCTGGATTCTTGCAATTATCAGGTAAAATCCCGCCTTCTACAAGAAGACTTTCCCAATTCTACTTAATCTTAGGGCCTTCCTTCTGAGATTATCTCTAATTTATCATATATACATACATATATGTGTGTGTGTGTATATATATATATATATTTATATATACATAAGAGAGTGTGTATGTATATACATATATGCTTATAAATGTGTATATGTACTTTTCTAGGAGTTTAGCTGAGACATGAAGCAGAAATATAGAAAAAACATAGGATGAGAGTTTGGTAGAATGGTAGCTATTTGGGCACATACAATAACCTACTGCACATAGATTCTCAGCAAATGTATCAATGAATGACGCATTTATTCTTTATTATTACTATGTATAAAACACTGCAGTAAGCACTACAAATACAAATAGAAAAGTAAACTAGCCCCTGCTCTCAAAGAGCAGGCATTTTTGGTTTTGTTTTTGCTTTTTGGAGGGGGAAAGGTAGGGCAATTGGGGTTAAGTGACTTGCCCGAGGTCATACGGCTAGTTTTGTGTTAAGTGTCTGAGGCTGAATTTGAACTCAGGTCCTTGTAATGCCATGCACCAGCAGATTCCCAAAGGAAGGCTACTGTGAACAGCTTTTAGGATTCGGATTACACAATATAGTGAACACTCTGTTTATTCCATTATAAATCAAGGCAAACATTCAAAACATTATCACAATATAATATTCACAACATTACATCTTATAACATTACATCTTATCACATAAAATGGCCACACAGTTTTCACTACAATGGCCACAATATTTAGAACAAGAAACAACAGAATAATCAAACTTCCACTCATGGGGCAACTCAATACTGAATCATTCAATCAATTCACAACAGAATAATCAAACTTCTACTCATGAGGCAACCATTAACTTAATCAGTCACTATTCTAGATTCACAATTACTAAATATCATTGATCACAAATACAGTCATTAGAAAACCACACAAATTCTCCACCCCTTGGTGTCCAGCAAACCTCAATTTCATCCAAGGGGGGGCCTTTTCTTCATCCTGACTCTGGGTGGTCTCTCTGATCCCCTGGATCCCCTTCCATGGTCCCAGCTCCCTCCTGAATCCACCAAACAGTCACTTGGATTCAGAAGCGGCCAGCTCCCAACTCCTTGTCCAGTCTTCCAAGCAGTTCTTGTTACACACTGAAGTTCACAGGGTCCAGCACATCTCAAACTCTTCACCACTTCTCTTGCCTGGAACTCAAGGATCAGCCAGGCCACTAACAAATAAAGTCTTATCCTGGTCATGTTTCTTCAGTCCTCCAGCACTGCAGCTGGCCCTAGGACCCAGAAGGAATATCGGCCTTCCAGGCAAGCCTTCTCAGCCTTCCCGGGAAGCTCTCTCAGCCTTCCAGGCAGCCTTCACCAGATTCTGGTCTCAGGAAAACTCCATCTCAGTTCTCAGTCAGTTCTCAGCTTCCAAATGCTGGGAGAGAAACTCTCTCTCTCTCCCTCTCTCTTCCTCTCTCTCAGCCGGCCTCAGTCTCCAGGATTCTTCCTTCACCAGGGGCAGCATTGCAATTCTGTCTCTCTGTCTCTGGAATTCTTGCTTATATACACACCTCAGCCAATCTCTTTCTTCCACATCAACAGGGGCTCAGCCAATCCCCTTCTTCCACATCAACAGGGGAGCTCATGACTTCTCAACAGTGGGTCAGAGTTTGCACCTTCCACACTTAGCCCCAAGGTACTAAGTGCTAAGTATCTGCTAAACTGATTACTATTACAGTCCTCCTGACTCCAGGGCCGGTGCTCTATTCACTGCCGCCCTGGGGCAGGCATTCTAATGGGAGACATGACACATAAAGAAGGATTCAGGAACAAATTCAATGGAAAGATACTTAGGGTGTAGTCGAAAAGCAGATGGTAATATCTCTTCTTCAAAATAAAATTATATAAATTTCTGAGGCTGAACTATTTGACAGAACCAAGGACTTTGGTAACAAGAATTTTTCTTTTCTGGGTCTTAAATGGATGTGATTGCAGCACCTACGATAGCAGTTAACATTTCCAGAGGGGCTGCTTCCCAGGAAGATGGCCCCAGATACTGATTGTATTAATTGACTAATATGCCTTGATCAAAACCCAGCTGAAATATAATCCATTTGTGCTTGAAAAGTGTCAATAGTGGTTTGACTCTTAAAAAGAAAAGTCCCCCAAGAGGATGCCTATTAATTGGAAAATGGCTGAACAAACTGGTATATGAATTTAAAGGAATACTAAAGGATGAGGGAACAGTTTCAGAGAAAACTGGACAGACTAGTATGAAATGTTACAAAGGGAAGTGAGTAGAACCAGGAAAATAATTTATATATTAACCTATAACTTTATAAAAATTAACAACTGTGAAACACTTAAGAACTCTTGCTGAAGAATGCTGCCCATCATTCCCTAACAGAGAGGTGATGCACTAAATATACATACTGAGAAACACATTTCTGAATACAGTCAATGTGGGTGTTTATTTTGCTTGATGATGCATATTTGCTACAAAGTTGTCTTTTTCTCTCTTTTTTCAAAAGGGAGGAAGTGGGAGAGAGAGGAAACTAAGTACTTGTTAATTGAAAAAAGATACAACAATAGAAAATAAATTTTAAAATTGAAATCCCCCAGAAAAAATAATAGCACATGACAAGATGTTTGTAGGTATAAATAAGACTTTTCAAATGCAGAACCCTCCCCTCTTACCACATAATTTCCTATTTTTTAAAGTTTCACTACAAGGTTTCTTAAAGTCCTTCCCTTTTCATTCAGAAGAGGAACTTTTCCAAATACTTAAAATTGTATCTATCAGATATATATATATATAGATAGATATATAGATATATATATAGATATAGATATAGATATAGATATATGTATATAAAGAAATACCCAAATGCCTGGGCCATATATAAGGGGCCCAGGAAAGGGTAAAACAGCAATGGGCTCAAGCCTACTGGTAATGAAATTATCTAAAATAGTCTAAGAGTTGAACAGTTAAAAACCAAGGAAGTAAGGACATATAACTGCTTCTTTGCTTCATTATTCCACTTAACTCTTGGAGAAACACTGCCAGGCTGCAATGAAGTCATACAGAACAAGTTTTTAAATGATGTACTTATGCTGTTCCCAAGAGATTTTCAGAAATGGAATGGAATGTTTCAGTCTACCAAAAAGTCACATGAGATTGTATCCTTAAAGAGAAAGGCAGCCAAAAATGGTCAAGAATTGGAGTGGTAGTCCAGGAAATTGACACATGTGCCTGATTAACTACAAGTGAATGTCATAACACCCCAGAGGGTCTAACTCAAGGCTACAAACTTAGCAATTTTACAAAGGAAATTCAGCCTACATTCCTGTCCTTGTTCAATTTTGTGGTCAACTCATTATCTATCTTCAGTATCTATCCAAGGCAAATATCCTGACAAATGAGCTCTATAGCTTGCCCTTAGAACAGTATGATAAAACCTGAACATGAGGCACTTTTCATTGCTTGGTATTTCTCGTTTAGATTGTTAGGAACTGTCATTTAGGATGCTAGCTTTTTACATTCTGGAATTCAAAGAAAAATACAAAATGTCATTTACAAAGTGGAGGGCCAAGATCTAGAGAATCCCTCAATCATTTGGACTCTGTGCTAGACATTCTCTAAAATGGTGTCCAACACCTTTGGCAAGCTATTTCCTTGTTTTATGCTTTGCTATGTTTTTTTATCATAAGGTCAAATAAGAGTATCCAATTACATCTTTGAAGGAATCTTACACAATTTTGCCACATACATGGATGATACCAATTTGTGAGGGGTATATAGGATGTTCAGGGAGGACCAACACCTCTGGTGTGAGGGCTTACTCATCCATTTTTGGTGTTCATCTTCACCCAGTTCTCACCTGTGGTTCCAAGAAGTGTAGCATGCACAGTAAAACCTTCTTGGCAGACAGGCTAAAACCAGGTTGAGGGTAATCAAAAGGCCTCAAACCTATTGTTAAGTTAAGGGGTATGTCTACCCCAAGCATATGATGACTTTCCCCAGTGAAATGGGCAAATGAGGACAATTAGTTCCAACAGCCACAAAGGTGGCTAAAGTAGGTGCTGTGGAATGCAGAGAGCTTGGTCAAGCATTTTAAGCCACGGTCATCCAACTGCATTCCAGGCTATTACCAATCATCTTGACTTTTGTCCTGACACTGGACTTTGATATCTCAGGAAGAGAGAGAAAGGCTGATGACACTGTGCAACTCTACCTCACTTAAATCCAATTCAAGCACAAGTCAAGATGTCACCTGTGATGTCACTGGTCCTCCTCAAAAACAAAGGTTCAACAACAACAACAACCAGGCTGGAGGGGAAGCTTTTTGGCAGTGTTTTGTTCTGTCTAATCAAATGCTTTCTTATAGTCAACAATTAATAAGCACAGTGGGATTTTCCATTCATTATACCTTTCAGTAGACTGTGAGAAACTAAAGATATGGCTTGCTATAGAATAGCACTTGTAAAAGCCTAGCTATATCCTTCTAACACTTTAATTAAGGATGCATTTGATACATGTGTACATTCTTCTCATAAAGATCCTGTAGACTTGGCAAAGTAAGTATGGGGCTTGATAGTTACTAATATTTACATTTTTTTTTTTGCTATATGGAGAATTGTTATAAGCCTTTTGTATCCTTCCCTTTTTTCAGATCCCTTAGGAAGTGACCTATCAATGACTTCAAAACTGAACTGCCTCCAGCATGAGCCTTTTTGTGTGCATACCTGCTCTAGCCCAGCTGTTCTTCTTATCTTTATTTTCTTTTGTCATTTCTACTTCCTCATGTAGCACGTTGGGGACTGTGACGTTATGAGTCTGAATTCAGTAGCTCCACTATCATTCAGTTACATAATAGGTTATATTAAAAAAAATTTTTCAGAAATCTTTTTTTTTCTTTGTCTATTTACTATTCCCCAATTTCATTCCTAAATTCCCTCAGGATGATTTTGCCTTTTTTCAAACATTCTGTAAATTTTTTTTCATTATCATACTGCTTCTCAATGTTTTAGATAATACATTTCACAATCTTACATCATTGTTCTCCATGAGATTTTGCAAATGAGATTATATATAAACTAGTTGTCTATTATACTTCTCCTCTAGGGAAGAAGATAAAGTCTTTGCTGGTGAAGGTGATTCCTAAGCTCTTTTCTCCCCATGGAAAACAATCAGTTAAACTGCTTAAGAAATGGTTAGAGTTTTGTGACAATGTCTAGTCTCATATCCACTTCCCATTTTTTGGTTTTAACATCTTATTTAAAGAGACCATTCTTACATTTAGCTGAAACTTCTTTTGTTTTCTGGTTTCAGTAATAGTAAGAATGTCAAGACTGATACAGTTCAGTTCCTCCAGTAATATATATTGCTCACTACTCAGGATTTCACATTTACAGTATCAATAATTAAGATAATGTCTATAAATAGTCTAAAAACTGTACCTTAAGTACTATAAATTGTTGTCATCAACTTATAGATGAGGAAACTGAAACTCAAACAGGTGATACGATTGCCTGTGGTAGATCACACAGTAAGTGGTAGAGGCAGGATATGAAGCCAGATATCTTCTAGCTATAATTCTATTCTGTTTCTACTATACCAAAGATACTTAATGGTATGGGGTTGCTGCAAAGAAAGTCTTTTGTAAATTAAAAGAAGTTATATAAAAATAAGAGACTGTTATTAATGTTATCACAATGATATTCATCAATTACCACATATTATTTCTGAGCACAAAGTACATTCAGAAATTCCTTATAAGCTCATTAAAATGTCCAAAATGGTTTTTGATAACCATAAATCATTTACCTAAGGCTAATAAGTAACAACAAAATAGGATCAGATGAATCAAGTGAAAGTACATGTACGGAACTAAGTTAATTTTGAGAATGCAAAAAATGATAGAAAACTAATGCTTATTAAGCAGCAATAGTAAAAGTTTATAGCAAAGGTGTCAAACACACAGCCTGTCAAAACTCCAAAGTACATCCCAAAATAGATTAAAATGAAATTGGTAAATATTTAACAAAATAAATAAGAAGAGAACATAATGTTAATATGTGGTTTTCTAAGTCAGTATCAGCCCACAGGGATCTTTACGTACAGCTTAATGACTTCATTTCTGTTTAAGTTTGATACACAAGTTTACAGTGATGTCTTTCTAATGTTCTCATTTTTCAGTTGAGAAAGTTAAAGATCATTTATCCAAATTCAAAAATCAGGATATGATAAATTTATGAATAGTCTCTGACTTAACTGTAATGTTCAATCTCCATATGCAGACCATTTGAAAACATAATTACAGATGAACATTATCATATACGATGGTCCTTTACATAAACCATTTATTTAAACTGTCTTAAACCTTGTTTACTTGATATGATTGTCAATTACTATTATATAGGAAGAAAAGTAACATGGTACAGTGAATAAGAGTCCTGGAGTCAAGAAGATCTTCTTACAAGTTCTGTCTCTGACACAAGTCCTACGCTGGGCCCTCTTCTCTTCTTCCTCCATACTATTTTACTTGGTGATCACATCAGCTCCCATGGATTCAATTATTATCTCTATACAGATGATTCTCAGATTAAATCCAACTGCCCAGTGGAAATCTTAAACTGGATGTCCTGTAGACATCTTAAATAATAACTGAGGCAGAAGCAGGAAGACTACGTGAGCTCCCCCCACAACCACCTCAAATACCTATAAAATGTGACTCTAAACAAATTTTAGAGCTACAGAACCCACAAAGTGACAGAGAGAAGCAAATCTCCCGCTGAAGGCAGCCGAGCAGGCAGACAGGAAGGGTCTATCACAGCATGCCGGGAGCCCAGCCCAGCCCTGGCATGAGTCCATGGTTTTAGCCCCAGGGCAGCCCTGACCAGCAGCTACAGCAGACTTCGGGAGAGTGGATCACTAGCAGCTATGGCAGTTTCCAGAATTATCAACCTATATATGCCAAAGAAAAAGTAAGAGGTCAGTGTAGGACTCTGTTGGAACTGGGGGGGGACAGGGGAGCAGGTTGGGCTCTTGCCCCCAGAGCTAGAAATGATGGCGATGTGGCACCCCTGCAGCTGTCTTCATGTGGCTGCTTAAGAGCTCCTGGCCTACAGATCATAGAGGAACCATGTGACCATTCAGAAGGTAATTGCTCTTGTTTTAACCTGCCTAGATCTGGATCTTGGTTTGGGGGGTGGTCCTGAGGTGTGTGACCACTGAGCCAGAGTTTGTGGGAACTGCAGAGACGACACCCTCTTAATAGCTCCAGCAGCTGCAAAAACCCCAGTGATTTGGGACAAAGCTCTCCCCTCTGGACGCAGAGTTCTACTGTGGCAAAGAGCTCAAAAGTAAAGTAATTGACTGGCAACATGAGCAAGCAAAGGAAGCAAAGCAAGTATAGCCATCCAACTTTAGATTCCTTTTTGGGGGACAAAAAGGATCAAAGCATGGAATGGGAGGAAAACTCCCGTACCAAAAGCTTCCAAGAAAAATATGAATCAGTTACAGGCCATGGAGAAGCTCAAGAAGGATTTTGAAAATCAAGTAAAAGAAGTGGAGGAAAAACTGGGAAGAGAAATGAGAATGATGCAAGAAAATCATGAAAAGAGAGTCAACAACCTGACTGAAGAAAACAACACCTTAAAAAACAGACTAATTCAAATGGGAAAAGAGGCCCAAAAAGGCACTGAGGAGAAGAATGCCTTAAAAAGTTGAATTTGCCAGATGGAAAAGAATTTCAAAAGCTTACTGAAGAGAATAATTCCTTCATAATTAGAGTGGAGCAAATGGAAGCAAATGACTTTATGAGAAATCAAGATACTATTAAACAGATCCAAACAAATGAAAAAATAGAAGGCAATGTGAAATATCTCACTGAAAAAACCACTGACCTGGAAAATAGATCTAGGAGAGAAAATTTAAAAATTACAGGACTACCTGAAAGCCATGATCAAAAAAAGAATGTAGAAATCATCCTTCAAGAAATTCT
>CM053581.1:133093609-133115585 GCA_028627135.1 Pseudochirops cupreus
TTTAATCAGACTCTCACAGTGTGCTCACTATGGAGAGGTTCTGCGTAGTTTCACATGTTTAGCCTGTGTTTGATTGCTTGTCCTTCCAGTGGGGGTGGGTGACGAGGGAGGAAGAGAAAGAATCTAGAATCTAAAGTTCCATAATCAAATGTTATAAATATCTATATATATCTATATCTATCTATCTATATATATATGTATATGCAATTATTATTATTATTATTGACTACATCCAACTGGAACTTGAGATACACAGGCACTGTGGTTGGGAGATCCATCCTGCCCTACTGAAAAGTGACATAGGAGAGAATAGACTGGGGGAGGGGGACACACTGGGATGGCTGTTTTGGGGCAGTGGGTAGGGAAAAGAAGGGGAGAAAATATGCAGTTCAAAATCTTGTGGAAATGAATGATGCAACCTAAAATAAAATTAAAAAAAAAAAGAGGGACATTGTAGCATTTTTTTAAAGGTAAAAGAAATGATTATTTCTTTTTTATATTAATAATCAATTATTGAATTAAAACCAGGATTTTTCAGAAGCCTAAAGTTTGTTCAGTCTCTGAAAGGCACTGTTGATGGATGAGTATCCAAATCCCAAGGGTAAATGCCTTCAATGGGGTGGGAGACCCCATCCAACTAGACAGTCTTACAAAAAATTTAATCTAAAGTGAATTCCTGTGCCTTGTATTCCACTCAGGGAGGACTGAGAAGAAATAGACCCCCTTTTGTCTACATTGCCCTAGGTGGGAATAGTCTGAATAAGAGATAAATCCTAGTCCCTCATTAGAATAGGTCCATCTCTCATTATAATATTCATTCTTCTCATTAATTATTAATCAATCAGAGTCAACTGACAACCTCAGGAATAACCACTCTTCCACAGGCATATAAGAGCTGAGTGGGTTCCATGAGGGGTTTGCCTTTTGGTATCTGAGAATACCACTGACCTCTTTTATTAATTATTGCTAGCATGATTAATAAAATAAAATTATCCAGAAATTATGTATCTCAAACTTTTTATATGTCACAAAAGAAAACATAGAAGAGAACCAAAGGAGATTCACAAGGGCACACAGAGAAGCAAGATGGCTTTAAAACTGCTGCAAGTTGTTCATTAGAAAGATCTATGGTTTCACAAATTCTCTTTTTTGGTTCTATGTAAATGCACATATCCATTGCTGATGATGATTGTTCATTTCAAAGTAAAAAATTTTTAAAGAAATAAATGCAAAAATAATACCAACTAAAATACACTAAATAAATAAAATAAATATTTATATTTATTGTTATTTATATAAATTTAACATTTATATTAGCGGTTCTCAATCTGTGGGTTGCGACCCCTTTGGGGGTCAAATGACTCTTTCACAGGGGTCACCTAAAACCAGCAGAAAACGCATATTTCCTATGGTCTTAGGAACCGAGACACCACTCCTCTATCTGTCTCCAGGCAGGTCTGCCCACATGCAGATACACCCACATACGAGTATTAAAGGGTCAAGGCATTAGGAAGGTTGAGAACCACTGATTTACATAAATAAAAATGCTAAATAAAAAAGGAATAAGATGCAAAAGCAATGCTAAGACAAAAAATAAAAATAAATTCATACCTATATCTTTTGAAAAGTCCCAAGAGAAGTTGCAGGAGCTGGCTTTTTACCCTTCATAACAAAACTCACAAAATCACAGAAGAAAGTTAGAAAGAATCTCATTATGGGGTGGCTAGGTAGCACAGTGAATAGAGCACCAGCTCTGGAGTCAGGAAGACCTGAGTTCAAATCCAGCCTCAGACACTTAACATTTACTAGCCATATAACCTTAGGCAAGTCACTTAACTCCAATTGCCCTGTCTTCCCTCCTCCAAAAAAGCAAAAAAAAACAACAAAAAACAAAACAGAAAGGATCTCAGTAGCCACCTAGTCCCAAACATAAATAAAAGGAATCTTTACTATAACATCATCATAAACCAATAAGTAATTGTCTAATTTTGTACTTAAAGACCTCCAGGGAGGGAAATTCCATCACTTCTCCAGGAAGCCAATTTGGGACAATTCTAGTTAGGAAGTTCTTTTTTTTTCCCTAACATTTTCCTTTGTGAAGAAATGGAATCCCAGAGATTAACCTCAGCATTGCATCGCTTCACAACAAGCCAATCCTAACACTACTACATAGGAACAAAAAGGGAATGTTTTCACACTAGTCATCATTATAAGTTATAAAACTAAATAAAACAGATTCATGTAAGTTTCAAGTTTCAAGACAGTTCATTAATTCAGTTTTCATTGGTAATTCTCCAAAATAATAGAAGGATAATCATAAATTTGACTAGTAGGAGACTTCGGTAGATACTTCTAAAAGATTTTTTTTTAATGTTAACCAAGACGGAGAGCAGAGCCAAGATGGTAGAGTAAAAGCAGGAACTTGCTTCAGCTACCACTCCAACTACCTCCAATACCAGTTAAAAAAAATTACTCTAAACAAATTGTAGAGCTACAGAACCCACAAAGTGACAAAGAGAAACAAATTTCCTACTGAAGGCAGCCTGGCAGGCCAACAAGAAGGGTCCATCACAACAGGCTGGGAGCCAAGCGCAGTCCTGCATGAGCCATGTGGGACCAGACCCGAGGTGGCCCCAACCAGAAGCCCAGACTGGCCAGAGCAGACTTCAGGAGAGCAAATCACCAGCAGCTGTGGCAGTTTCTAGACTTCTCAACCCATAAATACCAAAGAGAAAGTAAAAGGTCAGTAGGGAAATCTGCTGGAACAGGGTGAAGGAAGAGCACAGTCCAGCCCCTGCCCCTGGGGTAAGAGGCGACAGAGGCCCAGCACGGCGGCTGTGGCTGCTGCCACGTGGCTGCCTCCAGAGTTCCTGGCCTACAGATCAGAGGGGGACCAACTGATCATTCAGAGGGTAATAGCTCTTGCTTTGACCTGCTTGGATCTGGATGGTAGTCTTGGGTGATGCTCCAGGGGAGTGTGGCCAGTGTGGCAGAGCTTGTGGGGGCTGTAATGAGGGTGCCCTCCCCAGAGCTCTGCAAACTGCTCTGGCAGCAGCTGCACAAACTCCAGCAATTTGGGACACAGCTCTCTCCACTCTGGAAGAAGAGTTCTATCATGGCAAAGAGCTCAAAAAACAAGTAATTGGCCGGCAAGATGAAGAAACAAGAGGAAGCACAATCAGACTACAGAATCCTTTTTTGGGGACAATGAGGATCAAAATATGAAACCAGAAGAAGACAACAAAGTCAGAATTCCTGCATCAAAAGCTTCCAATAAAAGTATGAACTGGCCATAGGCCACTGAGGAGTTCAAGAATGATTTTGAAAATCAAGTAAGAAAAGTGGAAGAAAAATTGGGAAGAGAAATGAGAATGATGCAAGAAAATCATGAAAAGCAAGTCAACAGCCTGACTGAAGAAAATAACACCTTAAAAAATAGACTAACACAAATGGCAAAAAGAGGTCCAAAAAGCCAATAAGGAGAAGAATGTCTTAAAAAGCTGACTGCCCCCATGGAAAAGAAATTTCAAAAACTCACTGAAGAGAATAATTCCTTCAAAATTTTACTGGAATAAATGGAAGCTAATGACTTTATGAGAAATCAAGATACTATAAAACAGATTCAAACAAATGAAAAAATAGGAGGCAATGTGAAATATCTCATTGGAAAAACCACTGACGTGGAAAACAGATCAAGGAGAGATCATTTAAAAATTACTGGACTACCTGAAAGCCATGATCAAAAAAAGAGTCTAGAAATCATCCTTCAAGAAATTCACAAGGAGAATTGCCCTGATGTTTTAGGACCAGAGGGCAAAATAGAAATTGAAAGAATTCACTGATCACCTCTTGAAAAAGATACCAAAAAGAAAATTCCTAGGAATATTATAGCCAAATTCCGGAGTTCCCAGGTCAAGGAGAATATATTACAAGCAGTCAGGAAGAAACAATATGAGTGAGGATAACACAAGATCTAGCAGCTTCTACACTAAAGGATAGAAGGGCTTGGAATATGATATTCTGGAAGATAAAAAAGGAGCTAGGACTAAAATCAAGAATCACCTACCCAGCAAAATTGAGTATAATGCTTCAGGGGAAAATATGGTCATTCAATGAAATATAGTACTTACAAGCATTCTTGATGAAAAAAATCAGAGCTGAACAGATAATTTGACTTTCAAATACTAGCAGCAAGAGAAGTATGAGAAGATAAACAGGAAAAAGAAATCACAAGGAACTTATTAAAGTTGAACTATTTACATTCCTATATGGAAAATCAATAATTGTAACTCATGAGACTTTTCTCAGTATGATGATAGTTGAAGGGAATATATATGTGTGTGTGTATATATATATATATCTTTACACACATATATATGTATGTATAGGAGGGTGTATGTGTGCATAAATACATATGTGAGTGTATGTATATATGTGTGTACATGTATACATAGAGGGCACAGGATGAGTTGAATATGAAGGGATGATAACTAAAAAATAAAATTAAGAGGTGAGAGGAATATATTGGGAGAAGGAGAAGGGGAGAGATAGAATAGGGTAAATTATTTCATACAAAAGAGGAAAGAGAAAACTCTTACAACGGAGGGGAAGAGCAGGAAGGTGAAAGGGAATTGGGTTAACCTTACTTTCATTGAATTTGGCTTAAGGAAGGAATAACATACATAATCAAATGGGTATCTTACCCAATAGGAAAGTAGGGGGGAAGGGGATAAAAAGGGGGATGAATAGAAGGGAGGGCAGATTGAAGGAGAGGGTAGTTAGAAGCAAACACTTTTGAAAAGGAACAGTCAAAGTAGAAAACAGACTAAGTGGGGGGGGCAGGATGGGATGGAGGGAAACATAGTCTTTCACAATATAACTACTATGGAAATGTTTTGAGTAACTACACATGTACAACCTATATTGAATTGTTTATCTGCCCAGTGGGGGGGTGGGTGAGGAGGGAAAAGGGAAAGAATCTGGAAATCAAAGTTTTAAAAACAAATGTTTAAAAAAATTGGGTTTTTTACATGCAACTGAGAAATAAGACATACAGACACTGGGGTATAGAAATCCCTCTTGCCCTATTAAAAAGTTGGGGGGATGGGGGAGGATATAAGAGAGAACAGACTGATAGAAGGGGCATTCAGTAGGCTCACTGTCTTGGGGTGGGGGGTAGGGGAAAGATGGGGAGAAAATTTGTAACTCAAAATCTTGCGGAAATGAACACTGAAAACTAAAAATAAATGAATAAATTGGGGGGAAAAAATGTTAACCAAGAGACATGACTCCACCAGCCATGAGTAGTGGCTGATTTATTACAATTAAAGCAGGTTCCTACTTTGTCCCAAGGAGTTAACAGGGCTCCCCAGAATCAAAAAAAAGATCCCTTTCATTTTTTACTGCAGTGGAAATCTGAATATGCAAAAGATATATTGTCCTCTTTTCATTATTTCAGGAAAAACTGTTCAAAAGAAATACATTCATTTGCTCAGCAAATGTTCTTTCACATTCTTTTTTTAAAACACAGAAAGAGAATAATAACTCCAGTTAAAAAATAAGAAAACAAATAAGATCCAGCCAAGAAGCAAGAAGAAAGGAAAGTTAAAGCATTACAAGTGACTTCAGAATTAAACTCTCCAATTTTGTAAGTAACTAAATATATTATTCCCTTTCCAATGATTTCATCACTATAATTTGTAGTCTTAGAGAGCTGCCTAAGGTTCATAAAAGTTGTATCTTTCTCATGGTCACGTAGCAAGGAAGCATCAGAGGTGGGAATCCCAGGTCTTGTCTTCTGGACTCCAAGACCAGCACTGCATTCACTACACCACAATGTCTCTCATTTAATCCAATTTTTTTTTTAACAGACACCTAGATGTACTGGGGTGGGGCTAGAAAGGTTCATACATGGGACAGGAATGATAACAACATATCTTTATATTTGTTTAGTCTTTTATCATCTTCTGATGTATTTTCACATATGGCATATCAATTTCTACAAGTTGAGACAAATAAAAAAGAGAAAATGCACGTATTATTGCCTTTGAAATAAGTATCCTTTAACAATAACATTTCACAGGATTAAGGGCACTTCTACTGGCAAAAAGCACTGCTCTTTATTGCCTTTCTTTGAATTAATGACTTTGATAACCAAATGTTTATTATAGAAAAGAGAAGAATGTGTGAAGGAATCTTACAGTTTGAAATTAATACATATATATGAATGGAAATAGTAATTCAGCAAACATTTTTTTGAACACCTACTCAACCCAGCACAGACATTCACTAATAAATGTTTCTTAAGCTGAGAGGAGAGAACACTTGAAACGCCAGTTCTAATTCGAATTCTTTCACCAGTTCTGCCTGGCCGGCAGTCATTTCTCTGTGCCCTTCTCTCTTTATAAAAAGAATTCCCCAAAAGAATTCAGGTCCTTCAGCACACATTAAGTTTAAACAATACTTTCCTCCCAAGATCATAAAGAATTTTAAGGAAATTAATTCTATTCTACTCAAAAAAAAAGAGGAAAAAGGGGGAAAAGGGAACTTCTATTTGTCTTTTCCACCTGTTCACCTACCTCAAAAGCTATCAAAATAATCTATTAATGTCTTTAAAAGGGCTTTTAGTTTCTAAGAGAAAAGTAAAGACTGTCTTCAGTTTCTCTTCCCCTTTTTCATGAAAAGGCACAGTTGTCAGCAAATCCAGGGCAGATATTTCTTGTGAAATCATGAATTAGGGAAGACCCTCAAATGTCACATTCCCACTGTCTGGGGGACAAGATCTGTCTGAGGATCCCTTATTCTGACTCTATAAATTGCAAACACAGAAGAGTAGGAGATGTGGTGTTGCTCTACTGCCCCCCAGTGGCCCAAGGGCTCCACAACACTCTGCTGGGGAACAAAAATTCACTCTTAAAAGGTTGGAAGAACACCATCTTCCAGGAGCATTTCCTGATTCATCTACAAGGAACACAGTTCAAAAGGGGAAACAGAAGAGAAAAATGCCTTGCTTATACAGACAGCATGTAACAAAGGGATTAATATTTTTATTAAGAAAGATATAATATAAAATAAATAACTGTCACACATAATGATTTGAAGAGACCTGCATGAGTAAAGGCAGTAATGGACAGTTAAGAACTAAACAAGTATTCTTCTTTCTCCAGAATTTAAGCCTGCAGAAGGTTTACCTGCTTGGGATCTGCAGTGACAGCCACTGGGGACTCCAGTTCTATAGTCACAGGCCCATCATTCTGGATATGTACTTGCATGTAGGCTCCAAACTTGCCATCTGAAATACCAATTAGGCACATTAGAAAAAAGGAAGATACAAAAACAATTACCAAAAAGCCTCATTTAAGAGGCATAAAAATAACTGTTTGGTTCTGGGCATTAAGCTGAAGAAGAGTATCAATAAGCTAAAAAGTATCCAGAGGAGGGCAACCAAAATGGTTCAAGTCTATGTCATATGAGGCTCTGTTGAAGAATCTGGGTGGGCATGGTAAGGCTGGAAAAGAGAAGACTCAAAAAAGACATGAGAGATGCCTTGAAGTATGTCAAGGGCTGTCAAGTAGAGGAAGGATACAGCTTGTTCTCTTTGGCTACGGAAGGCAGAACTAGGAATTATAGGTAAAAGGTACAAAGAGGTCAATTTAAACATGACATCAGGTAAAATTTCCTAACAATAAGCGCCTTCCAAAAGTAGAGTAGTATACTTAGAAAAGCAGTGGGTTTCCCCTTCTTAGAAGGCTTCAAGCAGAAACTAACCACAATGCTGTAGAGAGGATTCCTTTCATGAATGAATTAGACTAATTAGGTTGATGAGGACCATTCTAACACTCAAATTCTGATTCTGTGACAAGGTAACTCTGCCTGGGAAGGCACCAGCAACTTAAGTGACCAGAAACAGCTTCAAACAGAAGGTGGCACTGGAAGATTTCTGAAGTTAAGGGATTGTAAGATGAGAAAGGGGAGGGGAGAAAGAAATGCTTCCAGACAGCCAGGATAAAAATGCCAAGATAGGAGACAGAGTGTCATAAGTAAGCAACAGCAAGATGGCAAGTTTGCCTGGAACTCAGTTTTCTGTGTTTCCTTATCAGAACAAGACTGTAAACTAGGGAATGATCAAAGGTTGTTAGTGACTTAACCATCAGATAAATGGTGATATCTCAATGCCTGAGACAACAATACCTCTCTCAGCCTGGGCCACAGGTAACCTACGCCATGGACCAGTTTTAATAACAGTTATTACTGCCCATCAGTCTCATTCCCTCCAATTCACCATTTTCTCCAATTCACCCTTTCCTCTTAACCAGCAGAGACAGACTATGAAAAGTAGCAAGCTCTTCATAGACCCAAGTCAGAACTACTCCTCACTACAGTGAGTCAAATCTTACCTAAAACATTGAAAAGATCACTGGCATAGGAGTCAAAGGAGATAGGTTCAAGTTGTACTACCAACACTTAATACCTGTATGACGAAGAGGTTTCCTCACATGTAAAATCAGTGGGCTGTGCCTAGATTGGCTCTGAGATCCTTTCCAGGTCATTCATGTATTCTATGATCATAAACTCTTAAAACATCTATACCTCTGGCATCTCTTACCAAAAATTAAGTTTCAGCTATTAGTATACAGAATAAACTCTGTTCACACTTGGATGGGTTTACACTAGGGATTTTTTTAATAAAGGTGACTTTATGACTCTTTTGTTTTAAACAGTCACTCAGATAAATACAAGAGCTTCATTTTCATCTATGTCAGACTGACTGGGAAGGCATCAGCTGGAAAGGAAATCATGTATTTAACTGCCAGCTAAGATTAGGGCTATAATTAGTAACAAATTTCAAACACTGTTCTTTTCCAGGGAACAAAACACAGGTGTAAGGGTATTATTTCCAACCTTGTCTATTTCTAGTATTCAAAATCACATGGCATGTTTTCTTTTCCTGCTTTTTTTTCCAACTAAGAATAGAAATAGTAAAAGTTTACACCTTGTGTTTTAAAATGCCTCAGAGGGTCTTGAAGTGCTGCTTCCAAAACAATCAAAGCATAGAACACACTATAAAAATTTTATGTGTGAAAGACTGCCATAAAATGTCCTTAGATCCTGGAGAGCAATGGTCTAGAAACCAATGACCATACACCTAATCAGTTAAAAAAAAAAAAAAAGTCTGAGCACATACATAAGCATATTTGCTTACTTATAAATTATATGATATGGTATGGAACTTACATACATTACAAAACTTATACAGAAGAACTTATGAAAGGATATTATAAAAATGAAATAAAACTTGATCCTAAAGTGAAGAGGGAACTACCAGAATTTAATAAGTGGAAGACTGACATGGTCAAATCTGAGTTTTAGAAAAATCATTTTGGCAGCTGTATGGAGATAAAATTGGAAAAAAGGAAAGATATGATAAGAAGAATAATTATTAATTTTTAATTCTTGTTATACTGCACTTGACAAATACAAACAAATATAAATATTTCCAAATACAAAGGGAAAAAAACCATATAAAGCCACAAAATCCCCTTTAGGTAAAGGTTTATTTGTTTGTTTCTTTTGTTATTTAATTTTAGTTTTCAACATTCATTTCCACAAGATTTTGAGCTACAATTTTTTCTCCCTGTCTTTTCCCTACCCAACCCCAAAATAGCAAGCCTATTGAATACCCCTTCCCCCAATCTGTTCTCTCTTATATCCTCTTATTTCCCAGTTGCATATAAAAAAATTTTTTTTTAAACATTTGTTTTTAAAACTTTGAGTTCCAGATTTTTTTCCTTCTTCCCTCCTCATGCACCCCCACTGGGAAGATAAGCAATTCAATATAGGTTGTATATGTGTAGTTACCCAAATCATTTCCATAGTAGTTATATCATGAAAGACTAACTATATTTCTCTCCATCCCATCCCGCCCCCTGCTTATTCTATTTTGTACTTTGACCATGTCCCTTTTCAAAAGTGTTTGCTTCTAATTACCCTCTCCCCCAATCTGCCCTCCCTTCTATCATTCCCCCTCTTATCCCCTTTACCCCACTTTCCTATAGGGTAAGATACCCATATGAGTATGTATGTTATTCCCTCCTTAAGACAAATTCAATGAAAGTAAGGTTAACCCAATTCCCTTTTACCTTCCTCTACTTCCCCTCCATTGTAACAGTTTTCTCTTGCCTCTTTTACATGAAATAATTTACCCTATTCTACCTCTCCCTTTCTCCTTCTCCCAATATATTCCTCTCTCACCTCTTAATTTTATTTTTTAGTTATCATCCCTTCATATTCAACTCATCCTATGCCCTCTATGTATACATGTACACATATATACATACACTCACATATATTTATGCACACATATACCCTCCTATACATACATATATATGTATGTAAATATATATGTGTGGTGTATATATATATATATATATATGTATGTATGTATATATGTACACACACACACACATATACTCCCTTCAACTATCCTCATACTGAGAAAAGTCTCATGAGTTACAATTATTGATTTTCAATACAGGAATGTAAATAGTTCAACTTTAATAAGTTCCTTGTGATTTCTTTTTCCTGTTTTACCTTCTCATGCTTCTCTTCCTTCTTGCATTTGAATGTCAAATTTTCTGTTCAGCTCTGGTTTTTTCATCAAGAATGCTTGAAAATCGTCTATTTCATTGAATGACCATATTTTCCCCTGGAGCATTATACTCAGTTTTGCTGGATAGGTGATTCTTGATTTTAGTCCTAGCTCCTTTGACTTCCAGAATATCATATTCCAAGCCCTTCCATCCCTTAGTGTAGAAGCTGCTAGATCTTCTGCTATCCTAATTGTGTTTCCACAATACTTAAATTGTTTCTTCCTGACTGGTTGCAATATATTCTCCTTGACCTGGGAACTCTGGAATTTGGCTATAATATTGTAATAGTAATGAAATTTGAAGATCCCTTTGTATTGTTAAGCTGACAGGTACTAAGCACCTAGTTTCAAATTAAGCCTCTGTTAAAGAAACAGAAGCTATGAACCTCTGTTGCTGACAGGAAGGGGCTCAACAGGGAACCCCTGTTGCTGTCATGACAGGAAGGGGCTGAATAGGGAGGAACAATACTATATATAAGGAAAAAAACCCAGCTGGGAAAGTCAGAACTTCTTGGGATGAGCACCTGAAGGCTATGCTGCTGCTGCTGGACTGGAACTTCTGTGGAGAATGTGACTTTGATTTTGAGAATGGGTGAAAGTGATTTTGATTTTGAGAACAAAGCTGCTAAAGACTTCTGGGGCCAGTTGGAGCTGAGGGTGAGGTGGAACTGTTGAGGCTGCTAAGGATTCCCAAGGACCAGCTGGAGCTGCTGATGACTTCCAAGGGCCAGCTGGAGCTGCTGAAGACTGAGGAGGCATGACTGTGGTGCTGGTATTTTGTACAAATGTTGTTGTGGCTTTGTTAATGTGTATGTATGAATGTTATTGTGGCCACATTAAGCCTTGTCTTCCCAGGAACAGAGACTGTGAAGGATGGACTGTGAGCTTCAATGTGGAGCAGGAACTGCATGGAGAACTGGACAAGGAGCTGGGAGCTATCTGCCTTTGAACTCAGGTGGCAGTTGGTTAGATTCAGGTGGGAGCTGGGACCATGGAAGAGGAATCATGGAAGCTGAAAGCCTGCCACAATTCAAGAAGAAAAGATCTCTCTGTGGGTACTGAGTAGTGATGAAATTGTGATTTACTTGTGACTGTGGGGTGGATGGCCTGTGTATTACCCACTATCCCTTAAGAGGTTACTGAGTCGTGACTGATGACTGAGTAGTGACTGATGACTGAATAATTTAGCATGCTCCTTGGGTAGAAGACTTTGACCTTTTGTACTTTATGACTGAATGATTGAGATACTAAGTGATTAACTAAATGATTGTAATTTGTTCAAAACTATGTGACCACTTTGGTGAAAATTATGTGGCCATTTTAGTGATAAGTCGTTGAGTTATTATGTCATTCTGAATGCTGTATTTTGATTTTCTGTGATAAGTTGTAATATTGTGAATTCTGTACCTTGATTTTCTGTGAATGTTTTGCTCTAATTTGTTATTGAATAGAGAGTTCACTATACTATGTAATCAGAATCTTGAAAGCTGTTCGCAGCAGCTGTCCTCTGGAAAGCTGTTTGTGTGTGGCTTTACAAATATTCCTAGGAGTTTACTTTTAGGGATCTTTTTCAAGAGGTGATCAGTGAATTCTTTCAACTTCTATGTTGTCCTCTGTTTCTAGAATATCAGGGCAATTTTGCTTGATAATTTCTTAAAAGATGGTATCCAGGCTCTTTTTTTTTGCTCATGACTTTCAGATAGTTCGATAATTTTTTAATTCTCTCTCCTGGATCTATTTTCCAGGTCAATGGTTTTTCCAATGAGATATCTCACATTGCCTTCAATTTTTTCATTTGTTTGGATCTGTTTTATAGTATCTTGATTTCTCATAAAGTCATTAGCTTCCAGTTGCTCCAATCTAATTTTGAAGGAGTTATTCTCTTCAGTGAGTTTTGTCTGGCACATTTGACTTTTTAAGGCATTCTTCTCCTCATTGGCTTTTTGGGCCTCTTTTGCCATTTGAGGTAGTCTATTTCTTAAGGTGTTATTTTCTTCAGTGTATTTTTGGGTTTCCTTTAGCAGGCTGTTGACTCACTTTTCACGATTTTCTTGCATCATTCTCATTTCTCTTCCCAATTTTTCCTCCACTTCTCTTACTTGATTTTCAAAATCCTTCTTGAGCTCCTACATGGCCTGCAATCAGTTCATATTTTTCCTTACAGGCTTTTGATGCAGGAGTTCTGACTTCACTGTCTTCCTCCTGCTCCATGCCTTGATCCTTTTTGTCCCCAAAAAAGGAATCTATGGTTTGATTATGTTTCCTGGGCTTGCTCATCTTGTCAGTCAATTACTTGACTTTTGAGTTTTTTGTCACAATAGAACTCTGCTTCCAGAATGGAGAGAGCTTCGTCCCAAATCACAGGGGTTTTTGCAGCTGCTGGAGCTATTAGTTGGGCACCCTCTCTACAGGCACCACAAACTCTGGCTCATTGGTCAGACACCCCAGGACCATTACCCAAGACCGTGATCCAGATCCAAGCAGGTTAAAGCAAGAATGATTACCCTCTGAATGGTAGCTTGGTCCCCTTGTAATCTGCAAGCCAGGAGCTCCTGAGGCAGCCACGCAGAGGCAGATGCACAGCTGCCATGGCTCTGCCACTTCTCACCCCAGGGGTAGGAACTGGCCCATGCTCTCAGTCCCCCTGTTCCAACAGAGTTCCACACTGATCTTTTACTTTGTCTTTGGCATTTATGGGTTGAGAAGTCTGGAAACCACCACAGCTGCTGATGTTTCACTCTCCTGAAGTCTGCTACAGCCAGTCTGGGCCACTGGTCAGGGCCACCCCAGGGCCGGAACTGAGCGCCTCACACAGGATTGTACTTGGCTCCCAGCTCAGTACAATAGAACCTTCCTGTCTGCCTTCTGGGCTCCCTTCAGCAGGAGATTTGTTTCTCTTTGTCACTTTCTGGGTTCTGTAGCTCTAAAGTTTGTTTATTGTCATTTTTTACATATATTGGAAATGACTGGAGCAGGAGCTCACACCAAGTTTGTGCTTCTACTCTGCCATCTTGGCTCCACCCCCGGTTTGTTTGTTTGTTTTTATTTTTTAAGTACATAACAAACAACATAAAATCACAGATTTTGAAATTAAAAGGACTCTAAGTGCCCATCTCAGTCCATCACATTCCTAAAAGAAATCCACTCTATAACATATCTGAAAATTCAATTCAATAATTCAATAAACATTTATTCAGCATTCGTTATGGGCCAGGCCCTGTGCTAAACACTGGGATCCAGATAAGAAAGACAATCTCTGCCCTCAAGGAGCTTACAATCTAATGGGGAAAGACAGTAAACAAATGGAAGCTATAAAGAGCATGGGGGACCCAGAAAGTACCTATTTTGTTCTGTGGAGCTGAAACCAGCAGAGTTGCAGAAGGAAAGTGGTACAAGATGAAAGTGGTCATCCCACCTCTATTTGAAAGACTATCAAGGAGGGGAAATCGACAACTTCTTTAAAAAAAAATTTTTTTAACTTTATTTCAGTATAACTCAGGAAATAAAACAACTACTCTGCTGGTCATCTTGACTTTTGTCTTGCCACTGGACTTTGATGACTCTAGAAGACAGTGAAGCTGACATCTTTGCACAATTCTGCCTCACTTAAATCCAGTTCTCCCATAAGTCAAGACAGCTACTCTATACTCTGTACCTGCATGAAGTATAAATGTGGCAAAAGTTTGAGAGAGGAAAGATCCTTGGTCTTCTGAAAGCTTCTAGCTTCAAAAGAAGACACATTTATTTCTAGATTCTCTTCAGAAAGGAGTCCCTAGAGGGAGGGAAAAACTCTGGGAAAAAAACAACATGTAAAAAAAGTCAGCCAGCAATGTTCATGAATGTTGTTTTGGCTCCAAAACAACATTCATGAACATTGCTGGCCGACTTTGTCTTCCCAGAAACAGAAATGGTGAAGGACATGAGATGGACTGGATACTGTGAGCTTCAATACGGAATGAGAACTGGATGAGGAGCTGAGAGCTTCCTGCCTGTGAATCCAGGTGATAATCGGGTATATTCAGAAGCTGGGACCATGGAAGAGGAATCATGGAATCTGGGAGCCAGCCTCCAGTCAAGATGAAAAGATCTCTCCTTGGATACTTAGTGCTGACTGACAAGATCATGATTTACTGCGACCTAGAAGTGGGCGAACTTTGTACTTTGTACCTTGTGCCCCTTAAGGATGATTGAGTTAAGGATGATTGGAAGCTAGTCTCCAATCAAGAAGAAAGAAGACTTTCTGACTGACAAGATTAAGGCAATGTGACCTAGGGGTGGGAGACCTTTGTACTATGTATCCCTTAAGGAGGATTGCTCCTTAAGGATGATTGAGTTAAGGACTTACTGAATGAATAGAGAGTTCACTGTACTATGTGATCAGAACCTTAGAGCTATTCACAGCAACAGCCCTCTAGAGAGCTGCATGTGCTTGGCTTTACACCAGTTAATAAGCATTCATTTTCTCTCCCACCCATCTTCCCTCCAGTTGAAAAAAAAAAGTCTTTGTAACAAATATGGATAGTCAAGCAAAACAAATTCCCACATTCATTGGCCATGTCCAAAAATGTATGTCTTATTCTGCATCATTTCTGTGTCAAGACTGGATTAGCATGCTGAAGCATGCTGGTCCTCTGGAATTGTCACTGGTCACTATATTTATCAGAGTTATTAAGTCTTTCAAAGTTGTTTGTATTTTACAACATTGTTATCATCGTGTAAGTTGTTCTCCTGGGTACTCAACCACCTCTTGAGACTGCCCATTCCACTTCTGGACAGCTCTAATTGTTAGGAAGTTTCTTTCTTGACATCAAGCCTAAATTAGCCTCTTTACAACTTCTACTCATTGCTTCCAGTTCTGCCTTCTGGAGACAAAGAGAAACAAGTCTAATTTCTTCCTCCATATGACAGCCCTTCAAATACTGGAAGACAATTATCACATCTCCAAAGTTTTCACTTCTTCTGACTAAACATACCCAGTCTATCACCCTAATATGGCATGGAACCAAGATCCTCCATCCTTCTGGTTGTCCTCTGGACACTCCCCAGTATATCAATGTCTTTCTTAAGTCATGGTGTCCAGAATCATGAACACAGATGAAGTCTGGCAGGGCAGACAGAGCACAGTGACATTATTGCTCCCAATTCCCAGAAGGATGTTCCTTTTAATGCAGCCCAAGATCTAGTTTTTTTTACTGTCAAATCACACTGCTGACTCATACTGAGCTTGCGGTACACTCAAACACCCAGATCTTTCTCAAACTACTGTCTAAGAATGCTTCTTTCATTTTATAGCGGTAAAGCTGATATTTTTAGCCAAGTATAAGATTTTAAATTTATACTGTTGATTTTCACTTTATTAGGTTAAGCCCTATGCTCCACCCTGCCAAGATCCTTTTAGATCCTGACTTTGGCATCTAGCATATTCTCTCCCCCAGTTTTGTGCCATTTGCAGATTGGATAAGTATGTCATCCATGCCTTTATCAAAATCACTGATAAAAATGTTAAACAGCAAAGACCAGGCGCAGATCTCTGAAATTCTCCACTAGAGGCCTGCCCTATAGACATCAAACCATGGGTTCAGCTATCCCACCAATCTAGAATCCATCTGATAATATTTGAGATACTTTATCAAATCTTTTGCTAAAATCTAGGTAAACTATATAAACAGCATTTCTCGTCAAGTAGTAAGAAGAAGAGCTAACATTTACGTAGTGCTTACTATGATCCAAACTCGATGCTAAACTCTTTATAAATATTCTTATTTGATCCTCACAATGATCCTGGAGGAAGATATTATTATTATTATTATCCCCATTTTTCAGATGAGAAAATTGAGGCAAAAAGAGTTAAGTGACTTGCCCAGGGTCAAACAGCTAGTAAGCTTCTGAGGACGGATTTGAACTCAGATCTTCCTGACTCCAAACCTTGTAATCTCTACCTACTATACCACCAAGCTGCCCTTTTTCTAACTTTATAATGCCTGGGGCGAGAAATGGGGGAGGGAAGAAGGTTAGTATGGCAAGACCTGCTCTTATGAAGCATTACTGCTTCCCTTTCCAAATGTTCACCACCCTTCTTTAATCATCTGCTCTAAAGTTTTCCTAGAAATCAATCAAAACCAAGTTCACCAGACAATAGTTTGCAGAATCTTCTCTTCTCTTTTTTGGAAAACTGGGACAACATTGGCTCTTCTCCAATTTTATGGCTCCTATCCTATTTTGCACAATCTTTAAAATCTCACTGACAATGACTCTGCAACCACTTCTGACCGTTCTTTCAGGTCCTGAAGATGTGGGTCACCTGGGTCAGATGACTTGAATTCATCAAGGGCACCAAAGTATTTTCTTACTGTACCATTATTTACATCACATATCTCTCTATTAGTTATTTTTGTTCTGTCATTTCCCACATAAAGGTCATTTGCAGAAAAAAACTAGAAACAAACATAAAATAATAATGAAGTAACTCTGTCTTCTCTCTGTTTTCAGTTATCATCATCCCACCCACTCCAAGGAAATGTCCTACTCTTCTCAGATACTTCTTTTCCCAATAAAGCTTTTAAAAATATTTTTGTTGCTATGTTTAGCTTCCCTCATCAGACTCACCTCATTCTGAGCTTTAGGAAACCTAACATTATTTTTATAGAACTATGCCCCTTATGTTGATTGTTACATGGCCTTCCTTCCATCTTATGTACATTTCCTTTTATACCTTAATTCAGTTGGTGAATTCCCTGTGCATTCATACTTTGCATTCATTTCTGACAAATCCCATTTTTCCTCCTCAAAGAAATTGTCTCCCTTCGCTTCTTTTTTAGAATTTCAGTTTTGAGCATCTCTCATTCTCCCCTTGGCTGACTTTCCTTATAATATTTTATTCCATAGGTCCTCCCTATCTCTCCTCTGAACCCTCTGAAATCTGCTTTCCCAAAATCTAAGCTACATATCAGACTATGCCTGGATTTAAAATGTTTAGTTATGTAGCTCTCCTTCTGAATTTTCTTCTGTTCTCTACTGAGCATATGCTCTAGTCTAGTTCCATGGATCTCATTTAATCACTGAATAAAGTAAAGAAAAATGCAAAACTAAACTAAAGTAAGAAAATATACAACCAAAAAAACCCCATCAAAAAGTACACTAATGAAAACAAGATACAAGGACTAGGCCTGTAATGCTGCTGGTATAGAGAATTCCAGAATGAGGAGAGGAAACGCTTTATACTAATACAGGTCAACACTTTCTCCAAAATTCATGTCTTATAGAGTCCCTGAGAGCACTGAGAAGTTAAGTGAGTGCCCAGCATCACACAACCAGCACTGTCAGAGGCCAGACTTGGCCCAAGTCTTCTGACTATGAAGTTCTCTCTCTAGCAACTATGCAAAACCATCTCTATTAAAATCAAAGGTAGAAAGATTCAATGTACAACAAAAACCTGTTGATTTTTTACTAATTAGAAGGAAACATTAATATGTTAGTTAAAAAGTCTTCTCTACCAATCAAGCAATTTAAATTTATTTCAGTCTCATTACTGAATGAACAAAAAACCAAACAGGCTCTCCAAAGTGATAATCAAGGGGCTGCTAGGTGGCGCAGTGAATAGAGCAATGGCCCTACAGTCAGGAGGACCTGAGTTCAAATACAGCCTCAGACACTTGGCATTTACAAGCTGTGTGACCTTCGGCAAGTCACTTAAGCCCAACGACCTTGTCTTTCCCCCCATCCCCCCCCCAAAAAAATAAGTAAGTGATAATCAAATGATCCCAAGCAAAGATGCTGCCAGGTCAATTCTGAAGAATGGAGAAGTCTAATTTTTTATTCACTACATCCATTTCCAAACAAGGTGTTATTATTACTAATATCTTCTCATTATATACCACTATAAGATAACTGTTAGAATTTTATATTGAAGCCCTCAGAATGATCAGATCCCAAGGTACTAGTAAAAAAGAACATAAGTTAATGTGGAGATCTTATTCTCTTGGGGTACATGGTACCCCAAATTGTATCTGTACCCTCTACACACATACACATACAGTCACAGTTATAGAGGGAATGGTCTGACTCAGTAAAGATCTTAGCACCACAAACATTCACAATGTCATTCTAGCAAGTTTACTTTCGAATAACAAAGTTCTGTTTTCCAAGAGATAGCTGACTGTGCAATAGATAGAGCACTGAGCAGCAGGACGTGAGTTCAAATCCAGCCCCAGCCACTTACCAGCTGTGCGATCCTGGGCACACTATTAAACCTGTTTGCCTGTTTCCAACTGTAAAGTAGAGACAATAGCACCTATCTTGCCAGGCTATTATAAGGATCAAAAAACATCTTTTTAAAGCTCCTAGCACAGTGCCTAGAGCATAGTAGGCACTTAATAAATGCTTTTTTCCTTCCTTCTTTCCAAGTCATTGTCATTAAATCTATGTTAACATGAGTATTTCAAGTTCCCCATCCCCAATTAATGTAAATAATAAAACAACAACAACAACTGAGCTGTTCTAAGCCCTGATACCTTTATCAAGTGAAAACACCTCACTGACTGAGTTACAGATGCAATCAATCCATCTTATGAGTAAAGTAAGTGTGAATAATTCCTAAATATTTTTACTCAATCAATCAAAGCTATAAATTGGGGGTCTGAGAAGCAACCCGTTTGGGCCATTAGATGAAATCAGATGGCATAAAATACTATGACTGACTGAATTAGATGTTCCTCTGGGGCTATGTATATCAGAGATGGAAATTCTAGAAAGAGCTCTATTTCAGAGACTGCTTCAGAAGTCAAGCTTCATTAAGAAAAAACCCCATAAGGTCTTAAAATATCTGCATAAAAGGTCATACAGAAACATAATTCTTCCAAAAACACTTCAGCAAAGTTCCAAAAATGGTTCAGCAGCCAGGACCTAAAGCAAGCATAATCTCTGCCCTGGACTATCAGTGCAGCAGAGGACAGAGCCAGACCTCCACAGGGCTTTCTTTAGAGCTAAAAGGTACCACAGTGGTCTATTCCAACACCATCAATCTACAAATAAAGTCTCTCCAAGTTATAACGATTGACTCCAAAGGACTTTCTGTACCATGCCATCAAGGCCTTCTTCACTCACAGAGCTCACTCTACTCCTGGACTACTTCTCACTTTGGAAGTACCCTCTTGTCCCTGCAACCTCTCCCTGTGATTGGCTGGTTACTCTCCAAACTTGCATTTTAAGAAGGCCCAGGTCAACCATGTGTTCTCCAGGCTGCACTGCTGACTCTCTGTCATGTCCCTGTTCCAGGTAGTTTCAAGCCACCGCAACTGCGCCACAAATGTCAGCTCCTTGAGGGCAGAGTGTCCTTCCTGCTTGTATCTGTATTCTCAACCTTTAACATAATTCATGGTGGCAAACAAATTGAGTCTAAATAATTTAATCCTAAAGAATCAATGAGGGGCAGCTAGGTGGCACAGTGACTAGAGCAAAAGCCCTGAAGTCAGGAGGACCCAAGTTCAAATCCAGCCTCAGGCACTTGACACACTTACTAGCTGTGTAACCTTGGGCAAGTCACTTAACCCCAATTGCCTTGCCTTCCCCCCACAAAAAAAAAAAAAAGGAATCATGAGTCAAAGAACAAATCCCAAAAAGAAGAAACAATTTCATCAACAAAAACTCTCAAGAATGATACATATCAAAATTTCTGGGCTATAACCAAAGCAATCCTTGGAGGAAAACTCTCTCTAATAATGTTCATCAACCAGGAAGAACAAGAAGGATATACAAGTATAAGCATTTACAGATAAGCACTTTACAATTATTATCTCATTTGACTGTCACAATAAAGACAGGTGCTATCATTACTTCTATTTTAAAGATGAAGATGCTGAGACAGACAGAGGTTAAGTGACTTGCCCAGGGTCATATAGCTCAAGGCTAGATTTGAACTCAGTTATTCCTGACTCAAGGCCCAGAGCCTAAAGACAGAAAGAACAGATAAATGAATTCAGCATTCAACTTTTTAAAAAAACTAGAAAAGCAATAAATTTTTAAAAGGCAACTAAAATAAAAGTCCTGAAAATTAAAGAAAAATGTACAAATCTGAAAATTTTAAAAACTGTTGAATGACAAAATTAGGACTTGCTTTTTGAAAAACTAACAAAATACACACACACACACACAAAAAAAAAACCACAATAAAATATACAAGCCATTAGTTAATCTGATCTTAAAAACCAGAGGACAAATTGCCAATATCAAAAATGAAAAAGAACTCACAAAAATAAAGAAAATCTTTATTTTGCCCAATTATAAGCCAGGAAAAGTAATAAATTAAATGTATGAACATTTACAAAAATATAAAATATCCCAATTATTAGAATAAAAAAATAGAGAATTTAAATAATCTTATCTCAGAAAGAGAATGAACAAGTTATAAATGAATTCCCAAAATAAACCCAGAACTAGACAAATTTAGAACTGAATTTTATCAAACACTCAACAATTAACTCCAATTTTATGCAAATTGTTTGCAAATATAAGAAAAGATGGCATCTTCCTTTCCTCCCACTCCTATTACAAAATAATATGGTCCTGATATTAAACCAGTGAGAGACAAAGCAAAGACAGCAAACTCTAGACCAATAGCTCCAATAAATGCCACAAACACTGAATAAAAACAAAGAGATTATAGCAATATATTTAAAAGATTATACATTATTACTGGGTTAAATGCATAGCAAAAAATGCTGTGCTAGTATGATATTCAGAAAACTATAAATTTAGTAAGCCCATTAATAACAAAAACAATAAAAATCACATGATTATATCAATATATAGTTGAGAGATATAGATATAGATATAGATATAGCAGAAAAAGGTTTTGATAAAATACAATGCCCTGCTGCTTCTCTCTACCTCTCTTCATTGCTCCTGTGCTCTAGCCTCTACCTCAAACCTGGAACTCCCATACCCACCCTTTGGGCTTCTCAACGGCAAACATTCACAAGTAGCCTACCTTCTAAGTACCACAATCCCACAGTTCCCCCACCATCCACACACACATCATGCTCTTGTGCTCCGGATTTCACCTCCACCCTCCACCTCCACTCTAGCTCCTGAATTAGGCCTCCATATTTCTTTTTATCTTTTTATTTTTATTTTACACTTGAATAGTACAACTTAAATGCATTAAAAAAAAGAAACATATTATAGACTTAAATATTAGAATTTAAATATAAAATAAGAAAAAAACATGTCATGTGCACAGCAGAACATAAGGGGACAATTCAAAATATATAGCAATAAATTTCCATTTCAAGAAAGCATATATAATTAAATACTGAGTGTTGTGTTGAAAGC
>CM053581.1:133115685-133129391 GCA_028627135.1 Pseudochirops cupreus
TATATATATATATATATATATATATATATATATATATATATATATATATATATATATATAAACATATACTTTCCCTAGAGATTCTACTCCAAAGCTTGGTTTTTATGTTTGTGCATATTTCTTATTTCCTATCCCTCCTGACTTCTCTGCTTTACTTCTACCCATTACCTAGCCTTCCAATTACTTAATCTATGCCCCACCAATAATCTTTCCCTTATCTTCCCATTCCCATAAACCCCTTTGACCTATTCCCTCACCCTCCTCTCTAAAAATCCCTCCCTTAACCTCCCAAGGATCCCTCCCTTATCTTTCCATTCCCATTAATGTAAACACCCTTCTAAATCCGCTTTTAACCTATTCCCTCACTCTCCCATCTCCCTATCCCCTTGGCATTTTATTTCTTTCTAAATTTAGAAGACTTTCATACTGTTCTAGATGTATATCTATCTTCCCTCTTGAACCCATTCCCGATAAAAGTAGGTTTCCAGAAGCAACTGCCCTCCCCCATCTAATATCAGTTCTTCCTCTCACACCTCATTTGTATATGAAAATTATTCTTTTTAGCTGTTCCTGAATGGTTTTACTTTTTGAAGTCATATCATGCTCAGGTCTACCCAATCTTTCTTATGAACTACCCAATTACCAATAAAAGTCTTAGACATACATTTCATATTTTACATACATAAAAGGAAAAGTCTGTCCTTATTGAGTTGCTTATAGTTGGTCTTTGACATATATCTTGTGTTTCTCTTGGTTCTTGTGTGTCAAATCTATTAAGTTCAGATTGTTGTTGTTTTTAACAAAATCCTGAAAGTCTGACAATTCATAAATATCCTTTTTTTCATTCAGAATTATGCTTAGTTTTGCTGTCTATGATATTTTAATCTGGGACCCCATTTCTTTCACTCTTCAATATATAGTGTTCCAAGACCTGTGGTCTTTTAGTGTTGCCACTGCTAGGTCTTATGTGATTCTAATCGTGGCACTGCCATATCTGGCCTCCATATTTCTAATAGGTTAATATTCACCACAGAGAGACAGTTCAGACTCACCATGCTCAACATTCCCCAGCCACTTTCATACCATGCCAACTGCATGTACCTTCCCTCTCACTTTTTACCTCTCGCACTAGATATAGTAAGCAAATGCACACAGCCATTACTGGAAAGTATATGTTAACCAATTGCTTTAGAACTCCCCTAACTATCCTTGTGATATGTCTGAACCTAAGACCCCTCATTAGCTACTATTCCCCCATTAGAATGAAATTTCCTTGAGAATAGGAACTGTCATGTCATGTACTGGTCAACTGTCATGTATTGGTATCCCCAATACTTAATACAGTCCTATGGTATCTAGTAAAATAACCAGATTCTGTGTCTTTTTTAACTGATCCTATTTACAGTTAATTGATTTTTGTCCTACGAAAATCAGAATTCTTTGTCTTTGAACTTTCATAATTCAGAAACTTAGCTGGCCTGTAATGAGGTAAAAGTTTAGAAATCCAATTCTCCTATTATTTATTCACTGTTCTATTCTTGAATCAAGGAAATCTGCTACCCTTGAAGGAAGTAGGTGGATACCACGGAGTCTTCCTAGTACAATTTAAGTACCTGGAAGGCAAGCATTATCATACTTTTATGTTTATATCCCCAGCACCAAGCATGGTGCCTGGCAAATAGCAAGTACTTAATAAATATATATTAATTAATTGAAAAAAAATCACCTAGTCCAACATGTATTTGAAAAGGAATGATCTCTGGAAAGTGGTTACTTATTCCTCATTTGAAGAAGCCTGCTGCAAAGCTCTAATTTTTAGTCATTTTTCTCCTTACATGAGATTAAGTCTATCTCTCTGAAACTTCCAGTTCCTACCTTTGAAGCCAAGTAAAATAACTTCTACATGATAGCCCTTTAAAAACTTGAAGACAGGGCCGCTAGGTGGCACAGTGAATAGAGCACCGGCCCTAAAGTCAGGAGGACCTGAGTTCAGATGTGACCTCAGACACTTGACACTTGCTAGCCGTGTGACCTTGGGCAAGTCACTTAACCCCAATTGCCCTGCCTTGCCCTCCTCCAAAAAGCAAAAAAAACCAAACATTTGAAGACTCCTGTTATGGTCAACCCAAGACTACCCATCAGTAAGCTAAACAAGCTTATTTCTGTCACATTTTCCTTATATGATACAGTTTTTAGTCTCCTTCACCATCCTAATGACCCTTCTCTGGATGCTCTCTAGCTTGTCAGGAATGAACACAGTTCTCAAGATGTGGCCTAGTCAAAGTAGAGAGTACAGTGGGTCAATAACCTTCCCTCATTGTGGATATTATACGTTCTCTGAGTCAATCAATCAATCAGCAAGTATTCACTGAGCCCCTATTACATTCCAAGCACTGTGTTAGGCACTGGATGCAAAACAAAAATTAAACAGGAGTGGCTAGGTGGCACAGTGAATAGCCCTGGAATTAGGATGATCTGAGTTCAAATCCAGCCTCAGACACTTAGCACAAAACTACCCACGTGACCTTGGGCAAGTCACTTCACCCCAACTGCCCTACTTTCCCCCTTCCAAAAAGCAAAAAAAAAAAAAAAAAAAGGAAAAATTAAACAGTTACCCCCATCAAAGAGTTCACATTCTATAATCTAACAGAAAATCACACTACCTTTTGTAGTTGCCACGTCACCCTGTGCCTTCACCTTAAGGTTACCCTAAAACCTCAGATTTTTTCTACGTAATTTGCTGTCTAGCCATGCCAAACCACTTTATTCTTCCAAAGTCAATTTTTGAACCAAACTATAGAATTTTTAATTTATCTCTTAAATTTCATCATATTAGATCCAGTTAATCATTATATGTGACCTTAAATCAGCTAGAGGAAAAACCTCAGTACACAGGTCATATCTTCTATAAATAATTTCTGGAAGGAAACAGACAAGTATTGCACAAAATGAGAAGGTTGTGACGTGCACCAAAAGAGGCAACACCTTTAAAGTCAGAGCCACAAAAGTACTTCAGTGTTGACTGAGCCCTGCTTAGAGCTTGTGGCATCTGCATTATATCTTCCAAAACATCAACTACTTCTCCCAGCTTTTAGTAGACTGCAAATCTAACAAGCATGCCTTCTATGTCTTTATCCAAATCACTGAAAAAAAATGTTAAATAGCACAAAGCAGCACTCACAGGATACTTCCCTCCAAATTAACACATTAATAAGAACTCTTTATATACATCTAATCTTGTCCACAAGGTACCATGAAACATTTCTGTCCACGTTTGTTGAAAACTAGGAATATATTTATTATGTATACAGCTTTTTTCTGATAATGAATCGATTTATTAATTCTATTAAAAAAGGAAATATGGTTAGTCTGGCATGACCGACTCTTGATAAAAATATAACCAAAAAAAAATTTAAAAAAAGAAAAACCAAACTATCAATAAACATATAAAAATGCTCCAAATCAATAAGAGAAATGCCCACTTTTAAAAAAAAAAACCTCATATCCCAAACATACAAGATTTGCAAAGTGACTCTCCAAAAATGAAAATTATACAGATTACATGAAAACAAGCACACTGTTGTACTTCAGTTGAAACTAAATTGGTCTAGCCATTCTGGAAAGCAATTTGAAATTATGCCCCAAAAGTTACTAAACTGTACTAACTCTTTGATCCAACTATACCACTACCAGATCTACACAACCAAAAAGAACAAAGAAAGAGGAAAAGGACCCAAATGTACAAAAAATGTAAGTAGAGGATATTTTTGTGGTAATAAAGAAGTGGAAACTAATGCGATTCCCATCTTCTAGGGAATGGCTAAATAAAGTACAATATATGGATATAACAGAATATTATTGAGCTGTAAGAAATGACAAAAGGGAGAAATCTGGGAAGACCAACACTAACTGATGCACGGTAAAGTGAGCAGAACCAGAATAAATTATATAGCAACACATTACAAAGAAAAACAACTTTTAAAGGCTTATGAACTCTGATCAATGCAATAACTGGTAATGATTAAAGAAGACTGATGATGAAACATTCTTCCTGCCTCTTGACAAAGGATTCAAGATGCACAATAATAAAAATATTTTTGCAAAGAGTCAAATGTGGCAATTTGATTTGCTTAACTATATGTAACCTAGGCAGCTATACTGGTGCACAATGGTTCTGGAGTCCTGAAGACTGGAGTTCAAACCCAATCTCAAATACTATGCGACCATGCATTTAACTTCTGTCTGTCTTCTGTTTCCTTATCTGTAAACTGAGTATAAAAATAAAGCTTACCTCCCAGGGTTTACCTGTGAGAATCAAATGAGATAATATTTGTGTTCTGCAAACTTTAAAGCACTGTATAGATGCTACTTTTTTAACAAGAGCTGTTTTTTTCCAGTAGAAGGTTGGTAGTGGTAAAAGGAGTAAGTTAGCAAAAAAAAAAAAAAAAAAGGAAAGAAATAAAAACCACTCAGATATTTTTTTTAATGCAAAGAAGAAAATGGAAGAAAAGCCAAAAAGAAACATAGATAAATGTAACAGCCTTGAAAGGTACCAGGTGAACATACATACAAATCCTGAAAAGGAAAAAAATGTTGTACATAACAGAGTTCTATAGTTTCTTATACAATCTTTTTTTCTTCTACTACATATATGGAAATGTCCCTTTTATGTAGTTTTTATTAGGTTCAGAAATTTTTTAAATAGGAAAAAATGTGCAGATAGAAATAAAAATTAACTTGAATGGAAAGTTTGGTTTAGAAATTATTTTAGACAAAACTCCACTTTTAAAATTAAGAAAATGAATCAATCCTTTCTCTCAAATGTAAATATATTTAAAAACAAGTAAAAGAAAGGTATCAATTGATGTAATGGATACAGCCAGCCATGGCACCAGGAATTCCTATGTTCAAGTCCCACTACTGACATCTACTCACTGCGTGATCCTGGGCATGTCACTTACGACACTCAGTGTTCTAGACAATCTTCCAAGATTACTAGTTGGAAAGAAGGTGCTGACCTGCACTGTTAGGGAGAGTTCCCCATACTAACGAAACTGTAGGACCAATTGCTATCTTTATAAGTAAAATAGATAAATAAAAGGAAATCTTTTTCCTTATCTATATAAAATGAGGGCATTGGAAAAAATCAAAGCTCTCTTTCAGCTAGAAATCCATGATATTGTGATTTAACATTTTTAAATAAAGGTTCATTTATAAAAGGAAAATCAAATTTATTCAAAGTTAGCTAAAAACAAAGATGCTGAAATAATCTTAAGAATCTTGAAATAAAAATATTTGTTTTGCTCATCTCCATTCCAATACTTTTCCAGCTCAAAGTTGTCTCTCTACAGCTTGGAGAGAAGTTAAATCCTCAGAATTAACTAAGAGACAAATATTCTCTTCATTTTAGTTGCCTAAGACTACTTTGCTTAATATCCAGTTAACAAACATTTATTAAAACTTGTTCTATGAAAGTCACTGTTCTAGGTAACTAAGAATACAAAAGCAAAAAAGGAATCAGATCCACCCTGAAGAAGCTTGCATTTTAGTTTTAAATACAGATTTTTATGAATTTCAAAAAAGTGAGATATAGCATAGTGATTAAGTCCTGCCTGGAATCATGTGTAATCATCTTTTTTTATTGTACTGTGTCATAGAAATACTTGTTTTGTTCCATGACTTGAAAATAAAATAAATTTTTTAAAAAAAAGATTATACCCCCAATAACTGCGTAAGTTCTTATCCCCTACTTAAATAAAGAAGTTCTATGAGGGAGGGGGAAAAGCATATATAGTTTAGAAATATATTTTCATTAACATTTCTTGCGTATTTTGTTCGCTTTTTATCTAAATGATGTATCAAAGTATACCATTTCTCTAGATTCTAATAAAGTGCACAATAATATCCTTGTTTTCAACAAGATTGCTTAAAGCTTCTAGTGTTATTTTTAAAAATCTATATTTTAGGGGTGGCTAGGTGGCACAGTGAATAGAGCACTGGCCCTGGAGTCAGAAAGACCTGAGTTCAAATCTAGCCTCAGACACTTAGCAGTTACTAGCCATGTGACTTTGGGCAAGTCATTTAACCTCAATTGCCCTGCCTTCCCCCCTCCAAAAAAAATCTGTATTTTAAAAGATGAACAGAATATTGGGAAGTAGTATGTTATCAAAGCTGAGACTTGAATTAGCAGTAATGGGGTGCAGAAGACCAAGGAGAAAACTAACAACTGGGGTAAATCAAGAAAGGACTCAGGAGATGGTATTTGAGTTGAGTTTTGAAAGGAAGTAAGGAAGTCTAAAATGCAGAAAGTATATTCTAGCCAAAGGGAAGGGGCCTGTGCTAGGCATAAGCAACAGGAGCTGGAATATCCTGTACAAAGAAAGCAAGTAGGTCAGTTTGACTAGTGATATGTTCAGAGTATATGAACAAGAATAATGTATAAGCCTGGAAAAGTGGCATGGAGCACACCTGGAAAGGTAAGATAGAGTGAAAAGTTTTAAATGTCAAACAGAAAAGTTTATAGGAACAATACCAAGCACGGAGGCTTTCTGAGGAGAGCAATGGCATGCTCAGAGCTGTGCTTCAGGAATACCCATTTAACAGTTGTGTGGAGGAGGGATGAGAGAGAGGAGAACTTTATGACAGGGAGATTATTTAGAAGGCTATTGCAACAGTGTAGGCAAGTGAGTCCTGTGAGTAGAGAGAAGCGGACAAATGCCAGAGATGTTGCAGACACAGAATCAACAGGATTTGAAAATTCATGTTATTGGGAGGGGAAAAGGAGGGAGAGAACAAAAAATACCAATGGATGACTGAGACCATAAACCTGAATGAGCAGAAGAATTCTGGCGTCTTTGACAAGACTGGACGGGAATATCAGAACCAAATATGCAGAGCTTCTAAGTCAAAGAAAAAATAATGCAAGTAACACTCCAAGTACCCATGAGCCTCAGTCACGATCAACAGGATTTGGCAGTTATCATATTAAAGAAACAGAAAGGGAGCAGCTAGGTGGTGCAGTGAATAGATTATCGGCCCTGAAGCCAGGAGGACCTGAGTTCAAATACAGCCTCAGACACTTGACACACTTACTAGCTGTGTGACCTTGGGAAAGTCACTTAACCCCAATTGCCTTTCCTTCTCCCTTCTCCCCCCAAAAAAAAGAAACAGAAAGCTTGGATTATGACATTTCAATAGGTAAAGGAACACAAAACTACTGAAGTTTAGAACCAAGAATAATTCATTCAGCAAAACTGAGCATAATCCAAATGGGAAAAAATGGGCCTGTAATAAAGGTCCTGATGAAAAAACTGCTAACTTGTGTGTGATCCTGCCTAAGGCTCTTTGGTATTCACAGTATTTTTCTTTGACCTGGAAGCTCTGCATTTTGGCTCTAATATTACTGGGAGTTTTCATTTTAGGGTTCTTGCAGGAGGTGATGATAAATTAATTTCTTCTATTCCTACTTTGCCCTCTGTTCTAAGAGGATTAGACAGTTTTATCTTATGATTTCTTGAAATATAATGTCTAAACTTTTTCTGGTCATGGATTTCAGGAAGTTCAATGATTCTTAGACTACCTAGTCTCTATCTATTTTCCAGTTCAACTTTTTTTTTCCTGCGGTATCTTAAATTTTCTACTACTTTTCAGTCTTTTGGCTTTAATATTTCTTGTTGTCTCATGGAGTCATTTCTTGCACCTATTATAATTTTCAGGTAGTCTGTTATTCGGGCAAGGTTTTGTTCCTCCTGTGCCAAGCTGTTAATTCCCTTTACAGTATTTTACTCTAGAATTCTCATTTCATTTATAAAAACGTTTTAACTTTAAAAAAAAACTGTTGCTTCCTCTCTTCCAGGAACACTAGCTAAATTCGTGTAACGGCTGTTTTCCTTCAAAGTTCTCCTTGTAGATGTTCCATCTTCTGTTTGTATCTTTTTTTTTGTCATTCATTCATTTATTCAAAGAACAAGAACAATTCTCAGAAGAAATGTAAATAATTAACAGCCATATAAATATGCTCCAACTTACTAATAAAAAGAGAAAATGCAAATCAAAACAACTTTGGATTTTCATTTGACACCCAGCAAACTGTCAAATATTATGAAAGATAGAAATAAACAATGTTGAAGGAACAAGTACTCTAATACATACACTCTTGATGATGCAATGAATGAATCCAACCAGGGCAGAAGACACTTTGAATCTCCATTATAAAAGTAACTATAAAATAATGGTTCACATCCTTTGACACAGAGATGTTTTTGTTGTTTGTCCTTTATTCTCAAAGAGGATTATGGCATCAGGAATGGGATGTTGTGACCTGTTTGTTGTTAGTGGTATTAGTTCAGTAGCTTTTGTTTATTTTCCCTCACCATATTCCATTTGTTAACCAGTTTGGTTCAGGATCGAAAGGTACAGATCAAGCATAGAGAGGACTGTAGGAAAGGAGGACTGCAATTATTTTCTAAATTGTTAGACAATTTTGAGCAATAAGTGGTTAGGGTTAGGGTTGCTCTGGAGACCCAGCCGGGTCCTGTTGAATGGGTTCAACTCAAGTCTTCTCAGCCAAAGGAAAGTAAAGTTATTAAAAGTTCATTAAAGGTTCGCCCTATTGGGTAGACTCTTAAGGAGCCTAGGTATCTGTGACGCTTGCATTGGGCAAGCAGGCCACAAGTCTGACACAGAGTAAGACTGTGCTAGGTCATTCTATGGTGCTCTCCTTCTGGTTGTATCTTAAGCATCCTTGCACCATAATGACTTTTTATGGTGGGGGGAGGGGAAGAAAAGGGGTTGTTTATTTGCTCATTATTCCAACTTATCTCCTGACTTAGGACTTTATATTAGGGCTGAGAGGGAACATCTGGTCCAGATGCTACTTTCTTGAGATACTGAATATTGTTATTCCAAGATCTCAGGGACATCTCTGGCTGGAATTTCAGTATTCCCAAAGTAGTCTGATCCACAGCAAAGTCTGATCACTGTCCTTGTCTGACCTCTGCAAGTTCCTGACCTGAGTTTAAGTCTGATCAACAGCCTTGTGGGCTTGCTCCTGTTTAGAGTTTCAGTAGACTGCTGACAGACTCAGCCATTATTAGCCAGCTGGAAAGCTCCACAGGTCCAGAGTGACAGAACTGTAGGCTTTCCTCTATCTGGAATTCCTGTACTGGTTATTCTTCTGCAGTCTTCAAATTAGGCAAAAGGCTAGAAATGAGACCCTATTCCATTCCTGAAGTCAGGGCCACAGAGCTACTGTTTGCTTCTGAATTTGTTTCTCATTCAGTACACAGCCTTAGGTGCACTACCACTTCTTGCTCAAGAATGCCACCTCCAGGCTGAGGTCCATCCTCAATCCTCCTACTGAGTCTGTGACCTGGACTGGGTACTAAATGACAGAACTGCCACTTAGCAGCTTTTCCCACATCCTGCACAAGGTCAGGGGTCCCCTGTATAGGTCTGGGACTTCCTCTTGCCCTCGTGCACACATAACCTTGGTCCTCTTTCAGTTCCTGTACATGAGAATGCTCCATACAAGGCACCCCAGGCCAGATCCTGACCTCAGTGTCTACAGACCTCTCCTTTCTCCATATGCTCACTGGGGCTAGAAATGTGACTCCCTATGATTTTTTCTTGAATTTCCTGATCAGGACTTGTTCTTATGGCTTTTCTAGATCTTTGTAGAAGAGATACAGTGGGTGAGCTTGGCTATACTACTTCCCATTCTGCTATTCTACCTCTTGATATTCTCTCAATCACTTTTTTTTCATTAGTAGTAAGATCCAAGATTTTTTTTCCCTATTTTTGACACATTACCACTATTTCAAATACCTTGAAACTTGATCTTTCAATGCTCTTAAAGGAGAGTTACTTCCAGCATAACTTAAGATACTTTGTCTATTCTACCTGCTCTTCTCATCTTTATTTTATTTAGTGCAATTTCAACTTCCTCATATAACACAAAGCACTGATTCACAATTTGCTTAGAGTCCAAATGTGGCTCCATATTGTACTGAAAAAAGAATTCTTTACCTGTTCCTAAAATCTGCCTTACCTGCTTGCCAATTTTGTATTGTTTTATGTTCTAAATGCTGACCAAAATCTAATTTAAAGAATAAAGCTGTTTTTTCCCATATCAGAAATGAGAAAGGGTTGAGGAAAAAAGAGCTCTATTAGATACAAACTTGCAAAGTTGGCAGAACTATTTTTCACTGTTATTCAAGGCTACTGTTTGTCAACTCCTTCAGTCTTCACAGATGTTGCCTTTCAAGATTTTAATTCTATCTCTCAGATATGAATGTCTGCTCCATACACTCTCATGCATCTGGTCACACAGATACCCTTTTTGCATCTGGCAGATGAACTAAATGAATAATTTTGTCTCAAACCCCTTGTCTGCTCAATTCCAACTTCAAGAACTATGGACCCAAGGAGGAGTGCCAACTGAGCCTTGAAGATGACATAACAACTAAACATATTAATAAATATATTAAAGAAAGAAAAATACAAAGTCTAAAAACTATATGATTGCTAATACCTTTGTGTACCCTTTTTTACCACTCTGTCATTGTCACTGTAGACAAGGTCTGCATAATACTAAGAATTATTTTGGGTATTTTTCTTTTTTTCATGCATTGACACAACTCAATACTTCATCACCAACTGGCCAGTTTCCTGATAACGAGCCTATATGTACTATATGTACAGCAAAGCTGGCCGTCATGAAGCAGACATAGTCTATTACCAAGATTATATTAAAAGTACTTCCATCCTAGAGTCTGAGCACTACTGACATAGACTTTAAATCTCCAGAGTCATATACCTGCCACAAAGAGGGATCACAGCAGGACCTGAGGAAAGGTATAGCGTGTGGGTTCCTGTACCTACCCTTTCAATGTCATATTACCCCAGTGCCTACTTTGAAACAGTACTACTCACCATGAAGAACACAGAGCTGATTCAGAAAAAGGATTCATCCCAGGCCCTGAATGTGTATCCTAATTTCCCCTGCCCATGACTATACTATAGTCTATGACTATACCATAGTATAGTCTCAAAACCATAACCAGAATGAAGTAACCTGGGTTTTATACCAGTCATCTATCTGGGGAATTAATTTCCTTTCAGTAGTGGTTAACAGACCACAATCCCTGTGCCACTCATCTTATGTTCTTTCACCAGCTCGTGACTTTTCAGGGAAAGGATGAGCTGTACCTCACCTTGTAAAGCTGGACCTACAACGTGCTGTTGTCAACACTACCATTCTTTCTTCATACCCCCTATCGTCTTTGCCCCAGGTTAAAAAAATTCCTAGTTAGCCTCTGACAGATTTCCCTCCCCCAGTAAATAGGCATTGAGGGCTTAGTAAATAGAAATATCCCATATCATTGGTTTAGGTACAGTAGTGATGAAAATGACTATTTTAAGAGGCAATTGAGGAGAGATAAGAAGCAACTGTTTTTTTAAAGTGGCAAAAAAGTAGAAAAATAAAGGGCTTTACTATGAGAAACCATTCCACCAATGAACTAGACAACAAACTTTTTTTCAGAAACATTTTGGAAAGAAATACAATTATTAACTTTGTAACTGACAGCTTGACAGCCTCACTGATTCTGGTAACTCTTTTGAGTGTTCTTATGTCATTACATCTACTTCCAAAACCAGTAAATTTGTTTTTTGCTGTTTGTATCTCCTCAAGTAGCTTTACTGCTTATATATTTATCTATCGATACTGGTATTGACAAGAAAACTTGGAAACAGGATTTTAAAATATAATTTATTATGCCTTATTTTGTCAGTCAATAATGATTTAAGTGGTAACTCTGAGCCAGGCACTATGCTAAGTGCTGGAGGTACAAAGGCAAAAAAAAAAAACCAACAACAACAACCTGCAACCATACATACACATAACCTCAAAAAGTTCACAGTTTAATAAGGAGACAATATGTATATATCTAACAGACTAACTATGGAATGACAGTGCCTTGTTCCACTTTTCTCCAAAGAGCAGAATTAGAAGCAATTACTAGATATTACAGAGAGAAATTTCAGTTCTATGTAAAAAAATTTTCCCAACAAATATGATTATGAAAAAGAAGAATAGTCTGTCAAGGAATTCCCTTCAGAGATTTCTAATCCACTGGGCAACAACCATTATGTTGAGTGTGTGTCCCGCAAAGATTAGTCTATGACTAGAGATGCCCCCAAGTGTCATTTACCCATTAGAGGATATGTCAAGATAATTCTAATTATTTTTCTTTGGGTACTTTACCTCTTTCTATTCCTCCTAAGTACTTTTATTTGCTGTCTCTGTACTTCTTTCAAATGACTCATTTTATGTTTTGGTAAACTTTTCTTCATTTGCTTAAACTATTTTTTCTTCTTTTTGCTGTTTCACTCAGCTTTCAAAGTGATCTTCCTAGAAAGGTCTGATCATATCACCTCTACTCAATCAGCTCCAGTGGTTCCCTATCACATCCAGGATCAAATTTTTAAAATCTTCCCTTTAGAGTTCCAAGCCCTTTAGAACCAGCCTCCCTTTTCTCATCTTCTTATAACTTTCATCCACACTGCATAATCTTCAATTCAGTGACACTGGCTTCCTTGCCGTTCCTGAAACAAAAAACTTCACCCCCAAACTCAAAGTATTTCTCCATGTGTAGAACTCCCTCCCTCCTAATCTCTACTTCCTGGCTTCTGTAAAGTCCCAGTTAAAATACCATGTTCTACAGGAAGCCTTTCCTGATCCCCCTTGATTCCAGAGACTTCTCTCTGTTTACTGTCTCCACTTTGTCTCATCTACGTATATATGTATGTATGCATATATATTTATTTATGTTTCTATGTATATATATTTATATATCTTGTTTGTACATAACTGTTTGCATGCTGTCACCTTGAGAACAGGAATCATCATTTACCTTTATATTCCCAGAGCTTAGCACAATGCCTACCACTTAATAATTATTGAATGACTATTTTTTTACTGGCTGTTTTTAGAGGAATGTGAGCAGCCTGGTTCCCTTGCAATCTCTTACTCTGTCATTTTGGCTAGGAATCATAATAAAGAATTTAGGGGGGGGCGGAGCCAAGATGGCAGCGTAGCAGCAGCAACATATTGCAGCTCTCACATAGCCACCCCAAAATACCCATAAAACAGGACTCTAAACCAATCCTAGAACTCCAAAACGCACATAAAGATACTTCCCACTAAAGTCAGCTCGGCTATGAGGAACCATATAAGCACTGCGAACCGAAACCAGCCTGCCCTAAAGCCGCGGCTGTGCCCCGGGGGGGAAGCTGGATGGGAGGAGTGGAGGAGCCTCCCAGGTGAGTGGATTAGCAGCAGCTGCGAGTGGGATTTGTGAAAGGGGGAGATAAGCAGTCCGGCGAAAGGCCTCCAGAGCGGAAAAGCAAAAGGCAGAGGTTTTGCACCCGCCTCTGCTTTGTAGCTTCCCGCCCGCGGCCTGCAGACAGCAGGGAGACTTAGCGATTGTTCTCAGGCCAGTGTTCTCGCGTTGAGCGGCCTGGATCCAGATCACCGTCTTGGGCCTCCGTCTTGGAGTCTTTATTATCCAGTTAGCCGGAAGTATTTAGGAAGACTCCCAGCATCTTCCTGAGAGCTACAGCAGCCAGGAGGACCCCAGCAATTTGGGACAGAGCTTTCCCTTCTGGAAGCAGAGCCCCACAGAGATTTTAAAAAAATCACGGTC
>CM053581.1:133129891-133145360 GCA_028627135.1 Pseudochirops cupreus
GGCTGTTTTGGGGTGGTGGGCGGGGGAAAGACGGGGAGAAAATATGTAACTCAAAAAAATTTTTAAAAAATAAATAAATCAATAATAATTTGAAAAAAAAAGAATTTAGGTTTACCAGCCTCTGGTGCCTCAATTACGGGTCTGGTACATAAGATCCTACTGAATTTTCTAGTTCCAATATAGACAATGAGTCCAAAAGGGAGAAAGGATTGCCTTCTTTAAAAAGCAATTATTCATGGAAACCAAACTTCTCAACAGATGTAGGGGAAAGCAAGTGATAGCTCAGGCAAATACTCTCATCACATAAATATAAAGTTCTTTTCATAACCCAGGGTACAGAATGAAATACCGGTACCATAATTATTTTATAGATATACAGATAGATAGATATATATGGAATGTGTATATATGTATATATGTGGGTATACACCTATATATTTCCTGACAATATCAAAAATAAGACATTTAAAAATTTACCTTCTAAAGGGTTATCAAAAATATGACCATAACATCTGACAACTGACAAGAATACATGACAAAGAAATGGAGGGCAGTCTTCCTCACAGAACAAAAATGTTCTATTCCAGTAGGACAGTAATGGAAAGGGAAAACATTACAAAAAAATTTTTTAAAAGATTAAAAATTTGACTATCACGGGGCAGCTAGGTGGCGCAGTGAATAGAGCACCAGCCCTGTAGTCAGGAGGACCTGAGTTCAAATCTGACCTCAGACACTGAACATTTACTAGCCATGTGACCTTGAGCAAGTCACATAACCCCAATTGTCCTGCCTTCCCCCCTCCAAAAAAAAAAATACTACTATTACCCAGAGCATTTTCCCCAATATTTCAAATGGCTGAAAGGCTCTATGAAGAACCAAAAGGAAAGGCAAACAATGAAAACAATACAAACAAATTAAAAAGTATTAACTACAACCTGAACAATAATTTAGTATTATAATTTAAAAATAATCAGCAAAAAAAATTTTGAAATTGCCAAGGGGGGGGAAAGGTATTTATTTCTAATGTGTTATTAGTTTTTGATGAGACAGCAAATCCAACTAATCTTCCACCAAAATTTCTATAATTCCCATGGCAAGGCCTTTCTTTCATTTTTTTTCTTCTTATTCTATAGGCACAACATACCTTTAATGAGCTCTGGTTTATAAGCTCTTCTAAGTTGCGCAAGGAAATTGTTGTAGAAAGTCTCTGCTTGCTCCGTAGGCATCGCCATGTGATAGTCTGGTTTGTTCCCTTTCAGAATACACTGAAGAGTAAACTGGCTGACACACAAAACTTCATACTGTTTGTCCATCACACTTTTTGACCAGTGTTTCCCACTTTCATCTTCAAATACCCTCAGGTTTAAAATCTTTCGAACCCTGCAAAAAAAAAAAACACAGTAGTGAAAACTTACTGTAGAGCTGGAAGCAACACCCCCTCAAAACACATCCACAAGAATATGTTGCTAGGTTTCCACATCTATAAAATGAGGGAACTAGACCGTCTGATCTCTAAGCCCCTTGTTGCTCTAGCACTATATCCTATGAAATAAGGGAAACAATTTGTGATAGAATACAAGTAAGAAAAATAAAATGTGTATAATTCACCAACTGAGATCACTATCTTTTCTGGGTGGAAGAAATTTCCTCAACTATACAGCCATATACTAAAGCATTAAGTTTATCCTTTAAGATCAAAACAAAATCTTCCCCAAAACTGAGATTAACATGCAAACAAATTTCCTCTACCCTGGACCCTACCTAGGTAGAATTTATTTAGAGCATCACTCCCTCCAATCTTGCAGGCAAATGCCACATAAGAATGGTTAGTAAGCAAAAAATCATTTCAACTCAACTGCTACCAAAATTTGCTTTCTAAAGAAACAAGTAGAAAAAATAGGTGCTGAAATGGTGTACTGAAAAGAAAATTGGAAATGGGTGACAAGGAGATTAGGGTTCTGGCCTATGTTCTCCACAGGCATAAATAAACTGCATGGCCATGGGAAAGTCATGTAAGCCACTCTGGATTTTTCTTCATATGTATGAAACAATTTTCTCATCCTTATATACAATATAAAGGGGTTGTGGTAAAGAGGTGGAGGACTTTACTGGAGTACAGAATGTTACAAATGTCATCGGATTTAATCTGATGTCTGATTTTACATAATTAATAGTTTTCCTTTATTGTAAAGGAGGTAGGTATGGGATTTATATTTAGAGAATTGCTACAATGTAAAAGCAAAAGGTATCAATAACATGTTCTTAATTTAAATTTAAATAAGATTAAATAAGGGGACTGAAAAAAAAAGTGTGGTGTGATCTTACCTTTCACTTGTTACTTTAAGTAGCAGGGAGCTCTCCTGCCCATTGTGTGCCTGAACCAGGAGTGAGGAACCTGAAGCCTTGAGACCACATGTGGCCTTCTAGGGCCTTGAGTGCAGCTGAGTCCAAGTTTTACTGAACAAATCCTTTTATTACAGGGATTTGTTCTGTGAAGTTTGGATTCAGTCAAAGGGCTGTACTTGAGGACCTACAAGGTCACATGTGGCCTCAAAGCTGCAGGTTCCCCAAACATTTAATAGCTATTCTGTAGCTATACAGCAAGTTTAAATCAAAACTTGAATTTCCATACAAAAATTCAAGTCAACTTAAATTGAGATAGTTTGTATTTCACAATAAGTTATATTTTTTATTGGAATTTTCTCACAAATCTAACCAACCTCTTTGCAAGGTTAAAGAGATACAGCATGAACTCTCTAGCTTTATACCCATTTTACAACAGGATGAAAAAAGTAGCCTGTCAATCTCTATCTCAAGGGTCTCACAGTCATGTTAACAATCTCAAAGAGCCTAGGTTAAAGAAATCTTTATAAGCATATAACATGCCCTCTAATTCAAAAGACAGTGTATATTTTTATTTCAACGAGAGTTGTTTTTATGCAGTTGGATCATTTGAGGAGTGCTTAGAAAGGCCATTTTGACCAAAAGTATCTCCTCTAAGGATCTTAAACACAATACTGAAATTTTGTCATTAGAGATTAACTCCTTTTGACTAAAGTTTTGAGTTTCTAGAATTACTCTGTTGAAATGGAAATTTAAGGATTTATGCAATAAAGGATTAATGCAATAAGCCATGATCATTCAAGAGTATCTTAGTAAGGAGCAGTTTTAAGAAACTACTTCCTATATATCAAAGATATATTGATATCTGATATCAAATAAGCAGAGGGAGGAAGACCCATATGTACAAAAATATCTATAGCAGCTCTTTTTGCGGTGGAAAAGAACTGGAAATCAAGGGGATGCCCATCACCTGGGGAATGGCTGAGCAAGCTGTGGTATAGGAATGTAAAGGAATACTATTGTGCTATGAGAAATGGGGAGGAGAGGGACTTCATAATTACCGGGAGAGACTTACATAAACTGAGGCTAAGTAAAGAGAGCAGAACCAGGAGAACTCTGTACACAATGACAGACACATCATGTCTGTGACTACTGACTTCGATAAACCGGGCTCCTCTCAGCCAGGCGAGGTTCGAAGACAACTGCAAAAGACTCATGGTGGAAAGGACTACCCACATCCAGAGAAAGAGCTACAGTCTGAACGCAAACTGAAGCAAACTACTTGCTCGCTCTCTTTTGTATTTGGTTTTGTTCAGATCCTTCTTTCTCACTGTTCACTTCACTAGTTATAACTTTTCTTTACAACTTAACTAACGTTTAACGCGAAGGTATTTGCAGAGCCTATGTCAGATTACATGCTGCCATGGAGCAAGAGGTAGGATGGGAGGGGAAGAAATTTGGAACTCGAGGGATTGTGGAACTGAATGTTGTAAACTGAAAGTAAATAAATAAATTTTTAAAAGAAACTTTTAAAAAACTTTTTTCTTTCATTCATTCAGCCACAATTAGGAGTATCTGAAACACCTCACCATACACAGAGAGTCTATCTGAAGTATAGATTTTTAAACCGACTTCCTTTGAAACCATGGCAAACACCTTTGATAAACCTACATCCCTGTTTTGTTTCACTTCAAGTTAAAAAATTAAGGTTGGGAGCAGCTAGGTGGCACAGTAGGTGGCTACAGATCACCGATTCTGTAGTCAGGAGGACCTGAGTTACATGTTTCATACTATTTTCTGAGTTTGATGTGCACGTGAGAGAACTTGTTAAAGGAGACTCTTTAAAATAGGATTTTTTTCGTCTCATTGAATCACAATTTTTTATGGTCAAGAAAAATTACACACAGTAGAATACTGTACGTCCTCCATAACTTTGAATCAATTTTGTAATAATAAAGATACAGTCTATTATTGATTATCACCTACAAAAGCCTATCTGTTCCATCTGATATCCTCAAAGATAATCTTGATGCATATGTAGCTTATTCTTATTAAGATGTTGTACAGAAGAAAAAGTAGGCCTACAGGCCAACAGTTATCAATATTATATTGTCACCTTTTTTTGGTAATAGTTTCTCCCACACATTTGGTATCCTCCGACCAATTTTTCATAAGCCTAGAAAACCAATCCCTCAATATCCTCAAAAATTAACAGCCTTCAACATGGATCTCCTTGGTTGCCCTTCACTTGATATATTTTCCTGTATTATGTTTTCTTCAGTGCCATTTCTACTTTATCTATATGCTCTCTGAATTAGTATCATTTTCTTGAGAATACAGCATTTTTTCTTCAAATGAAAGAGAGAATTAATCAAGCTCTCCCACCAATTTAAATTCCTAGATTTGGTGGCAAATACTTCACCAACTGAGTGTTTGTGGTAAATCCATATCCAAACTAGGAAAGAAAAAAGAAAGCATATGAAGAAAATTTACATAGTCAAATAGATTTATTGAAAGGTATTCTTTAAAGCTGTGGGTCTCAGAAGGCTACAAATCTCCAATTCTCTGAACCGTGGGTGTGAAGGGAGGGAAGTAGGGGAAAGGGAAATGAGGGAATAGGAGCAGCTCCAATTAAGGCTTCTAAGCGTTCCCTTTTTGTACAGAAGTGATTCCATCTCTGAAGTCCATTAATGGAAATCAGTTTTCCTTTCTCCCCAGGGAATCTAACATGGTGAGCGGTAGACAACGAATGACTACATGTATCAATACTAATATCTCTGTGCCTAGATCTATACTTTGAGATCTCTGAGCACTGTAATTGATTGAGGGGGACTAAGGAAGACAAAAAAAGTTAAGAAACTGACCCACCTCCATGGCTAATTTGACAGATTTATTGAACAATTTTACATAGAGGCTTGCTTTCATGGGCTGGCTGGGTTCCAAAATAAATTTTTCCAGAGCCTAGATGCCCATTCTTCTGCAGTCATAGCCACAAGCTTATAAGGTGTCTTATACAACCAAAGAAAAAAGGTAACAAAGTTTGTTCATGGCCTAAATTTTTTTAATTTAACTCTTAACTCTCCTGAGCCAGTTTCCATTCTCTTAAGCATACCAAAGGTACAACAAACAGTTTAAAATTAACTCAGGACTTTTTGTTCAGTATTTCACAGTTTAGGGTGTCATAGTAGAATAGGTCCTGTCTTAGTACAATAGGCCCTAACACATATATTCAGAAGTATGTTATTAGAATGCAAATATGGAAAGTCCTACTATCATTGAGGGTGAAAATGTCATAAAAATCTTTAAAACAACTCAAAGGTTCTACCTCAGATCCATCAGACTGTAAAAGACGACAAAGAAAGATAATGGCAATATCTAAAAGGACTATAGGAAGATGTACAAACTATACTACCACTGGGAGACCTGTGAATTGATAATAATTCGGAACTATACTTTATTATATTGAAAGTAATTTGAAATACATATGTATATATATATATATTTATATACAATTATTATTATTATTATTATTATTAACTATATCCAACTGGGACTTAAGATACACAGGCACTGTGGTAGGGAGATCCATCCTGCCCTACCGGAAAGTCAGAGGGGTGAGGGGGAGGACATAGGAGAGAGCACATTGGGGGAGGGGTTATACAGTGGGATGGCTATTTTGAGGTGTTGGGTAGGGGAAAGATGGGGAGAAAATCTGTAAATCAAAGTCTCATGGAAATGAATGATGTAAACAAGAAAATAAATAAATTAATTTTTAAAAACAAAAAAGAAAGTCATTTGAAGCTATACTTTAAAAGACATTAGACAATGACACCATGACTAAGCATACTCCCCAAAGAGATCAAAAAAAGAGTCAAGTGACTCATACGCACAAAAATTTTCATAGTATCAATCTTTGTTGGAGCCAAGAACTGAAAAGAAAGAATGTTCATTAACTATTAAACTAATTATGACATACCCATATATCTGCCAAGCAGTACACCTGCCAAGACAAACCCAAGAACTATATGAACATCATTACAAAATACTTTTTATAAAAATAAAGTCAGATTTAAATAAATGGAAAAATATTAATTGTTCATGAGCCAAGCCAATACAATAAAAATGACAATTCTACCTAATCTACTTATTCCATGCCGTCTCAATTAAATTATCAAAAAATTATTTTATTGAGCTAGAAAAAACTCATGATAAAATTCACTTGGAAGAACAGAAGGTCCAGGATATCAAAGGAATTAGTGGGAAAAACATGTTTAAAGGAAGGAACTCTAGCAGTGCCAGATCTTAAACTGTAATATAAGGTAGCAATTATCAAAATTATCTGGTACTGGCTAAGAAACAGAAGGGTAGATCCGTGGAATAGAACATCTGTTCTATTCTATACAATACACATTAGTAAACTGTTTAAGTAATTTTGTGTTTGATAAATGTAAATATTTAAGCTTTCAGGATAAAAATTCACTGTTTGGTAAAAACTGCTGGGAAAATTAAAAAGCAGTCTAGAAGAAATTAGGTATAGACCAATATCTTATACTATTTCCCAAGATAAGATCAAAACAGATATATGACCTAGACATATAGGGAGTTATCATAAGTAAATCAAAATAATATCAGAAAAATATTATCTATCAGATTTATAGATTAAGAGAAGATGTAATGAATAAACAAGAGGCAGAGAGCACTGTGAGATATAAAATGGATAATTTTGATTATATTAAATTAAAAAGATTTTGTACAAATAAAACCAAAGTAGCCAACATTAGAAAGAAGGCAGAAAGTTGGGGGGGGGGGGGGGGAGGAGGAATTTTACAGTTTCTCAGATAAAGGCCTCATATCTCACATATAGACAGAACTTTGTCAAATTTTTAAAAATATAAGTTATTACTGAATTAATAAATGATCAAAGGATATAAACAGGTAGTTTTTAGAGGAAGAAATTAAAGCAATAAATAATCATATGAAAAAATGCTCCAAATCATTGTTGACGAGAGAAATGCAAATTAAAACAACTTTGAGATATTCACACCTCTCAGATTGGCTAAAATGATAAAAGGAGAAAATAACAATGTAGACTAATTGGGGCATTAATACACTGTTGGTGGAACTTTGAACTAATCCAACCATTTTGGAAAGTAATATGGAATTACACCTAAAGAGTAATAAAACTATGCACATCCATTGACTCAGCAATACCACTTTAGGTCTATTTTCCAAGGTGATCAGGGAAAAAAGAAAAGTACCTATATGTTCTAAAACATTTATAGCAGCTCTCTTTGTGACGGCAAAGAACTGGCAATTGAGAGGATGCCCATAAACTGAGAAATAGCAAAGTAAGTTGTGGTATGACTGTGATGGAATACTACTCTGCTGGAAGAAATTGTGAGCAGGTTAATTTTAGGAAAACATAGAAAGACTTGCATGAAATAATAAAGAGTGAAAAAGAACCCAAAAATGTCACATAAAGTAACAATACTGTGCGAAGAGTAAATGTGAATGACAACTATTCAGAGTTATATGAACATTCAAATCAACTGCAAGGGACTGATGAAGAAAGATGCTATCTACCTCCAGAGAAAAAACTGTTACATAGAACTATGTATTGTTTAATTTCATATATATGTATGTGTCAAATGTTGGGTTTCTCTACTGTGAGACTGGGAGGCAGGGAGAGAAACAGCTTGGAACTTAAATGTAACAAAAAATAAAATAAAATAAAATAAAATTTTAATATATTTATAGCATCACCTTTCGTTATAGCAAAGAATTAAAAAAAATGAAAGTATACACATAAATGAGATCACATAACTAGAGAAAGACAAAGATAATTCCTTGGTACATTGTTTGATCTATCTGAACTTCATCCATTAGACTGTATCTAATCCCCCTATAATTTGGAAAACAAATACTAGTGAGTTACATGAGGCTCAAAGAATTTTTTTTTTTTTGCTTTTTGGAGAGGAGAGGGCAGGGCAATTGGGGTTACTGACATGCCCAAGGTCACATGGCTAGTAAGTGTTAAGTGTCTCAGGCTACATTTGAACTCAGATCCTCCTGACTTCAGGGTCGATGCTCTATTCACTAAGCCACCTAACCACCTCAAGGCTCAAAGAATTTAAGGGATGTAATTATGGACAAAGAAGTAATAAGTGCAAAGAGGGGAGTTAACTCGACTCTAAATTCAGTCCATTCTTAGCTATATCATACTATTTCTAGTACACTATTATTACCACCAAAAAATTTTCTCCTTAACCGTATGTGAATGTTGATATTTAGATGGAACCTAGTACCAAGCTGCAGTGGAAAAGAAAAATAAAGTTACAACAAAACATGACCACTCTCTCCTCATTCATATACATTTCCTCATGGCACATTATTTTCATTCTAGACAGATTAGGATTTTGCTACCTATACTACAATCATCAAATCAAACCTAATACCATCAAGAAAATTAAGAACATGATTATCTAGGCTTTAGTGATATTGCTTTAATTAGTTTCAAAGTCTTGGCCTCTATTTTAATTCCCAATTACATTTTCTACTAGGTGCAAGGCACAGATCCAAATATATTGTTTCTCTGGACATACTATGAGATATATTTAATATTTAAACTGACATATCTGACATCAATCATTTTCCATGTCACTCCAAGCTAGACTTCTACTTAAAATTAAATTAACTGTTGCCATAGCAAGAAGCATTTAGAAATGTTCTTCCAACATTTCTTAAAGAACTAGAAGCCTCTTCTCAACTTGAGTTATAAACTAGCTCAGTCATATCTAATCCTTTTGTTGTTGGGATATATTGTTATTGGTTATTTGATTTTACAAATTTTTCCCATAACCCAGCTCTAAAAAATGTTGAAATGACATAATTATTTTTAAATGCAAGTGAATTTCAATTTGAATTTTTGAGTATTTGTCATCCCACTGTGCAACTCACTAACCTAGAGGCATTGAAGACACTCTGGTTTGTGGGCAAAACAAAAACTGACATCCATGGTACTAGTTTCTTATTTTATCTGCTCATTTACACTTGATAGTGCAATGTCTGACACTCTTACTAAAAGGTTCAACTCAGTTTTAACCAAGAGGAATTGCTCTCTGAGTGGGGTATCCTTTTTTTTTTTAAAGATATTGATAAATTATGATTAGATTGACCCGTTCGACAAAAGGGGAGAGGTGAGGACAGGTAGACAGAAAGAGTTAGAATGACTGAGTTTATACACACAGCCTTTGACACCAAAGGAATTCTACTAACCTCTGTGGTAATCTTTATCCATCCTACTCAAGACTGGTAAATTCAAAGGCATCCAAGATGGTCTTACTCTGTAGCACAGGTTCTTAACTTTTTGTGTGTCCTGGACCCTTATGGCAGTCTGAGGAAGCCTATGGACTCCTCCTCAGAGCAGTGTTTTTAAATGCATACAACACAATACACAGGATTACAAAGGATACCAAATATATTGAAATAATTATCAAAATATTTTTAAAACATATTCACAGACCCCCCCCCATACTCCATGAAATCTATCCATAGATTCCTTTAGGGTCTGTGGACCTCAGGTTAAGCATCCCTGCTCTAGATTAATACATTTGAAAAAGGTATCCACTCCCTTTGTCTAACTAAGTATAAAATATACTCTAATAAATAATTCTTTCAGCCCCCCCACCACCACTTGCAGAGGGAATATTTTCTGGATTACTCTGGTTGCAGAAGTAGGCTAAGACTGAGACTCAAGTGTACAGGAGAGTATATATACCTTCTTATACCCTTTTTGTAATCAAATAATCCACTGTATGCTATTAATAAATTCTAAAGTTAGTTTAGAGGCAGATGTGATTGTGTTTTTGTTCTTTGAAATCCAGATCTAAACTAATATTGACATACTGACAACCCTTTTTTTAACGTAATAGTCTAAGTAAAATACTATAATGTGCCATGGTAGAAAGAAGGGCTAGATATCATTTTTACCCCCAGAAAAGCCACAATTCAAATGAAGTTAAAACAAGTTAAAAGCATAGAGATTAATCAATATATATGTATAGATATATATATGTGTGTGTATATATATATAAAGTTCCTATTATGTACAAGTACTATGGAATATACAATGCCTATGACACAGTCCTCATCCTCAGAAAGCTTAAAAACTAAATACCCTTGAAATAATTTTTAGAAAGAAATTAAACTATTAAATTAAAATTTAGCTGGAAAAATTTGTCTATTCTTAAGAAGACTATATGCACAAATGCATTGAAAATATTTCACAAAACCACCTACCTCCTAAAGTATCTAAAACACATACCTTAATATTAAAATTAAAGTGAATTTAAATATTTTATTAGTTTCAGAAAATTGTGTAAGAGCCCTAGTGAAAGCAGAAAATCCCAAGTTAAAAATAACAGATGTAGTCTAAGTAGAAAAGAGACAGTTAGCTTTGGAAAAAAGAATACTACAAAGTTCACTGGAAACTGTGAAGTCAAAGAGGACAGAGCTGTGAGCAGGGATGCCACCACCTTTGCTACTGAGTTACTGTGGAGGTTACTGTGTAATCCAAATTATATCAGTAGCCTCATCTGTAAAACAGGTTAGTTATAGAGAGACAATAAATTATTATGATTCACTTTATTAACACGAAGCTATGTAAATTCCACATACAGTTACAATGAATATTAAGATAGCATTAATTTAAATTGAGTCCATATCTTACATATGTTCCAGTTCTTTCTGTGTATCTTCCAAAGAAATACCCAGCAACACACAAATGCCCCGTCCAATGGAACTTATCTGCTCCTCTCCAACTAAGAAAAAGACGTAAAAAAGAAAAAACAAATCAGTGAAATTAAGGAACAACTATCAAATTTTATAACTGCAAACAACAATTGTAACAGGATGTTTTAAAAAAAAAACTTTCCACTTCCCATAATTCCTAGAGCTCTATCAATATGTAATACAAAATAGTAGGAGCTAAAGAAATAATCAACTGAATTTACTTTTCATTCCTATTTCACATTTGGAGAAAGTGCTAAATACTTGGACAGAATGATAAATTACAAATAAGGGCATAAGGTGAATCATTTAAAAACAATTCTGAGGCTGCATTTTTCTACTTCAAAATCAATGAGCAGTACCTTAGGGACATTGCTGGATTAAATAAAAACATGTTATAATTTTCTTCTCTTCAGAAAAAAAGTTAACAAATAGCAGAAATTCTGATAGCACAGACTAAATGAAACTCCCATATAGGACAAACATCCCCAATTCCTTTGAAGGATCCTTAGAAGACAGGGCTTCAAGTTCCCTCAGCATCCTGTTTTCACTCCTCTAAAAGGATTTCACCTTGTTAATGTCCCTTCAAAAATGTAGCTTCCATTATATTCCAAGAAGATAAATCAAATAAAGGATACACACATTATATGCATACACTTAGTATTATTCACAAATATATCCATACACACAAATGGATAAAAGAAGAGAGGGTAAGGGAATAAACATTTATACAGTACCTACTACATACCAGGCACTGTGCTAAGTAAGCGCTTTCCAAATATTTTCTAACTATTTTTTTGACTACAACCCTGTAAGGTAGGGACTATTATTTTCTCCATTTTACAACTGAGGAAACTGAGGCAAACAAGAAGTCACATGACTTGCCCAGAGTCACACAGCTAGTAAATGTCTGAGGCAAGATTGGAACTCTGGTATTCTTGACTGCAAGTCCAGTGCTCTACCCATGACGTCACCTCGCTGCTTCTGTACACATAGATATGTACATACATTTATGTACACATATAAACATAAGACATTTGTATTTATACATGTGAATGTACATATATGTCAAATATATCTAGATAGATGAATCTCTAAAAAGACACTGCATTATCATTTGATAATTTGATCATAAAGAAATGGAATAAAATAGGTGTCCACCAATTAGGGAATGGCTGAAACTAAGTATTTTATTTGAATAAAATTTTATGTTACTGAACTGTAAGAAATGACAGACATAAGGAACTTAGAGAAACAGAACAAGACAAACAACACAGAATTTAAGAAGCTGAAAGAAGAAAACATGAATGATTTTACTAATACACATGATTATAGCACTAAAAGGCCTCAGAAAAGTCCTAGTTCAACTGAACTAAAATTAGGAACAGAACCTCAATATTTCAATTAATCAACACTAAGCATACTGAGTGCCTATTTCATGCAGAGTACTGGAGATTACACAATACTTATGACATAGTCCCTTATTGTGAAAGAGCTTAAAAACTAAAAATCCTTGAAATAATTTATAAATAATGTTTTTGAAAATTAAAATTTAGAAATCATCTTGGAAAAATTTAAGTCTATTCTTGAGAAAAATAAATATATAAATGCACCAAAAATATCTCCACCTACCTCCTAAAAGTGCTTCAACAGCATACTTTTGTTTTAATTATATTGCTACTCTCTTTCTCAGATTTCTGAGATATTAGAGTGTAAGCAGGAATTGTTTTTTGCCTTTCTTTGCCTTCCCATATTAGGCACTTAATGCTTGTTGACCAATTAAAAGTGAATTAAACTGAAGAATTATAATGAACTCAATCCAGGAGAACTGATATTGAAAAATACTTCCTGAAAAAAAAGTCAAGAATCTCAAGGGAATTAATGACAAAAAAAGTGAAAAGAAGGGGACTTAAAAGTATCAGATCTTAAAGTATACTACAAAACAACAATCACCAAAATAATCTGGAACTGAGTTAAAAACAGAGAGGTTGATCAGTATGACAGATGTGGTACACAACAAACAGAAGCAAAGAATGACAGCAGCCTAGTGTTTGATAAAACCAAAGATCCCAACTACTGGGACAAGAACTCATTCAGATAAAACTGTTGGTAAAAGCTAGGTATAGCACAACATCTTACAATGTATACCAAGATAAGCTCCAAATGGGTTCATAACTTAGAAAGTAACAAGCTAAACAAATTAGGCAAGCATTAAAAGAAATTACCTGTTATGTCTATGGATAGAGAAAGAGTTCATGACCAAGCAAGAAAAAGGGAAGATCACAAAAAGTAAAATGAATAAATTGATTACATTAAATTTAAAAGTTTTGCACAAGCAAAACCAATATAGCTAAATTTAGAAGAGAAGCATGTAAATGGAGGGAGGAGCGGAATCTTTGCAGCAAGTTTCTGTGATCAAGGTCTCATTTCTAAGATATTTAGGGAACTGATTCAGAGTTATAAGAATAAAAGTTATTCTTCAATTGAAAATGGTCAAAAGAAAAAACAGGCAGTTTTTAGAGGAAGAAATCTAACCTATCAATAGACACATAAAATGCTCTAAATCACTCATAATTTTAAAAATATGAATTAAAACAACTCTGACGTACCTCCTCTCATCCCTCAGATTCACAAACTTGTCCAAAAAAAGGAAAATAGCAAATCCTTGAGGAAGGGAATAAACAGCTATATAGCATTTTCTATGTGACAAGTGCTATGGGAAAACAGTCTGTAAGGGCTATTGGAAAACAGGTGAATTTGTTTTCCTTACAGTAGAGCCATGAATGGATCCAGTATTTCTGAAAAATAATTTGAAACTATGCAGGAAAAGCTATTAGACTATTCTTACCTTTTGACCCAGTGATACCACTATACCCCAAAGAGATCAAAGAAAGAGGAAAAGGACCTGTATGTAAAAAATATGTGTGTGTGTGTGTGTGTATTTATAATCACTGTATTTGTGGTGGCAAAGAATTAAAATGGTGGGAGGAGAAACACCTATCAATCGGGGAATGGCCAATCAAGTTCAATAATGCCAGGCATTGTGCTAAGCACCAGTATATGAATGTGATGGAAAACTATTATGTTATAAGAAATGACAAAGGGGATGTTTTCAGAGAAGCCTAGGAAGACTTACCTGAACTGATGGAAAGTGAAGAATCAGGAGAACAATTTATACAATTACAACAATATTATAATGACAAACAAATCTGAAAGACTTAGGAACCCTGATCAACACAGTGAAACTGCGATCAACACAATAACCAACTACAATTTGAGAGGTCTTGCTACTAAACATGCTACCAAACCTCCTAACAGAGAAGTGATGAACTCCAGGTAGAGATTGAGACTTTTTTTTGGGTAAGGTCATCGTGGAAATTTTTTTGCTTATATACATATTTGTAACCAGGATTTTGTTTTCCTTTTCTTTCAACTTCAGGTTTTTATTTTCTCTTCCTTACACTTGCAACAGCCTCCTAATTGGTCTTCGTGCTTCTAGTCTCTCCCCTCTCCAATCCATCCTCTACACAAAGTTGCCAGATTAATAATCCTACAACATAGGTTTGAATATATTACTCCCCTTCTTCTAAGGTCCATATTTTTTTTCATTGACTTGTTTATTTACTTATAGTTTACAAGATTCAGTTCCACAATCCCTTGAGTTTCAGATTTTCTCCCCTCCCTTTCCCCCCCGCCATGGTGGCATGCAATCATGTATAAGATCTGCAAATATTTTCACACTGTACAATAGTCTGGTTGTATAGAAGAGTTGTAACCAATGAGTGAACACTGGGAAAAAAGAAACAAAAGCAAACATGAAAAAGAACGATAGCATGTATTGCTTCCTTCTCTATTTGAACTCTTGTCTTTCTAGATCTTTCTCTGAATGTAGACATCTCCTTCCATCCTGAGACTTATAGAGTTGTCTTATAATTGTGTGTTGCTGAAAACAGTCCAGTTTATCAAGGTTGGTCATCACACATACGATGTGTCTGTGATTGTGTACAAATTCTTCCTGGTGGGGGCGGAGCCAAGATGGCGGCGTAGCAGCAGCAACATATCGCAGCTCTCACATAGCCACCCCAAAATACCCATAAAATAGGACTCTAAACCAATCCTAGAACTCCAAAATGCACAAAAAGATACTTCCCACTAAAGTCAGCTCAGCTACGAGGAACCATATCAGCACTGCGAACCAAAACCAGCCTGGCCTGAAGCCGCGGCTGTGCCCCGGGGCCCCTGGACAGGAGGAGCAGAGGAGCGGATTAGTGGCAGCTGCGAGCAGTGTTCAGAACTAGGTCAGTGGGAATTGTGGGGAGAAAAGCATCTGGCCGAAAGG
>CM053581.1:133145860-133189367 GCA_028627135.1 Pseudochirops cupreus
TCCATAATCAAATGTTATGAATGTGTATCTATCTATCTATCTATATATATATATATATGCAATTATTATTATTATTATTATTGACTACATCCAACTGGAACTTGAGATACACAGGCACTGTGGTTGGGAGATTCATCCTGCCCTATGGAAAAGTGACATAGGAGAGAATAGACTGGGGGAGGGGGGACACACTGGGATGGCTGTTTTGGGGCGGTGGGTGGGGGAAAGAGGGGGAGAAAATATGTAACTCAAAATCTTGTGGAAATGAATGATGCAAACTAAAATAAAATTTTAAAAAAAAAATTCTTCCTGGTTCTGCTCTTCTCACTTAGCATCAATTTGTATAGGCCTCTCCAGGTAATTATGAAGTCCATCTCCTTCCCTTTTCTTATAGCACAATAGCATTCCATTACATTCATATACCATAATTTGTTCAGCCAGTCCCCAATTGATGGGCATCCCCTATATTTCCAGTTTTTTGCAACCACAAAGAGAGCTGCAATAAATATTTTTGTACATATGGGTCCTTTTCCCACTTCTGTGATCTCTTTGGGATATAATCCCAAAAGTAGTAATGCTGGGTCAAAGGGTATGCAATTATTTATAGCCCTTTGGGCATAGTTCCAGACTGCTCTCCAGAATGGTTGTATCAGTTCACAACTCCACCAACAATACATTAGTGTTCCAATTTTTCCACATCCTCTCCAGCATTTGTCATTTTCCTGTTTTGTCTCCTTAGCCAATCTGACTGGTGAGATGTGGCACCTCAAAGTTGTTTTGATTTGCATTTCTCGAATTAATAGTGATTTAGAGCATTTTTCCATATGCTGAAAGATATCTTTAATTTCTGCCTCTGAAAACTGCCTGTTCATTTCCTTTAACTATTTATCAATTGGGGAATGACTTGTATTCTTATAAATTTTACTTAATTCCCTGTATATTTTAGAAATGAGGCCTTTCTCAGAGACACTAGTTGTAAATATTCTTTCCCAGGGTCCATATTTTAAAAAGTAAAAAGTTCAGCCTCTAGAAGGACATTACTGATAATGAAATTGAATTAACTGTCTCCAGTCAGTCTTGGTCAGACTCCACCCAGTCTTACAAGGAATTTAAAGTGGAGAAGTTCTACTCAGCTTTGAGTGGAGATAAATTCTCTTACTAAACTGCCCAAAACTGCCAGTGGTCTGGGTATAGAAATAAGATTCTCGGTCCAAGAGTGACATGATATCACTCTCAGACCCTTATTTTTAATATAGCCTACCTCCTACTGTGTTAATCAATCAGAAGTGATTGCCATTCCTCCTCCAAAAGAACATATAAGCCCTGAGTATGATTGTCTTTGATCTAAGAGAAAGCCAATTTACCATCTTTTTATTAATAACTAATGCTAGCCTTAATTAATAAAATTATTAAATTACCCAGAAATCATGTTTCTTAAACCTTTTTAATTATCACAAAACAAAGACAAAGTGATCCCAGGACCTGACTGCCTCAGCTTCCCTAAGTTTCTTTCCCCTCTACACACAATATCCAGGTCTCTCATCCTTCCTTATAAAATGGATTATCTTCCCCTAAAAGGAGACCAAACTATCTTGGGGCTTCCCCCCAGCTTCCTGGTCACCTAAAGGCATTAAAGGTCCCAGTCACATGGGATTAGAACTCTTCCAAGTGGGTGAATTTTTGAACACCACTTGAGTCACCATGTTCACCATTATCCTGCCCTGGATGACCAGATTTATTTTGGGATTTCCACGTAGAAGTGAGGGGGTTAACGTCCAAAGAAACTAAGTACCACTGTGTCCTCGTTGTATATCTTTGCTGTGTTAAAGATAACTGTTCCATGATTTGTACCTCATTTTAATCCCACCACGAAACCTGAACTGAGAGAGTGCTAGAGTTGACTCCAACAGAGAATAAGAGCCACTGAGAAAGGTCATTTTTTTCTTAAATTTACCAAAATGCATTTTTTAAAAAAAAAACAGAATCGGATAAAGTTTACATTAAACTCCATGGAGGATGTAAGTGAAACTTGAAAAAGAATTTTACAGAATGAGAATCCTAGGAAAGGCTACAATGTGTATCAGATTAAAGGTACCCAATACCAATGGAATGACACCTTAATAGATACTGCATTATACAAGGTAGACAAACAACAAACACATTTTTGGTATTTCTTTTTTATAAATGAACATATTTCTAATACCAAAAAATTCTACTCTCTAATAAAAGTAAAATTACATAATGTTTTAATTAACGTTTCAAAGCTGCCGATGAACAGTCACATTCAAGGGCACAATTTCCAAATCTTACCTAGGGTTTATAAATACTTTGTCAGGTCTGTGAATGGTAAGTACTAACGGAGTTTTTTGTTAATTGAGGAATGGCACAAAAATGGTTGCTTTTTGGTCTGTGCTATTGAAATGGATAGAAGAAATCAATTCTGACAGGTAATGGATTCAGAACTTTGGTTCTTACTCACCTTTGGGGGTTCAATAGTTCTATTTCTTTTATAAACCTTTAAAGTGAATTCATTCTAGAGTTGCTTTCAAAGATAATGGTATTTTTAAACAATATATGAGAACAGTCATGGCTGTCCTTCCTCTTTTTTCTCTGTATTCTATCACTTAATCATTTTATCAGCTCTTTGCAGACGATTCCCAAATGTTCCAGCATCTCTCCTGAGCCAAATAACAAACTGCCTGTAAGACATTTCAATCTGGATGCCCCACTGACATTTCAAACAACATATCTGAAAAAGAATTGATCTTTCCTCCTCTCCCCAAAAAATAACCCTGGGACTACCATGCTTTCAGTCACCCAATTTCACAGTTTCAACATCTTCCTCAATTCCTCCCTCACCCCACATATCTAGTCAGTTGGCAAATCTTTGTTTTGACCCACACATCATTTGCCTCCACTACACTCATACAGCTATCACCCTAGTTTAGACCTGCATCACCTCTCACCTGGATATTAGTCTCCCTATCTCAAGTTTTTCCCCACTCTTAACAAATCCATCCTCCACACAATGGCCAAAGGTGATTTCTCTAAAACACTGCTGTGGTCATGCCTCCTTCTCAATAAACTCCAGTGATTCTCTATTATCTCTCAGATCCACTGAAATCTTCTTGTTTGGCATTTAGGTATCTTCTCAATCTAACCCCTTCACACTGTCCCAGTGTTCTTACACTTGACTCTTCACATATTATATTTCAGTCAAACTGGCTTACTCATTGTTTTGCATACATGAGATAGCATCACAATTCCTTCTTCGCACTTGTACCCTGGCTGGCCCCAATGCCTGGAATGCACCCCTACCTCATTTCTCTCTCTCTAAGAAATCAGGACTTTCAAGACTCAATTCAAGCACCATCTTTTACAAAAATTCTGCCAACCCTCCTTCCCAAAACTACCAGGTATTAATTGTATGTACATATTTGTGTATGTGTGTATTCCCATAAATGTACATACCGTCTCTTCTCCCCTGCCACCCTCATAATGTAAGCTGCTTGGGAGCAGGAACTTTTTTAAGTTTTTCTTTTTTCTAATCCCTTGACTAATTGATTCCAAATTCCTTTTTCCTGTGATCTTCACTTTAGCGATTTATCAAATAGGCCATGGAGTGGAAAGAACTGGACAGACTCTTAGCGTTGAGAAAAGGAGACAGTGAGCTCCCTTTCACAAGAAGATTTCCCGGGGCAAAAACTGAGTGACCACTCAAGGATGTAAAAGGGATGGGGGGGGGAGGGAGGAGAGGGGAAAGAAAGGCTATGGATTAGTCTAGATGGCTTCTGAGGTCCCCTTTCCAACCCTGAGATGTTGTGATTCTGTGGGAAAAAAATGTCCTGTACCCTCAGGTCCATGGAGTAAGAGAACCTAATCTTGTGAGATACAAAAGTCAACCAAACTTTAAGAGCCTACTACCTGCCAGACAGGATTCAAAGCACCAGGGATACCAAGAAAGGAGTGAAAGTAGTCCCTGTTCTCATGGAGCTCACAGTCTAGACTAGAGGATGGAGAGGACAAGCAAACAATTTTGAAACAGAGTATGTTGCCTCTAGTTAAGGGAGGTCTCTAGGTGGGGGTAAGCTCTGGGTGGGTGGTCTCCAAATGGGAGGCAGTCTCTAGGTAGAAGTGGTCCCTCTCTAGATGGGGGTAGTCCCTGGGTGGGTGGTCTCCACGTGGGAAGCCGTATCTCTCCAGGTGGGGATGGTCTCTCTTTAGATGAGGGTGTCGCAGGTGAGAATGTTCTGTCTCGCTAGGTGAAAGTAGTTTCTTTCAGTCTCAAGGCGGGGGTGGTCTCTCTAGATAGAGGTGGTCTCTGAGTGTGTGGTCTCTAGGTAGGGGGTGGTCTCCTGGGAGGGAGAGTCTCCTCTCTCTAAGTGGAGGTGGTCTCTGAGTGGTCTCTATGTGGGGGTGGTCTCTTGAGAGAGAAAGTCTCTTCTCTCTAGGTGGGGTGGTCTCTCTCTCGCTAGGTGGGGGTGGTCATGGGGGGGAGTCCCCTCTGTCTAGGTGGGGGTGGTCTCCTGGGAGGGAAAGTCTCCTCTTTTTAGGTGGGGTGGTCTCTCTCTAAGTGGGGGTGGTCTTTCTTTAGGTGGGGGTGGTCTCTAGATGGGGGTGGTCTCTAGATGGGGGTAGTTTCCTGAGAGGTCTCCTCTCTCTAGGTGGGGTGGTCTCGGCGCAGGGTCCGCCCACAGGGCCAGGCCGAGTCACGCCGGGCTCCACGCCGGAGGGTCATTGCCAGTCAGTGAGTCCAGCCACAAGCTCTGGCAGCCTCCCGCCAAGGGTAAGCAAGGCTGAACGGGGCGGAGCAAGCGGGTCTTTCCGGGGCGTGCAAACCCCTCTCTTTGGCCAGAAAAGCCTTGGCGGGAGGGGCACACCGGCGCCCGGCCCAGGCCCGGGGTCCGAGGCGCGGCGCAGGCCCCGGCCGGCCCCGCACTGACCTGTGACGCTGGCCCGCGTGACGCGCTGGATGATGGCCTTCATGGCAGCTCCGTCCCGCCGAAGGCGGCCCGAGCGAGACTGCAGAGGTAGCGCTGGGGCCTGGCTCCTGGCCCCAAACTACCCGCTGTTCCTCCTCTTCCTCCTCCACCTCCTCCCTAGCGAGTCCTCCCCATCGGCCCACGCTGCGCCGGCGTCTCCGCGGCTCCTGCCGCCCCCTAGGGGCCACCCCCGGCAGCGCCCCCGCCTGTCCCCAGGTGCGGCGCTCACCTGCCGGGTCGAGGTCGCCTTCGCTGAACTCCCGTCACTTGAGGGCGGTGGCGCGGGGAGCCTTGGAGCAAGCCAAGGTCACCCGGCCAAGAGGGAGAGAGACCAGGGCTGGCGGAGACCTCCCGGTCATACAAGTTCTTTAAACGGACCAGTTACTTCAAAGAGCTGTGATCTCATTGGTACCCAAGGGGTGACCCACTTACGTCTCCAATGTGGAAAAAAAAGACGAAGAACAACAGCCACAAAAATCTCCACTTCTGGTTAATCTAGTTGCATTTTAAACGCTAGAATAGAATCCCGAAAACTTAATCCACTCTGCTTCATGACAGCAAGTCAATTTATAGACATAGTATTTTATGAATGATCTTTTAAATAAAAGGTTGGAGTTTAGATCACCTTCTGCTGAAAACAGATAACCCCTGCAGCACTTTCGTAAATGGTCTCCAGGAGCTAGCTGTTTGACAGCCACAGCAAAGAAACAGGACCCTTTCAGCAAGCCGTCCGTACTGGGGCCTCTCAGAGTCAAAGGGGCCGTTTAGACCTCTTCAAATGTTTGAAGGATTGTCTTATGGAAGAAGGATTGAATTTTTGTTTAGCAGGTGCCAGAACTAGGAGAAGTGTGTAGAAAATAGTTGATTTGAGCTTTCTTTTGTTAGGAAAAACATTAAAAAGCAACTAACCATGTCAAAAAGCAGAGTGGGCTTCCTCAGGAGAGAGGGTGGATTTACCCTCCTTGGAGGTCTTCAAGCAGAGGTGTCAAGATGATCCCTTATCTGGGATGTTATAATGAAGCTTCCTTTAACCTGTGGGTTGGAGGACATGGTTTCTGAAGTTCCTTCCAATTCCATAATGAACTTCTCAGAATTTAGCTAAAGGAATCTTTAGGACCGGACAGAGCTTTTATTCCACTGAGGTAGGCTTTGAGAGCTGTGGGGCATATCTACATAACAATGAGGCCTTCCTGACTTATTGTTAAAATACTTAAAACATTATAGACATGTGGATTTTCAGTGTAGCAAACACAAATTCCAGTACTAGACTTGGCTTAAAGTAAAGGCTCTTCACACAACAGTTACTTCCAATGTTCCCATCTTTGGCTTTTTTTTTCTTCCCCCCCAAAAAAAACCCTTCCACTTGCTTGCCCTGCAGTTAGACTCTGTGCTTATCTTGCACAAATATGGTATAACAAAATTGGATGGAATCACAACCATCATCCAGTGAAGTAAGCTGTGTGGAAAGAGGACCCACCATCCTCACCACCACTACCAGCTGTTGACCCACTGCCACCAAAGGAACAGTAGCATCTTCAGACCACTGGCCCTGCTCCTAGTTCATAGCCCTAAACCATCATCCAGGGAAGCAGCTCTTCTAGAGAAGGGATCAGCTTCTGCTGACCAGTTGCCACCTGTTGTTCTGTCATTTTAGTCATGGCTGACTGTGACCCCATTTGGGGTTTTCTTGGCAAGGTTACTGGAGTGGTTTGCCATTTCCTTCTCTGGCTGGCTTATTTTACAGATGAGGAAATTGAAGTAAACAGAGTTAACTGACTTGCCCAGGGTCACACAGCTTATAAGTTTCTGAGGCTGGATTTGAAGACAGGTCTTCCTGACTCTAGGCCTGGCATTCTATCCATTGTGCCATCTTGCTGTCCCTAACTACCACCTACAGGGCAGGTAAGCTAACTTTTTGAAGCAGCATGTGCCAGGCAAGGCAAACGACTGCTACTACCCTGACCACTACTTATCAACTGCCATATAGTTTTATCAATGGAAATCACATTTTAAAAAGATATACCCTAAGGATCAGGGGGCCTTTCCATCTGCTCTGTAATTGAAACTACCACTATGTGTTGTCTCCCATTCAAAATGCAAGCTCTGGAGAATAGGCATCATCTTATTGTTCTATCCCCATTGCTTAGCATGGTCTTTACACATAGTAAGTGCTTAATATTGCTCCCAACTTGGGTTATTTTAGGAAATCTCTAAAGCACAACCTTCTTTTGGTTAATGTCTAGGTCAAAGGGACCCCAAACTCCCATTAATTCTCAAGGTACCAAAGGATATTGGATATAGGACAGCCTTTATTTCACTCCATGGAAAGTACAAAAGATACAAAGAACTCAAAGGAGTCCATAAAAAGAAAGTACTCAACAGTTTCCCCAAAATAATCCTATTATAGAGGCTTCTGAACAAGCAATTACCTTGCCATCTGACATGCACTGTCTAAATAACTCACTGGCTCTTCAATCCAAGTAGGATACTGCTAAGAAACTATGAAAACAATTGTCTTTCCCTAAATGAGACTACTACAGTAAATATCCTTCTCTCTCCAGAAGGTCTGATCTTAGAACTTTCGAAGTTCAAAATCCAGGGTTACTCAGAAAGTGCTGGTCAGGAAATCTCCCTTCTCTGGTTAGAAGGCTAAATTTCAGAGAATTCCTAGAGAATGCCTAGAGAATTCATAATCTCATAATTCGTAATCATCATCCACATAAGAAGTGGGGTTCACGAACATTGTTCATGAACTACTTCTTGGGCAAAGCCGGCATGCACATGCCTACCTCTTCCATATACATCTACAAAAAATTTATCAATACTTCAGCTACTGTCATGTCTTGGGCTGCTAAGTCAACTACCAGGTCTTTAGGCTTTCTCTTAGTCTTATAAAGGAAAGAAGAAAAGGTATCCAAGAACATGGGGTTCAAGAACTCCCCCTCATGTGACTTGGGCAAGTAAATAAAGCTTATCATGTGCTTTTATTACAAGTTGCCATCAACTGCTGGGGGTGGAGGGTGAGGAGAGGGGTTGCTGCACTCTGGAAGGAGGCAGAGAAAGAGAAATGGCCTCCAAACTATAAACCATGAAGTGGGGTGGTTCCTATGTCAAAAGTCCCCGAGTTTCAGTCTGCCAATCATCCTGAAAGGACTATGACTTGTGATTTTATCAGGTTAATTATGGAAACTTATCCAATTAATCAGGGACTCTAGTGATCAACTCCACTTAACATGGCTTATGAGACCCAGGCAAGTCACTTGGCCTCTGGGCCTCAGGTTCATTATCTGTAAAATGGAAGGGTTAAACTAAATAACTTCTAAGATTCTCTCCAATCCTAAATCTATGATCTCTATGATCTTTTTTTTAGTTGTAGATGGGACTACATGGCCTCTGAGGTTCCTTCCAGCCTGAAATTCTGTCTTTCTGTCGATCATAAAGACAATTAAGTTAACTAATTCTATTCAAAGAAGCATAGATTAGTGATAGGGTAAGCAATTTAAATGAAATAAGCCTATTTGAAAGCGGAAGACATAGGTACTTTCATTCAGGGAGAGTTGATCTAATCTTACTGAGTTAATAAATCAACAGGGAAGAGCTTCAATTAAGGAAAGCAGCATTAATCGAAGACAACTTCCTTTGATTTCTTCCTGGGGGTTCCTGATGAAGTTCAAGATGTCACTCTCAGTACTGGGGGAGCCACTGATTAGTCTGGGTAAGCAAATTGGAAGCAGACTGGAAGTGACAACTGAAAGTAAATTAGTGACAAGGCAAGTTCATGATAGAGTTTTATTTACTACAGTTTCCTACAGAAAATTCAGGTTAATAGTAAATAAGCAAGGAAGTCTTTATCATGAAAAGAAAATAATAACATTTATCATTCAGTCCCACTTGTCTCTTCTACTCTGGAAGTCCTTAACAAATCTTCGCTTTACAAGAAATTAGAAAGGATCACTAGTGTGTCGAGGAAGAATTAGAATAAATGTGGAAAAATTGGGACACTAATTTACTGTTGGTGGAATTTCTAACTGAACCAACCATTTTGGAGGGTAATCTGGAAACATACCCAAAGAGTTATTAAACTGCCTATATCCTTTGACCCAGCAATACCACTACTGACCTATTTCCAAAGAGAAAAAGGAAACTAATCTGTATGTTCTAAAATATTTATAGCATCTCTCTTTGTGATGGCAAAGAACTGGAAATTGCAAGGATGCCTATCAATTGGGAAATGGCTAAACAATTTGTGGTACATGATTGTGATGGTATATTACTATGCTATAAGAAATGATGGGCTGATTGATTTTAGAAAAACATGGGAAGACTTTCCCAAAATAACAAAGAGTGAAATGAGCAGAACCAAGAGAACATTGTATATAGTAACAGCAATGTGGTTTTAAAGACAGCTTTGAGCAACTAAGTCATTTTGAGTACTATAAATACTCAAAATCAACTGTATAGGACCTATGAAGGAAGATACTATCAACTTCTAGAGAAAACTGATATATATATGTATAGCATGGTGATATATATATATATATATATATATAAATATACATATGTAATATCAAGCACCAGCAGCTTTCTAGAGGAATGCTGCTGTGAACAGCTTTCAAGGTTTTGATTACAAGTATAGTGAATTCTCCATTTATTCAGTAACAAATTAAGGCAAAACATTCATAGAAAATCAAAATACAGCATTCACTATACAGCTCAACAACTTAACATTAAAATGGCCATGTAATTTTCACCAACATGGTCATATAGTTTGTTTGTTTTTGCTTTTTGGAGGGCAATTGGGGTTAAGCGACTTGTCCAAAGTCACAAGGCTAGTAAGTGTGTCAAATGTGTGAGGCTGGATTTGAACTCAGGTCTTCCTGACTCCAGGGCCAGTGCTCTATTCACTGTGCCACCTAGCCACCCCCCTCCTCCCCCTTCATATAGTTTTAAACAAAGTACATTCGTTTAGTAACTCAATCATTTAGTAAGTCCTCAATTCAATCACAAAGTACTAAGGTTAAAGTTCTCTTTTAAACAAGGTGCATTCACTTAGTCAATCATAAAGTCCACCCTAGGTCACACCATCTTAATTTCTTCATCAAAAAGTCTTCCTTCTTAAAAAAAAAAGTACATTCATTTTGTCAATCACAAAGCAGAAAGGCCATCCACCCCTAGGTCACAACTAGGTTATAATATCATCAGTCAGCATTAAGTACCCAAGGAGAGGTCTGTTCATCTTGACTCTAGGCAGATTCTCAGCTTCCGTGGCTCCCCTTCCCACAGTTTTTGTTCCTGGGAAAACAAAGCTTAACAAAGCCACAATAACATTCATCAGCATTGCTGGTGTCCTCATCAATTCACTTGCTCCCTATGAAATCAACCTAGACCCAACAACAAGGTCTAAGGCCTCTATCAACAAATAAATCTGTTAAAGACAGACAAAAGTCTGTCAGACAGACGAAGTACCGGCACCACAGTCATACCTCCTTAGTTCTTGGCAGCTCCAACTGGCCCTCAAAAGTCCTGGGCAACTCTGGCTGACCCTCAGAAGTCCTCAGCAGCTCCCAACAGTTCTCTCTCACTCTCGGCAATTCTGGCTTCTGACAGTTCTCTCTCTCTTAGCATTCTTATTCCTGGCAACTCTCTCTCTCTCTCTCTCTCTCTCTCTCTCTCTCTCTCTCTCTCTCTTTTTCTGCCTCCATGATGCTACTCCCAGAAGTTCTTCTGGCCTCTCTCAGCTTGAGCTTTTCCCTGTACGGGGCACCAGCTCCTCCCTGTTCAGCCCCCTCTCCTCACGTCAACAAGTCCATCCCACTGTGGGATTCATAAGCTCTGGGTCTTAACACTTAACCTGAAACCAAGTGCTAAGTACCTGTTAGCTTACCAATACAAGGGGATCTTCAAATTCTGTTACCATTACAACACATTTGTGTCTAATACAGTGGTTCTCAACCTGTGGGTTATGTTCAATTTGTAACAATGAAAATACATCCTGTATATCAGATAGATTCATAACAGTAGCAAAATTACAGTTATGAAGTAGCAACGAAAATAATTTTATGGTTGGGGGTCACCACAACATGAGGAACTGTATTAAAGGTTGCAACATTAGGAAGGTTGAGAACCACTGGTCTAATATGTAGCCATCTGTAGGGCAGGGTGGGGAGGAAGGGAAAAAAATATAAAAAGTGCATATCAGAGAATAAAAAAAATTTAGGAGGCATAAAAAGCAAAGCAGTTCTGAAAATGATGCATAGTACGTATTGAATATTTTTTCCAAAAAAGTAAACCCTGTGAAATGTAAATTTATAGTTTTGTAGAGAATTCTCTTTTTATGTTGTGCTGTGTATATGGAAATGTTCTTTTTTTTGTCTTTAAGTATTTAAGTTCAAAATGAAAAAAACTCTTATAAAAAAAGAATTATAATAAAAAGGCAAGGAAAGAATAAAAAAGGAACAAAAAAGGCAAAAGTGATTACAATAACTTGTTTTAAATTACTAATGTAATGTTCAATGTTCAATGAACCCAAATGGTCAGCTCTATGAAACAGTACTCAGCCTAGTTCTGTAACACTATTTTCTTTACTGAACTGCTTTATTTCTCATTATTTCTATTTTGCCATCTGAAAATATGAATATTTAATTTAATGCCTTTGGGAGAGATGGGAGGTTGTTGCTAATACCAATAGGATAAAGTATGTCAAGGCTCTCAGCATATTATAGAAAGAAAAAATGAATAGATGGAAAATACAGTTATTATGGGCCTATTATATGAAATTAGCACTATGCTAATTTCAGGGGATATAAACACAAGCAAGTCAGTCCCTGCCCTCAAGGAGCTTACATTCTAATAGGGAAAACAATGCCCATAGGAAAGAGACAACCAGGTGTAACATTTCAAATGTGGAAGTTGAGAGACCAAAGAGATTGAAGTAATAGGACAATTGATTGAGATGTTGGTAGTGTTGAGGAAGGGGAGGAGTGGTAAATGCCACTCTGACATGGAGAGGACCAGCAAGTAGTGTAGGATCTGATAGTGAGCAAGATAAGATAAGGTGAAATGCTCCCCAATCTGAACCCAGGATTACAAGGCTAGAGCCTTGAGTTCTGGATAAAGATAAAGGCTAGAGGTTCCAAAGGCAGGAAGTACAAAGATATTTAAGTTTCAAGGCTCCATGATTTCCCTGGCTTTCAACCATTTCAATTTAAATTGTGCTCCTAAACAAAAATTTCTGTAAAGAACTCATTACCTCCAGTAAATGCCAAAATAAACAGATTTTTCTTGAGCATCAGTCCTGAATTACCAACTGGCTATTAGACATTTTTTAAATTATTAACTGCATCACCAAAAAAAAGGGAACATTTCTATACACTCAGCAGAACACAAAAAGATAATTCTCTATGAAACTAAATCTCCATTTCATACCACTTGATTTTTTAAAATATCTATATAATATTACATATATGCATAAATGAAATGCATATTACATATATACCTATGGTTAAATGGAATTGGAGTGCTAGTCACTGACCCCTAATAAATGTGGGGAATATAACTGGTGGAGGCTTAAACCAGTAAAAGACATGATCAGATCCCTCAGGATACCCTAGCACCCTGAGGGGAAGATGAACCTGGTCCTGAGAGAGAGTGGGGCAAAGCACATACAATATATATAGTGGGTGTAGTGGACAAAAGGCTGGACTCTGTAAGTCAGGAAGCCCTGAGTTTCTTCCCAGAGTAGTTATAAGGATAAAATAATATTTCTAAAGCAATCTGCAAACCTCAAAACACCACATGAATGTTAGGTATTCTATTACAAATTCTGCATATTACTTTCAAAACTATATATTATTTGTCTGTGCTTCCTTCTGAATTTCCTTATGTAGATCTGAAAAATGTTTCAAAGGCACTGAGTTTATGGATGTTAAAAAGAGAAAAGAAACAATCCCTGCTCTTAAGGAACTTATAGATCAAATATATAAAGAACAAATACAAGGTAGTTAGGGAAGAATGGCACTGGCGGTTGGAAGGATTGAGAATGACTCTGTAGAAGGTGTGCTTGAAATGAAGAGAAGAGAGTTCTGGGGGACTCCCAGTGCAAAGGCAGAAAGACAGAAGTTAGAGTGCCATCTATAAGTAGCAAAAGAGAAGACCAGTATGTCTGAAACTTAGAGCTCACGAAAACTTAGGTTGTAACCAGACTGTGAAGGGCTTTCAAGGTAAAACACAGGAGAAGTCTGTATTTTATTCTAGAGGTAATAGGTAGCCAGTGTGTTTAATGAAAATCACTTTGGCAGCTAGATTTCGAAGTGCCTTGAAGCACGGAAACCAAATTAGGCCAGTGCAGTAGTCCATGTGAGAGAAATGGCAAGATTTGACACTTGACTGGTTATACAGGGTGAGAGAAAGTAAGTTGAGGATAATGCCAAGGTTATGCACCTGGGGGACTGCAACAATAATGATGTTCTTGAGAGAAATAGTTAAGTTTGACAGAAAGGTAGGATTGGAGAGAAAGGTAATGCTGAATTTGAGATATCTCAGGAATATATTGTTTCAGATGTTCAACAAACCCATGGCAATGCACGACAAGAGCTTAAAAGATACTGGGGTTAAATATTCAGGTCAGCAAATCATCTGCATAGACATAATTAAACTCATTGAAGGACATAAGGTCACTAAGACAGAATGTAAAAAAAGAGGACCGGCCAAGACAAACCCGGGGAAACACCCAGAAGTTAGGGGGTGTGATACCAAAAAATTTTTATTCAATTGTAATAATGAAAAAAGGTTAAACAAACCAACACATCAACAGACTGCCCATATGCACATATGCAGTGCCCCATACTGATAGTATCCCACCTCTGCACAAAGGTACACCTTCTCAACTCTTCTCCAGGGCCAAGCTGCTTAATCATAATAAATATGTAGCATTCAGATTTTTTTGGTTCTTTCCACTTACTTTGTTGTAGTCATTATGTATATTACATTCTTTGTTCTGCTTGTATTACTGTATCAGTTCATATAAGTTTTCTCATGCATTTTTGTTCTTCAAAATTATCATTTATCATTTCTGTATGGGCTTTCACATACATTCCTGTTTGGCTTACTAATTTTAAAGAAATGGAATACAGTAAAATATCCTTAGCTAAAAACTTGACTCTGCTAGTGGAGTAAACAAACATTTACTAAACATTTATGTCTTAGGTGCTAGAGATTTTTGAAAAAAGCAAAAACAGAACTTGTGATCAAAATACTCACCATCTAATGCCTAAAATTATTACTAAACATAATTTTGTTTCTTTGATAACTTACAAGGCCCTCAGTATCTCATAGTGCCTCGGGTTGATCGTGAACATAAAGTCATCATTATGTAAATACTAATACTGTAATAGATTTAGGAGACTGTACTGAATCTGTATTAAGTTAATGTCAGTATCAAGGGATCATAGGATCAAGGGCTGAGACTTCAGTACACCTCTAACCCCTTCATTTTACTGATGAAAAAACTGAGGCCTAAGGAGCTTCAGTGATTTGTCCAAGGCCAACTAAGTAGGGCATGTCAAATGTTGGGGTCTGAACCTCAATCTTGTTATTCCAGAGCCAGCATTTTCTATTATATCTTACTATCTCCCACTCAGACTATTTTTATCCCTTACTTAAAAAAAATTATTTCATTAAATATTTCCCAATTACATTTTAAAAAAAATTTTAACCTTCATTTTTTAAAATTTTGAGTTCCAAATTTTCTCCACCTTTCCCCCACCCCTTGAGAAGGCAGAAATCATGTAAAACATAAAAAGCAAAAAAAAAATGCTGAAACACTGGATAGCTTTAAAAAAAAGCTTATCACCAAGCATTTAAGACCTTACTTTGTTGCCTGGCATTATGCTAGGTCAATCCTATTACAATGCTTTAAGACTGAATTAACTAAAAGTGAATGCATCTGAAAAAATTACCTTGTGCTGCTTAGAGGCAGCCAAGTGACACAATGGATGAAGTGCTGGGCTTGGAGTAAGGAAGTCTTCAAGTTCAAAGCCAAACTGAAAACATTTACTATGTGACTCTGGGCAAGTCACTTAATCTCTGTTTGATTCTGTTTCTTTATCTGTAAAATGGTGATAATAATAGCATGATATCCCAGGGTTGTTGTGAGGTTTAAATGAAAAAACAATTGTAGAGTACCTGGCACTGTGCCTGGTACAGTGGCACTAATAGTACACGTTAAAAATTGATTGTTCCCTTCCCTTGACAACATTAATTTCCTTAAAAATCTTTCATTGAGGGGCTGCTAGATGGGGCAGTGAGTAGAATACTGGCCCTGGAGTCAGGAGGACATGAATTCAAATCTGACCTCAGACACTTGACACTTACTAGCCGTGTGACCTTGGGCAAGTCACTTAACCCCAATTGCCCTGCCTTCCCACCTCCAAAAAAAATCTTTCATTGACAGGTATCCCATTTGAGTAGTCTATAATGGAGAATTCAAATAAGAACATCAGAATGCCACCAATCCACCCTTCTCCTCCCCCAAACTACTGAAATACTAGAGGATCCTAAGTAATACGGTACTTGGTCTCTTATTTGAAGGCTTTATGATCCAATTCAGAATATATTTACCACATAGCCTAGCCAATGTTACTTTAATTGGAAGAGAAGAAAGACATGGAGAGGTTCTTACATCAAGCATTAAACAACCTATTATTAAGCTATGTATAATTGCCCCATAAAAGAAACTTACAGTTACAATAAATGCATTTTCAAGACACTAAGCTCAACAAAATTCTACTTCAACATTTACCAAGAATAACTTTGGAGGCATATTTCTTAATGAAATGTAAATTTAGTTGTCTCAAGAAAAGTATTTATTGTCCATCGTTACAGTAAAATTAGACATTTACATTCTATATGTTTGCATATTTTAAAAAAAACTCAGATTTTAAGTCAATTCTTAAGTCACTTCAAATTTAATTGACAATTAAGTCAATTCAAATTTATACACCACCCCAAAATCCTGATCTGAGCATTAGAAATTAGTCATTCTGAGGGACCAGGACCATTACTCCATGATTTCCAGTAGTTGTAGAGCCTAGTAGTATATGGTACAAAATTTTCTTTATATGTCACAATCGTTTCCACGTAAAATCCTCTTTTGGGTTCTGGCTTCTCAGCAGAGTCTTTGTCTTTCGGTGCCTCTTCTTTGGCTAAGAAAAGAATTATAATTTCTGTCATTACAAGTACATAAAATAAGACTGTGAAAAGAGACTGTAAACTATTTTATTAAAAAATAACACCAATATTACATATCTATTGTTGCCACATACAATACTTGTTAAGTATGTGAAAGACTGGTGAACACTTCTGAAGGCTAAAAATTTTTTCCCCAAACCTAATACTTCAAGACTATATAACAGAATTTGCTTGTGAATTAGATGGCACCAACCATTAACACTTTTCAAGTGCCAGCTCGAAATTCTTTACATTTTACTACACTTACTGAGAGACTGGGTGTGCTCATTTGGGTTAGGCTTAAAGAGCAAATTTAAAGGCAATAGTTCCCAGCCTCTACCAGACTTTCTGTACTAAACTTAAAAAAATACATATTACTGCTATCTTTTGTTTTTATACAGCCAAAATTTCCTTTTCTTCTCCCCTCCCCTCCCTCCTAGAGAGTTATCCCTATATAACAAAGATTTTTTTTTCCAGAAAAGAGAAAAAAATCAGTAAAAGTGATCCAACACAAAAAAATAATGACACTGTATATAAATACAATAGTATGTGTAAACACACACTCTTAAAGAATTAATCTGGGTTCATTGTACAATAAATAGATTTAACATTGGAAAGAGCCTAAAAAGTCATCTACACCATACACTATAGTCCAATATACTATTTGCAGATCAGAAAACTAAGGCCCTGACACCTTAATTCTATTTTTAAAAACAAAAGTTTTCCTCAAGTGTTTTTCAGTCTTTTTTCCCTAAGGGCACTAGCCCCTTCCCCACAGAAATTGGTAGCAAATTCAGGGAATTAATTTTTGCCTTGTGTCAACTCTTTTTTGCCCATTCTCATAACTAACCATAATTATACACCTTTCTCACAGGAATCCTGTTTTCTTACTTTTTAATATTAAGATTACTGGTCCTCTGGGCATGGTTTTTTTTTTTCTAGTTCTTTTAGTTAACTGCCCAATTTGCAGATCTGTCCTTTCTTTTATTTTTGAAAATGTTTAGAGATATAAAATTTCCTCTGAGGATTACTGTGGCTGCATCTCAGAATTTTTGGTATGTTGCCTCAATGCTGTCATCATCTTTAATAAAATTATTAATTGTTTCTCCAGTTTGTGATTTGACTCAGCCCTTCTTAGGGATGAAATTATTTCTCCAGCCATGTCTGAAGCAGGTGTGTGATGGGAAATTACTACTACTACTGCAGCTGCTGCTGCTGCAACCAACACTAACACTACTAAGCGAATGTTTATGTGGCGCTTACTGGATGCCATTGTGCTAAGCTTTACAATCATCATCTCATTTGGTCCTCATCACAACCCCAGTTTACAAATGAGAAAATTGATGCAAACAAAGGTTAAGTGATTTGCCCAGGGTCACACAGCTGGATTGGAACTCGGGTTAACTCCAAGCTCGGGGCTCCATCCATTTCGCCACCGAACCTGGAGGGGCAGGACCTGGTCCACAGCATCACTCAGAGGCAGCCCCACCAAGCGGTGCCTCGGAGCCCAGCAGAGGGGAGGAGCGGAGAAGGGCAGCGCGTTACAGGCATTAGCAGCCGTGACCCCTGCAGGAGGAATCCTTTCCTGTCCTCCACCTCACCCCCTTTACAAATGAGGAAACTGAGGCTGGGAGAGGTGCAAGGCTGCACCGCTGATCAGCGTCGAAGGCGGGATTTTAACCCAGGTTTTCCAGACTCCAAGATCAGCCCTAGGTCCCCTCCTCCCAGTAGGGCCACCCGGGGAGCCCTCAGTAGGCACCTGTTTGCTTTCTCTTCCAGGTTGAGAGGCAAATGGAGCCCACCGTGGTCCAAGCCCCGATGAGATAGACTAAGGACATCCGCCGGTACCAGATGGAGGACGCGAGCTCCTGCATGACGCCACCCCGACAGGGAAACCTCCTCAAGGCCGACTTCGGGAAACCACCAAGCGCCCTGGGGCCTAGCGTGCGAGGCTGCCACGACGCAAGCGCGGCGGCGTCGGGCCTTCCTGATTGGCGAAGCTCTAGGAAAATGAACACCGTCGGGATGCTTGAAATTCCGTTGCATCTTGGGAAATGTAGTCAGCTAACAGAAATATGTAAGACCAAAAGCTATTTCCATATAGAATGACTTTTCCTGTTGTTCAGTTGTGCTGACTTATTGTGACCCCATTTGGGATTTTTTTGGAAAAGATACTGGAGTGGTTTGTCATTTCCTTCTCCAATTCATTTTACAGAAGAACTGGGGCAGAGTTACGTGATTTGCCCAAGGTCACACAGCTAGTAAGCGTCAGAGGAGATATTTAAAGTCCAGAAGACAAGTCTTCCTGATGCCTGCCTGTCTCTGCAGTCTAGCCAGACTTGTGGAAAGAAAAGTGGAATGAAATCCAAGGAGAACTGCAGCAAGTAAGAGCAGAATGATTTACAAGGTAGGAGGAGTGCAGATCGGGTTTGGGAGATGTTCTCAGCTTCAGAGGAACGGTTTGGTAGTTAAGACAAAATAAACAGAAGTGTTGTCAGCATTCAGCAATGGTACCATCAGTGCCATTTTGACCTGTAAAGTCACCACCCTCTTACATGAACCCAGGAATGATTCTATTGGCAGGATCTCTTCTATCCAAATCCCCTCTCTCTAGGGTTCCTTACCAAAGAGCATAATGGGATTAGTCATGTCTTCTCACAGCTGAGCTACACTGAGACAGTGGCAGGCAGCCACCAACCAGTGGACCCAGTGAAGCCAGGAGCACTCAGTGTCAGTGTCTACAAAAACTCAAGTGTATTGACCACCTTAACACTCCAAAATTTTGCTTTATAATGAATACAAACAAGTTCTTCTGAAAAAAGCTTTGGATGGGGTGTAAGAACATCAGTGTTCTGATCCTGACTTTGTCATTTACTGCCTATGTCACTTTGGGTGAGTCACTTTTGGTTCTTTATAAAAGGTTTGGCTGCATAATTCTTAGTATCCAAATTTCTGATGTCAAGGCTGGGGCAATTCAATCTCCCCCTCTAACACCCCACCCTTTCCCGAATGTAAGGTCCTTAAAAGCAAGAACTGTTTCATTTTGGTCTTTATATTCCCATCACCTAGCACAGTGCCTGGCAAACTGTTGTTTTTCCTTTTTTTAAACAAATTTTTTTCCAATCAAGAAAATCTGTCTTCTCTTGTTCCCACCTCCCACTGAAAGAGAGAGAGAGAGAGAGAGAGAGAGAGAGAACTTCTGTTACAAATATGGGCAAGCAAAACATTTCCATATTAACCATTTTTTAAAAGGCTCAATCTACGCTTGAGTCAATCACCTATCCAAAGGTAAGCAGCATGTTTCATCATGAATCCTCTGGAATTATGGTTGGTCATTGTATTAATCAAAGATCAAGGATGTCTTTACCATATCGTTATTCTATAAATTGTTCCCTTTGAATCAGTTCATATAAATTTTCCCAGGTTTCTCATTGTGATTGCTTGAAAAAAAAAGCTGACATTTATTATGTAGGGTTTTCAAGTTTAAAACAAACTTTACATCCATTCTCTCATTTGATATTCACAATGACTCTGAGATAGGTAGTGCAAATATCTTCAATTGAACAGTGATGAAACTGAAGCCCAGAAAGGCTAGCAAATGGCAGAGCTGGAATTCAAACTCATCTTCTGTCTCTAAATCCAAATCCCTTCCACATCTCAACTTTCCCCATCTTAATAAATCTTGGATTGGCATTAGAAATTGGATGGGAATTTTTGGGGAATTTTGCAGAAACCCCAGATGACACAAAGCCTATGAAAAAATACTTTACCCAAATTTTACAGTGAGTAAATACCCACAAAAGAAAAAATTCAGACTTCTCTGATATGAAGGCTCGAAAAATTTTACAGTTTTTCCAGATCATGGCGGTACTGTGCCCCTAACCCCTGAGATGTGGATGGGATAACTATTCTCAAAGAATTGTGTCAAAGCCAAATAGAAATGGGACCATATGGTTTAAGCACAAGGATCATAGTGGATATTGACTTAGAAAACCACAAAGTAACATTATCTATGTTCTATGGCATTTGTTTTATGAAATATTTTCCAATTTCATTTTAATCTAATTCTTGCCAAAATGGGGAGGTGGACCGCACACCTGAGCCTGTGTATGAGGGCAAAACCCTTGCCCTCATTTAATGGAAAGTATTAAGTCTTTAACTAAAGCATTTATTGCTATGTGTCAAACACTGTGCTAAGTGCTGGTGTTACAAACAGAAAAGTAAAATAATTTCTGTTCTTGTGTTCTGAAGGAGCTCACTAACAAGGTAAGTCAATTCAAATAGCAGTTTCAGCTGCAGATTAGATGAAAGGTCCTGAGGTCTAACCAGATGAATTGTAGTTGTTTACTCCCCAACACATCCAACTGTTGAATAGCCATGTCCTTAACCAATAACCACTGGGGAGAAAGTAGTAGTGGGTCCTAGAGTCTGCTGAGCAAGACTCTAAGAGACTTCCGATGGGAGGAGTAGAGGGGAAGAGATAGTGGCTTTCAACCAGGTGGGGACAGTGTAGTAGGAACCTGGGCAATTAGGGCCAGGGTGTAGGAAGAAAAGTTCTTTTGTCTTAAGGCTTTGACGCACGCACAAACACACACACACACACACACACACACACACACACCATATATATATATATATATATATATATATATATATATATATATATATATATATACACATATATATACATGTATATATATATATATATGTATATATGTATATATATATAAGAAGGAAGGTTTGCTGTTAGCTTAACTTTGTCTCTATGCCTTCCCTCTACTCAGTCATCTACAAGGGAGAGTAAAATAAGTTTTTGGCCCTGGAACGTAAGAATCCTTGGCAATTATTGCACAAGTAGGCCCTAAATGGATAAATAAGTAGGTGTGGGACAAAGAATCTCCTCCTGCCAGGACAAGACTGATCTTGCTGACAAGACCCAGAAGAGAACAAGGCAGGTCTTTCCTTAGGGAGAAAAGCCAGGAAGCCTCCCTCCCCACCCCACCCCCAAGGCAACTGGGGTTAAGTGACTTGCCCAGGGTCATATGCTAGTCTGAGGCCAGATCTGAACTCAGGTCTTCCTGACTCCAGGCCTGACACACTATCCACTGTTTGTTTCGTTTTGTTTCTTAGAGAAAGTTAGGAGTTATGATGGCATTATTACTACTTTAAAATTATCTGGTAGTCGATGTCAAAAAATGAAAAATACTTTTATCTGATGGCACATGACCATGACCACCATGCTCACTGCAGTGTAACACAGTCTTACATCCAGTATCCAAGGACACTGGTCTCCTGGCTGTACCTCAGCCAAGATGCTATTATCTCCTAATTCTGGGCACTTTCCCTGGATGTCGCCCGGGCCTGGATCTCTTTCTCTCCTCATCTCTGCCTATTTCTCCAAGTCTTACCTTATGGCAATATCCTCCATTTTAGGGGAAAGGCCACTAGGGGGTACCACAGTACAGAGCTTTGGGCCTAGAGTCAGGAAGCCTTGATTAAATTCAGCCTCAGATACTTACTAGCTGTGTAACCCTAGGCATGTCTTTAGATCTTTGCCTGTTTTCTCATCTGTAAAATGGGAATAATAATAGCACTTCCCTCACAGGGTTGTAGTGTGGATGAAATGAGACAATAATTGTAAAGCGCTTAGCACAGTTCCTGGCACATGGACCTTAATAAATGCTTCTTTCTTTCTTCCTTAGTGCCTATCCTCAGGTAAATAAATTATAAATAATTTCCTAATTTATCCTAGTCTCCACGCCCTCTCCTCCATTAGACTATGATTCCTTGAGAACAGGGAATATGCAGCTTTTTTTTGTGGGGAGGGGATGGGGGCAGGGAGGGTTTGTCTTTCTTGGTGCTTAGCACACATAATATGTGCCCATAATACACCAATAATATCTACTTTTAAATGCTTGTGGCCTTGGAGATGTGTTCAGACGGTACTGGCCCTCTCAGGTCACATTACTCTAATGTGGCACTGCTGGCATGCTTTTCCTCTGTTATCATTTACAGGATAAATGAAGATGAAGTTCCAGAAGGATAAGGACAGACTAGAACTGTGCTTTCTGTAAGGTAAGGCAGAGGTGTCAGACTTGGGCACTGTAGCTTGCTGCCTGCAGGGATCCCTTTCTAGCTTAGCTTGACCCCACTGGTGAAGGGAAATTCTCAGTGAAAAAAACAAACAAACCCTTTCCCAATTCAGGTTGGCACATTCTCTGCAATTTGTAATCATAGAGTTGCTGCCCAGGTCACTGAGTATCTCGGCCAGGGCCACAAAAGCCAAGAAGTTTCAGAAGTGATTCTTGACCCCACTTTTTCCTGGTTGTGGGGCCAGCTCTCCATACACAAATATACTGCCTCTTCAGGAAGTGTAACGTGGGCAAATTCTTTGAACAAAACAACAGGAACTCAGGTTTTCTATTATGCCTTTTTAGCTAGCACTCTCCCCATCCAGTTTATTTTCTTCATGATCATTATTCTTTCATCTGAGGGAGCTGCAAAAAGTTTCCCATAGTTTATACAGACTTTTATAATGTTAAGACAAAGACAGCTGATAAAGATCTATAAGTTCCAAGACATGAAATGAACTACATTATAGTTCATGAAAAAGACAGAACAAAATAAAAAGAGTACAAATAAATTAAAAATCAAAAGAACTACGTAAAAAACTGCTTTTGAGTGTATGGAGTACATGATGATATTTTAAAATCTTACAATAAAATAAAAGGAATGTATTTAATGTTTTGGATGGCTATGAAAGTAAGTCTAGTTATTGTCTTCTTTCTTGAACATTCCTGCTACTTTCTCAGTTTAGGAGGCACTTGACACTGCCAACTTTTTCAAATGATCCATGAACACTTGCAGACTAACGTCATCTGTTAATATTGGAGCTCCAGATTCCTGAAAACCAAAAAATAAAGATACTTTATGCTGTTGCAGTTGTTTTTTTTTATAAAATATTAGAAATCATGAGGAGATTACAGGGGGAAAAAAGAAATAACCTTGTAAAACACACAATTCAGTATAAGGTCTAAATGGATTATTTTGCAAAGGGATGAGAATTCCATGTCCAAACCTTTTCCTTTTTCTTCTTGTACCCAATTTTCTACACAAACAGTAGATAACTTAGCTTTCTGTTTCCCCAAGAAAATTCAGATTATCCAATTTAATCCAATTCAGTTCAACAAGTATTTACTAGGAATCTGTTTGTAGAATACCATGCTAGGCATAGATTACAGAGTTTACACAAGATGATATGGTCCCCTGCTCTCACAGATCTTACAGTCTGGCAGTGTGACAGAACAGATATATACAAAAGCTATAATACAAAGTATCACATAAGTGAAATACAGAAGCAAAGTACAAAACACTATTATGTGACAGCCACAGAAATAAGGTCATTATAATGGGTAAATGATCTCAGAAATTAATGTTGAGGTGGCATCTGAGCTGGGCTTTAAAAGACACAAGAATTCAGCTGGTAGAGAGAAGGATGAAGAGATCGAGCTTCCAGAACAGCTTGAGCAAAGACAAAGGAAAGGGCAGGATATACTTAGAGGAGAGCAGTGTGACAGAAGGCTACAAAGATATAAGTGGAGGCCTCTGAAGGCCAGGAAAGAGAATCTGAAGTCAGGCAACAGGAAGTCCCTGGAGATTTACAAACAGAGACATGATAATCATGAGACAGTCAACACAGCTCCCGTCCTTCCTTCCTCAGAATCACCACCTGTTCTCTCCTTTCCCCTTCGGGTTTCAGAAGAGGTCACCCTCCTCCTCCTCACAGACACCAATCCTTCTCTTTACCTTAATGCCAGTCCTTTTTTTACGGATCTTGCTCTACTGTCATGTCACTACCTCGCCCCACTTTGCTGTATGAATCTTCCATCCCTCCCTGTCAAATGGCTCCTTCCCACTTACCTACAAAAACACTCGAATCATTCAAATCCTAAAGCTATCTTGCCTGGATCCTTGTATCCCATCTCACTCTTTCCTGCTATACTTCCTAAAAAAGTTGTCTACATCTGATACTTCTACTTCCTCACAAAGTAACTCTTTTCTCAACCCCTTGCAGATGTGGTCACCTTCACCACGCTACTAACACTGCTCTCTCAAAAGCCAGTGACACCCTCATTTTTTCAGTCCCCCTCCTTTCTGACTTCTCTGCAGCTCGTTACAATAATCACTATCCCCCTCCCCCCATCCTCTCTGGACTCTCCTCAATTCTCTAGATTTCTCATCTTTCTCCACCTCTCACGTACATATTTCCTAATGGTTTGTCCTTAGTCTATTCTTTCTTCCTGAGCAACCTTACTAATTCCCACAGCTTCAACTGTACAGATTACTCCCAAATTACTATCTTTGGCACTGATATCTCTTCTAAGCTCCAGACCTGCTGCCTATATGACCTCTCTAGTTGAATTCATCAATTTAACAAATGCTCATCGAAAACCCATTGGATTAAAAGTACTGTACCACCTGCTGAGGATACAAAGGCAAAAGCCTCTGCTCTAAAGGAGTTAACATTCCATTGGGGGAATATAACATTTATATAAGTAAACACAAAGTCTGTACAAAGATGAATGTCCCATCAGAAGTTTAAACTCAACATATTTCCTAATTGAGCTTATCTTTCCCTCTCAACCTGCTCTTCTGTCAGTGGCACAAATATTCACTTTAAATCCTATGCTGAAAACCTCAGCATTATCTTTTGATTCTTTTCCTTCCCTCACCTTTCATATTCAACCAGTTACTAGAGCTCATTATTATTATTATTATTATTCTGCCTCTACAATTTCTTATTTCTCTTCCCTCTATGTGTCCACTCCCTTCCACCTCTTTATTACAGAGCTCTTATTACCACCTGCCTGGACTACCACCATAATTTCCTAACAGGTCTTCTTGTCCTCTACTCTTACGATCTTCAAGTACATCCTTCAACACTGCTGCCCAACTATTCCCAGGATTCTCAGAAATCTCCAATGAAGAGCAGAGCTCCAATTCCTTTGCTTGGTTGTTCAAGGATCCCCTGGCATTGGCCTGTCTTCCTGTTATATTACCACCCTTTACCTACTTCAGCACTCCAGCCAAACTGGTCTGACCAAATATATGTCCTCACTCTATTACCCATGCCTAGAATGTCCTTCTCTTTCTTTGTCTGCTGAATTCCTATTCATCCTTTAAAGTTCAACTCAAATGCCACCACCTCGACAAAAGCCACGTTTCATCTAGGACCTCACAAATCACTTTGCACTGAAACTTAAAAAATACAATTCCACGTTATTGTGCCCTCCCCCCAGCTTCATGACTGAGACCATATCTTAGCTAAACCTTGCATCTTCTCCAGCACTCCTGCCACACTGTCCTGCAGATAACAGTGTAAGTGTGTGACAAATGAAAGAAAATCCATCAGATTAATGCCTGCTGATTAGTCAACAGCATTTATTAAACACACTGTGTACAAAAAAAAACACTAAATGCTAGAGTCACAAACATAAGCAGAAAGTACAGCTCCTAATTTGAGTTCACATTCACTGCTACATTTTTAAGCCTTAAGAAGATGGCAATTGGGGCAGCTAGGTGGCCCAGTGAATAGTGCACAAGCCTTGGAGTCAAGAGGACCTGAGTTCAAATCCAGCCTCAGACACTTAACACCAAAACTAGCCATTGTGACCTTGGGCAAATCACTTAACCCCAATTGCCCAACCTTCTCCCTTCTAAAAAGCCAAAAAAAAGAAGATGGCAACTGCATTTCACGTGATTCTCTTCCTTTTAGTACTTATCCCCCAAAACACAATTTTGATATCTAAGTAAATTCAAATAGAAACAATCATCATCAAAGAAATTTAAAATTAAAAGGGACAACTCTTCCAAAACTGCCTTATTTGCTTCTAACCTGTTATACAATAACTTAAATATAACTAAGAAATTCAAAATAATTTACAAAAAATAATTCAAAATTAGATTTTCATAATTTCAGTGACTTTTGGACAGATATAAATTTGTAAATATCAGCTATCAATGTAAACTTATTTTAGATAAAATAATTATTTAATGATTACAGAAATTCTGTATTGAGCCTACATATCTACAGTGAAGGCCCAAGACATCAGAACAGAACTGAATTTAGCACAATATTATCTCGGGTGTGTGTGCGTGTGTGTGTGTGTGTGTGTGTGTGTGTGTGTGTGTGTGTGTGTGTGTGTGTGTGTGTGTGTGTGTGTGTGTAAGGGAAGAGAGAGAGAGAGAAAGAGACAGACAAGGCTGACATTTTCATTTAAGGCAAAATCCACTAACCATACTTAATTGTTTTACCAAAAACAACGTTAAGTGCTGCAGTGGAGATAATAACCTGAAAATGATGTTAGTGTGAAAATGTTAGTTTGGGCAATGTTATAATTGGGGCATGCCTAGACAGTTTCTTATTGAATCCTTAACAATTCGGTAAGGAAAGTAGTACAAGTAGGTGATATTATTCCAATTGCACAAATGAGAAAATAGATCCATAAAGTTTAACCTTTGACTTAGACAAAGTAATGCAATATGTTAATGTACTTGAAATTAAAAGGAGAGAGCATTCATTGGTGGGGGTGCTAGAGAATGCAAGGAAGGGTGGGAAGAAGAGGTGGTGACAACAGAACGGGAGAGGGAGACCTAGTCTTACCATAATTTTGGAAATTCAGTTCCTTACCTGTCCCCAAGCATACAAATTATTATGTGTCTGAGATGGATTCACTTTGGACAAGAGGAACCGAGCCTTAAAAAAAATAAAAACACATTATTTAATGATTATAAATTCTATCTATATTAATGTGTAGAAAAAATATGTTTACAAAGTACTTTTCTCATTACAACTATACGATATTATCACAGTAAACATTATCTTCATTTGACATGAGGAAACTGAGACTACGAATTACTTTTCTGAGGCTGTGCAATTAGTAAGCAGAACTGAAGGCTCTTTAACTCCATAAAACAGCGGTTCCTTAGATTATATTAGTCATCAAGTACCTTATTTTTTTAGTCGTAATTTTTACCTGCTAAAGAAGCTGTTTCCTTCATCAGCAATAATGACCAAAACAATAACAACGATAACTTACACTTGTGTGGTGCTTTCGAGTTTAAAAAGCCCTTTCCGTACATTATTTTATTTAAACCTTACAATATCCCTGAGATTTAGTTAATATAACTAGTATTCCCAATTTACTTATGAGAAAATTGAGCCTCATAAAAGGTGAAGTGACTTAACTATGGTAACATAGTCAATAAGTATCAAAACTAAGAGTCTCAGAAATTTTACTAAATCGGTTTCTCCCAAATATTTTATTTTGCAAAATTTCTCTAGTCTTAAACAAACCTTTTTCGTTATAGCTATATATATTTTTTTAAAAAGCTATTTTGAAAATGTACTTTAAAGTTCTTCATTTCCTCAGTGTGTATTCTCTCTACTGACATTTACTACAATACTTCTGTCTCTTAAGAAAGGGTCTTCAACTTCAAGAGTTGCTGTGGCCAAAAACAAATGTCTCAGCCTTCAGCTAACCTGGTGATGAGTCTCTAAACTTACCTGACTACCTCCATGTTCAGTGTTGATGTATCTTGGCATTGGGAATCGAGTTTGTAGGATATCCTGGGCATCATCTAATGGAGCTTGCAGAAAATGCCTGAAATTTTCATATTCAGGTATGTCTTGAAAGCCAGCTTTACGCCACTGGGCTATGGTCTACACCAAAGGAAAAACATTTTATGGCAAAACTTCAATGTCTTTTAAAACTTGATTTTCTAGGAAATTTATCTGACATTCCAATAACAACAAAAATGAAATAAATAAGGATTTATTCCAAACAGCAAAATTATAAGATAAGGAAGTAAAGTTCTAAGGTGATGATAAAGCAAAAAAGATTAGACCCGAAATATTCCACGTCACAAAGGAGTTGATGATTACTGTTTTTAAATCACAGAACAGTTTTTCCCTTGAAGATTCTGACATAATTGCATATAACTTTTTAAAATTCACTAAGGTAAAATTCTAAACGACAAGTTAGTACAGCACTTTTTAAAAATTTTTGTTTGTTTGTTTTTTGGAGGGGGGGCAGTAGGGCAGTTGGGGTTAAGTGACCTGCCCAAGGTCCAAGATCCATTATACCACACTGTCTCAGAGTAACACAGAAAATACTATTTAAGATATAATAATTATAAATATTTTCACCACTTTAAAATTTCCTAAAGATAATGCTAGGAGTTTGTTGAGAGGCCAGTCACTTGACCATACCTACTATTCTGTATTAACTTCCCTATAAAGATGCTATTATATGTTTGACTTGGGCTCCAGATGTTCCTAGAAGCCAAAACAAGGTGACTGCTAGGTCCTTGTGACAGCTGCACAGTTGATAAGAGCAATGGACTTGGACTCAGGAAGACCAGGGTTCAAATCGTGCCTCAGATATATACTTAGCTGTCTGACCTTGGACCTATCACTTGATCTATCATTCTGTTTCTTCAACTACAAACTATAAAATGGAGATGATAATAGCACCTAACTCAAGGGATGTTAAAAAGATAAATGAAATAATGTAAGTGTAAGGCTTTGCAAACCTTAAAGCACTATGTAAGTTCTAACTATTACTATTAAGTGATTGCTTCTACTTTAAATCCATCAGAAATGGTGGCTGAAGTTTTTAAGTTGGTGAGAGTACCTTATTCAATTTCTTCCTCTATCATATATGCTTCTTGGGAACTTCCTCTAACATATATGCTTCCATGCTCAGTACTTGGGAACATTTCCCCCCGAAAACCACCATCCAATCTAAGGGAATACAATTCCTCAGGTCACAAAACAGCTAAAACTACGAGGGACCCTTTCCTGGATAATGGCAGAGGCATAAGTAGGAAAAAAAGCAAGGGAAGATTAGAAAGAACCAAGGAAAAGATAAATCCTCACTTTCTTGTGTCTTATTCATTTTCTAGTGCCCTAGAAAACCAACTATTTCTCTGGTTTGGTGAAGATGGAAAGTAGGACTTGGGGGAGGGGGAGGTGTCACGGGTGTCTGAGGCACAGAATGAAAAGAAAGGGAGGGAATAAGCATTTATGTAGTTCCTACTACTGTGCAAAACACTGTGCCATGAAATTTACAAATATCATGTCAAGTGATCCTCACAACAATCTTGGGAAGTAGATGCTATTATCCTCCCCAATTTACAGACAATTTGCTCAAAGTCATATAGTCAGTAAGTATTTGAGGCTAGACATGAACTCAGGTCTTCCTGACTCCGAATGCACTGTGGTGCAACCAAGCTGCCTTAGCATCCTCCAAAAGAGGAGAATCAGTCATTTCTTTCAATGGGCTTCTAGAAACCTAAGAACACCAAGAAAACAACTCCAAGAATTTCAGAGTTGGGACTTCAGACGTCATCTAGTCTGACCCTTCCTCCAAAGGAATTCCCCACTCTCAAATACCTGGCAAATTGTCATCTGGTCTCTGCTTGAAGACCTCTACCGAAGGGTACCAAGATATCTCCAGAGGTATCATCATGCCCCACTTTTGGATGGCTCTAACTGTGAGGAAGGTTTTCTTTTTTTACATCAGGACTAAATTTGACTCTTTGAAACTTTAAATTATATCTCTGCAATCTGTCTTCAAGATTAGTTAATTTGGTTTGCATAGAAATAATGTATTCTTTTAGAATCCTTTGCTTTTAAATGCCAGTCACATCCAGAGAAAGAACTATGGAGTCAGAATGCACTTTCTACTTTCTTTTTTGTTTTGTTTTATTTTGGGGTTTCTTTTTTTTTTCCTTTCTCACATTCTTTTTCCCACTCGTTATAATCCTTCTATGCAATATGACTAATATGAAAATATGTTTAATAGGAATGTATGTGTAGAGCCCATATCAGATTACAAATTGTCTTGGGGAGGGGAGGAGAGAAAATTTAAAACTTATGAAAGTAATTGCTGAAAACTAAAAATAAATAATTTAATTTAAAAATTAAAAATAAAATAAAATAGAAAAAAGAGTTCTTTCCTTTTGCTTTTCTTCTGCCAAATTTTCTTTTATTTTACTATTTCTGTGTTCCAAATCTGTCACTGTTTTTCAGAGCTTCCAATTCTTTGTAAAGATTCTCTATCATCATTCAATTTTTTTTCTGTTCTATTGTAATTCTGCAATGAGACCTCTAATTTCTGAGTTAAATTCATTATTAATTTCTTCTTTTATAACTGGTTCCCTTTTGAATCATTCCTGGAATTCCTTGTTATTGTTCCATGATCTTAAAGGAATGGACATGATTCTGTCTTTTATTAACAATACTGGTTCACATTCTTTCATGTGTTTTCTCAAATGTACTTAGTTTTTTAAATGAGATTTTACTCACTCTTCTTCCTAGTTTTAGGTTATGGGTCTATTTATCTGCTTGGATGCTAAACTTTTGTTTGTTTGTTTGTTTTGCTTTTTTGGAGGAGGAGAAGGCAGGGCAATTGGAGTTAAGTGACTTGCCCAAAGTCACATGGCTAGTAAGTGTTAAACTTTTATTCATGTACTCATATCTCTACTCACCTCTAAATTTTCTTGTATTTCAGCCTTTTTATTATAGCCTCCTCACTCACCCTTCTGTCACACTTCCCTTCCAATGGTAAACAGACTCCTAAGCCTGTGCTGCATAGTAGTTTCAAGTATGAGAGTCTAAAATAACCTCTTATTGGAAGAAGTGGCCCCAAATGGTTTTCCAGTCCTGTCTCATCAGGCTAAATGTATTGCCTCCTACTAGCCTGTGGCTCTGAGCACCTCCCTTCAGGGCACATTTTTAGTGCTCTATTTTCCAAGGTTCAAAGTAGAGTGTTTGAACAGAAACACTGTGACTGTTAATTTATTATTACCTTACTGGGGATTTCTATCTTCTTATCTTGTGTAATTAATCTAAGTTTGGTGCATAATTCCATTCTTTTGAGGTTTAGGAGCTGAAGAGGTTTGCAGAAAGTCATTATTCTGTCATCTTACTGGTCCTGTGACTCAAAGTGGCCTGGATGCTTTCCCCATGTATTAACTTCTGTCTCCCATCTCCCATCTCTATGCCTATGCACAAACTGTTTTATATGCCTGAAATGTGTCACTTTTCACCTCCCCTTCTTGGAAGCCATACTGCCCTTCAAAGTTCATGTGCAACTTCCTTCAGGAGGTTTTACCTGATTCTTCTCATTGTCAACATTCCCCATTCCCTTCTCCACAAGTCACTTTGGATTTATTTTGTATACGTCTTTGTACTTCTAGAAATATGTATTCTTCCAGTAGAATGCAAAGTCCTTGAGGGTAGGAACTGTTTCATTTCTGGCTTGTACCTTCAATGCCTAGCACAGTACTTGGCATGTAATAGGCAATTAATAAATACTTGTACTTTTTTCAAAAGAGAGGATGTGTCAAGGGTGAAAGAACATGTTTACAGAGGCTGGAACCAGGGAAATAACTATGGGGATGAAAGAGATAACTGCTAGTTCATTGCAGGAGGCCTGAACCTCAGGGAAAAATACATCCTGCATATCAGATATTTACATTACAATTCATAACAGTAGCAAAATTACAATTATGAAGTAGCAACGAAAATAATTTTATGGTTAGGGGTCACCACAACATGAAGGACTGTATTAAAGGGTCACCACATTAGGAAGGTTGAGAACCACTGACCTAAAGTCTCAGAAATGTCCATAAAGAATACTTAGGAGAGTGACTGCGTCACCTTACCTCACCAAGATAGATGACAATTTGGAAAAAGGTATCCATCAGTAGAATTCTGTCAGCTAAAATGCTGCTGCTGTCCAAAAGTACTGGCTGAGAAAGAGTGGGGAAAAAATGAAAATGGTGAAATTATTAGAAAACTTAAAAAAAAAAGAAAATTAGTACTGCTTACTATATAATAACAGCTTTCATCTAGGCTCTGTGGATGATTATAAAATTGGATAACCATGTCGCTTTTAATGATAGATCATTGTACTTTCTTTCAATTTGTGTATTGTGTTTTCTTCTTTCTGCTTGACAAGTTTTAAATTTCAACAGCCTGGAATATATGCTAACCACATTAAAAAAATAATCCCTGATCATTATAGAGGAAGGACAATAATAAACTGAGAAACTACTCCCAAGAACTCTGTCCTCTCCTGAAAACTCCTTTTCTATTCCAGCTCCAGTCAGTCTGTCAGTCAATAAACATTAATTACCTGCCTACATTGTAACAGGTCTTGCGGTTAGATACAAAGAAAGGTAAAAAGCAGTCCCCACTCTCAAGGAGCACACAGTCTGATGCAAGGGAGACAACACAAAAATAACTATGTACAGATAAACTATGTACAAGATCGATTAGAGATAATCAACTGAGGGAAGGCATGAGTGTTAAGAGAGATAAAGAAAGGCTTCCTGTAGAAGGTGGGCTTTTGGCTGAGACTAGAAGCAAGCCAAGGAAGGCAGAGATGAGAAGAGAGAGCATTCCAGGTATGAACAACAGCCCTTGCCATGCCTGGAATCAGAAGATGGAGTCTCTTGTTTGAAGAACAGCAAAGAGGCCAGTGTTACTTGATCAAAGAGTATGTGGGAGGTGCAATACATAAGAAGACTGAAAAATGGGGGTGGGGGTGGACTTGCAGGGGACAGGTTTTGAAGGGCTTTGAATGCCAAACAGAGGATTTCATATTTTATCCTAGAGGTTATAGGGAGTCATTGGAGTTACTGAACAGGTGGGTGACATGTTAAGACCTTCCGTTTAGGAAGATACCTTTGACAGGTGAGTAGAGGAGAGACTGGAGAAGAGACAGACTTGTGGCTGGGAGAAGAACCAGCAGGCTACTGTGTTCTGATTTTTTTTTTTTTGTGAGGCAATTAGGATTAAGTGACTTTCCCAAGGTCACAGCAGACTACTGTAATAAGCCCAGAGGGAGATGATAAAGGCCTGCATCAGAGTGGTGGCAGTATCAGAGGAGAGAAAAGAGAGTATTCAAGAGATTATGAAGGCAAAATTGGTTGGCTTTGGAAACATTACTATCCATTACTAAGAACAATACTTCCTTTCATCTATATAGTTTGTTCACAGTATAAAGAAACTAAAAGTGAGTCTCGATAAAAAAAATTTTTTAGAAAGTAGAAAATATTGCTAAGCTACTATGAAAACAATGATTTGAAATATCTTACCATAAAATTAAGTTTACTGAAAAATCATCATATAAAAGAACTAAAGATAAATTTCATCAAGTCTTACCTCAGGTGGACCACGGAAAGAATAAGAATAAAGAATAGGTTGGATCATAATGAGAGACTGGGTCAAATCTTGTCTGGCAAAATGATGTCGGTAATAAGATGATTCATCTGGACTGTTATTAAACACTTGAAGAAATGGGGATCTTCGAAGATGGAACATGAACTGCATATTCAAAGACAAATTGCAAATTAATATAGAAATACTTCATTTATGCCAAGGCTAGATTTCCCTCAAATATACAGAACAGAGTTAATTTGGAAACAAGCAAAAAAAAAAAGCTGCTGGGATGTAGAACTAGTGGTCATTGAGCCTATGTAGCTTATGAAAAAAGGCTCTCAGGTTGCTGCCAAGACACAATGTAATCTTGTTATACAATTTCTCACACCATAGCAGAGTGGAACCTAGGACTGCTACAGATAATGGAAAAATGACAGTAGAAAGGAAAGAGAAAGAAAAACTAGTGTATTGTAAAAGTTAATAAATGCTGTTTAGAATGATGACTAAGTCATAAAGAAAAAGCTACATTATAGTCAACATATTCTGTTTAAAAAACAGAAAAGTGCTTTTAGCAAAAATTTTCATCAAGCAAATCTTTTTTATTGTAATTCTTTAGAAAAGGGCCAGTTTCAGTAACCTAGACACTTAGCTTCTGTAGAATTAACTCCCCACAGTATTGGATAAACCCCTGATGCAGAATCCATTATCCATGAGATATTTATTCCTTACCTGAGGATACAAAGAAAATGAGTCTGACAATCTAAAAGAATTGGGGTCCTCTTTGTTATACTGTCCAAATTTCTGACACTGGTGGAAGAACATAAAAGAAATGCAAGTTAGTCTAACAGAAATAATGGTGATGACACTGTGATGACAAAAGGGCCACCCCTCCTCTTATTGTGCTGCCTTCTTTTCAATGTCACATGGGTTCTACTCTGTGGTATATTCCTGTTTTTCTTCTTGCCTATTTCTTTGTGACTGGTTTGTAATCTGGCTGCTGTCTCACCACTTTAATAAAGCTGTTCTCTCTAAAGTTATCAATAACATCCTTCTTGACAAACCTGATGAATTATTTAATTCTCAAAGTTCTTGATCACCTAAAATGTGTTCTTATTAACCATCTCTACTTCTTGAAAAACTCCTCCTTTGATCTCTACAAGTTGCCTCCTTTTCCTTATACTCCATAACTGAGTATTTTCCAAAATTTCATCTTCTTTCTCCTGCTCTTCTGCCTCAGGAAGCTCTTTCTTATAGCTTATTTGCCTGAAAGACATTTGGACTTAGCTCAATGGAGAAAGTACTGGACCTAGAATCCAAAAGATCTAAGTTCAAATCCAGCCTCAGACACTTACTAGCTGTGGGACCCTGGGCAAGTCACTTAACCTCTTTTAGCCATAGTTTCCTCATCTATAAAATGAGCATGAGAACAGCACCTACTTGGCTGGGTTGTTGGGAGGATCAAATAAGATAATATTTGTAAAGCGCTTACCACAGGGCAGGCAGTATGTATATACATACATACATACATACATACATATATATATATATATGTGTGTGTGTATATATATATATGTATATATATATATATATGTATGTATGTATGTATGTATGTATATATATATATATATATATATATGCTTATTCCCCTCCCCCTGCCTCTTTACTCCCCTTTTCTACCTCAAATTCAACAAGTCACAAACTAAGCTAATTACCTTTCCCCTAAAACTGGCACCCCTCTTCCCATCCCTCTCAATGATACCACTTTTTTCTCAATCATTCAGGCTTTACCTCAAACTTTTAAATCATTTTACTCCTTTTTTTTTAGCTCCATATAATCAGTCACTAAACCCTGACTTTTTCCTTTAAAAATCTCCCTGCTTTATTACCCTAGTCCTAACCCTATCAAGTTATTCCCAAATTCCTACAAAAACTCCCTATCTGGTCTCTGACAAGTTTCTCTTCTTTCTAATACTTTACTAGTATCTGATTACCATTTCCCATGTTTGTACCCTTGGCATTATTTTTAATTCTTTCCATATTCCCCACTTCTCATGTTCAGCTAAGTTATTAATCTTGATTCTTTCTCTGTAATATTTCTCAAATTCACTTCTCTTCCCATTTTCACTGTTACTCCAATATAGAGCTTTAGTACCATTGCCCTGGACTACTGCAATACCTTCTAATAGGTCTTATGTTGGCACTCCCTGTCCCCTTCAAGTATTCCATAAATGTAGGCTATTAATATTATTCAATCCATCTTTCCTAGCATCACCAGATTTATGTTTTTATACATAAACCTGGTCATATCACATCATGTCACTCTTCTGTTTGAAACCCTTCAATGGTTCCCTACTGCCCTATCAAATAAAAATTTAAATTCTGGTATTCAATGCTCTTCAAATCCAATGCCACACTAGCCCTTCTAGCCTTAACTCTCTCTTTTTTTTCTTTTTGTTTTGGAGGTGGGAAGGCAGGGCAATTGGGGTTAAGTGACTTCATTAGTTTTGTGTTAAGTGTCTGAGGCCACATTTGAACTCAGGTCTTCCTGACTCCAGGGATGGTGCTCTATTCACTGTGCCACCTAGCTGCCCCCTAGCCTTAACTCTCACTATTTATGGTCCCTACATATACACTATACTTCAAAGGTGTATTCTCTGCCCTCACACACACTCCCTACTTTCCTGCTTTTTTCCCTTTGCCCACAATGTTTCCAATACCAGAAATACTCTCTATCCACCTCTTCAAGTGTTACATTCTTCCCATATCCTTCAAAGCACAAGTTAACCCAGATCCATAAACCTTTTTTTTTTAAATTTTGAGAATTATATTTCAATACTATTGGTTTTCTTTATAATACTATGTATTTCATGCATCTAAAAATATTTTTCTGAGAAGTTTCCCATAGGTTTTGTCAGACTACCAAAGAAGTCTATGACACAAAAAAAGGTTAAGACCTTCTGACACAGAGCCCAACTCAAGCTTCAGCTCCACCTTGGAATTCATCTAACTCATCTGCACCTCTCTTGTGTACATAAAATGTCCTTAACAGTTATTTGTGTGTGTTTTATATCCTCCAGTAGACTATAAACCCAGCTGACAAAGGGACTGTGTATCATCTCAACTCTATCTTCCCCCAGGATCCAAGAAGAGTAATCTTTTCATAACAGGCACCTAAAACATGTTGGCTAAATGGAAGCGGTTGAATGTAAATTCCAATTTCATCACTTTTTACTCTTCTGTTCAAGATCCTATCATGGTTTCCTTTTGTTTATTACATGAAGGCCTCCCCTGTCACAGGACCTGGCAGCACACAGCATACACTAGACATTCATTCAGTACTCACTGAAAAATAGTAACTTGGGTCTCTCTACCTCTTTACAGTTTATAAGACATTTCTCAAATATTTTCATGTCTGTTTGTCAGATTAGGAAGCTGAGGCTTAGAGAGGTTAAATGACTTGCTGAACATCACTAAACTAGTAAGAGCCAAAGACTTAACTGTCTCTTGATTTCAAGTTCACCAATCTGTTCACGTTACCATGAGCCTCCAATAAAAGGTGAATTACAATTTTATTTACTTCTAATTCTAAATTAGGAAGGGGTAATATTATAGGCCTTTTTGTGTTTCAGACATTTTTGGTTAACAACCCAAAATAAAATAAAGTTAAATTATCAGTGCGTCTTTCTGACACAAACATTGGTGAAATCAAGACACAATGAAAATACAGCTTTCCACACCTACCAGCCTGATTAGTTGCCTGTCTAGCCACCGAAGAACATCAGGTCCCTCTTCTGATTCAGCCCTGAACACTCCAAGCCGGGCCATCAATACTGCAGCAGCTTCTTGGTCAAAGGCAGCTTCTATATGCTGGAGCTGATTCTGCGCATCTGCCCAACTGATAAGTCCAGAATTAATTTAATGCTATAGCTTAGACTCAATACATACAGGGTAAAAAACAATTTAGAAAAAAATTTATCTAGTAACATTTTTTTTCTCCCAAAAAACCCAGTCTTTTAGGAACTGTGTCATACTGTATTTTTGTATCTTCAGTAGCTATTATAGTACCTTGCATACAGGAGACCCTTAATAAATATTTTCTAAATTTGAATTTTTTTTACCAGATTTATGCATTATCAATTAGCCACACATCGTCTCTGAAAATAATAAGCATTACTTGTATTTTTCCCAAGGAAATATTACAGAAGTAACTTGTCCAATATTTCAAAGAATTAACCTGCAGAAGCAAGAATAAAATGCAGGTCTCCAAAGTTCTAATGCAATGTTCTATCCCCTAAACCAATATTACAAAGAAGTTAAAAACATTTAATAGCCTATCACATTGCTTTAGTGGGTTGATTAAAAACACACAGTAAAATGGACTAGTGATTTTTACTTCTTAGTTTGACACAAATGGTTACTAGGCAAGTGAATGCGGTAGCAGATATGACTCTAATAGCTAATATAGCCTCTTTTACCAGACATAGAGATGTGGCTTAGACAATTCAGTAGAATTTTAACAGTTCATTAATAACAGAATCTTTCTTCACAGGGAAAATTATTCATTAACACAACAGAAGAACAAATGGGAAATCCTCACTTTCTGGCAACTGTGGTCACTCGAATTCGTCTCTGGGTGCTGGAATGCTGATACTGGGTAACAAACTGAATTGCTCCTCTGCCTCCCTGAGGTATTGGTGCATTGTGCTGTGAGAAAAATGGTGTTAGACGGCTTTGTTATTTTATATTTCCTCTGCAAACACAAATAATCCACAAGCTGCCCCATTCTTATTACAGCCAACACACCACGAAGCTTCAGCAAGCAATTCACAAATATTATGGTAAAAGATAATAAAAATGATGCAATCTCAAAGATAACCAAAGCATTTGCCAATGAGGGACTTAGGTAATCTGTCTATCATGAGGCAGTCCTAGGAACCACAAGTAAAACTATGCCAAACTAGGGGCAAGTATGTAATCCTACATTAAGAATGATGTACAGGGAAAGTATTTTAAAGTATTTACCTCCTACTGGGGAAAGATTAGGAAAAATATTAATTTAATGGATATGACAGCACCCAAAATATGGCTATAATCATTATTTTGTTGGCTCAAAACCCTCAATACATCTACATTTTTTTCTGTCCACCTCTGTGACCTAGGTCTATGATTTTACTGGAATGTGAAACAACCAGTGTGGAAATTCCTTCCACTGAAGCAGATTGGCAATTTGTCTACGACTTATGGTCTTGGAGAGTTTCCTGGGATGAAGAGAGATTAAGTGATCTGCTCATGGTCACACAGAGTCAACAGGTGTTTGGAAAGACTTAATCCCACTGTTCTGATTCCAAGGCTGACCCTCTAGCCACACTGTCTCTCAGATCTCCATTGTCTGAAGAATAAAAGTCCCAAACCCCAAAGCAAAGAATTCAGATCCTTTATAATCAGACCTCAAACTACCCTCCCAGGCTTATTTCCCATTACTTAACCTCAAGCATCCAAGGCTCCAGTCAAAATGAATGACTATACATTTCCCTTTGTTCATGATTTTCCCTTCCCCTGGAAAGGCCTCCTTTCACCTGTCAAAGCTTATCCATCTTCCAATGACCAACTGAAATGGCATCTGCTCCATTAAGCCTTTCCTGATTTCCCTATACAATTCTGCTGCTTGAAATCCTCTCACCCTCTCCTTTGGGCTAACAAAGCATTCTCTCTGTATCACTTTTACACCACTTATATCAGAGTTAGCTGCTCAAGCTTCTTATCTTCCCTAGGCTCTCAAAAAAGAGGATTAAATTTCTTAATCTCTGTATTTCCCCTAGGACCTGGTACAATTCCCTGTATACATAGGAAAGAATCAGACTGACCTGATTAACCACTTCAAAGTAGATGCCAAGAGTTGATGTGGGATCCAAACTACAGATTTTCCATTGACTAGTACCACTAATGCCATATTCCTAAAAGAGGAGGGAAAAAAAAATCAAAGGCAGTTAACTGCTAATGAAAAAAGTTTACTGTGAGTATTACTTTCAGAACCTTCTTTCCAGGTAAAAATTTCAATACAACAGATTGTAAATTGTTTAATTAGATATAAGATTATAAATTTTAGTTTGTGCTATTTTAAGATCAATAGATCTAAAAATGAAATTTGAACCAACTCTCATCATATCACTTGAAAAAAATATAAGTGACAAACAGATTGAGGAGAACTTAAAGGAATCAAGTTTGGTAGTAGGTGCAATGAATAAGGACTATCTTATGAGTTCCCATTATGAGATCTACTTAATTCTTTTATGGATTTACCTTCTTGATATATACTCATGTACTTGAGAAAAAGTTAGAATAGACTATATGAAAATGAATTGTAACTGAAATTTTTCCATAGAAATATTAGTATGTAATTTTTCAAAAGCATATGATTTCTTTGGACTTTTTTAGTAACAGATGCAAAAATGCCTATTTACAATCCAGTACTTTCACAGTGGTAGGTTCAGAGAACATAAAATTGGAATTTGAACTCTTTAGAAAGAGTGTAATATTCATTTGACCAAAGGATAAAATACTACATTTAATGTATTACAGCAAAGTATTTCTAGTATCTAAAGAAGGCAATGCAATCCTATCGAAACCAACCTCTAGTGTTGTTCTTACTAACTCATCTCATCAAAATGTTGAGTATGATTCTTTAAAGATCAGAAACAGGAAAGTAAACTGATGCAAGTGAGGGGATATAAACTACATATGGCCACCAACCACCAAAATCTTAAATGCTCACATTGCCCCTGTGACACCTAAAACTGACCCATAATTTCCTAGTTTCCTCAGGTTCCTTCACCTCACAACTCTTTGCCTCATGTGTAGGAGAGAGGAAAGTTTCCAGATGATGTTAAGCAGCAGGTGAAGAGAAGAGATAATATGTGATTTCCTCCATAAATGGCAAGATGGAGATAACAGAAGACATGCCCTTATTTCATCCTACTTGCCTAGTTTTCCTACCTTCACAGGTTTTATCTAACAAGGAAAAAAGCATTTCACGTCTACTCTCTGGGAGAAATTAATAAGTAGGGCCAACCTTGTTAGCAAAACTATAAAGTTGGTAAAGTTTGATGTAGGGGATCTTCTTCCTATAATTGTACTCCTATTGTTTTTATCACTACTTATAGCTTATAGACTTCCTGGTCCCCTTTGACTATATAATGTCCTATGATATAATTTTGCTCTCCACAAGTGTAGGTCATCTACCCACTTCATAAGGTCATCACGAGGAAAACCCTTTTTAAACCCTTAAAGCTTTAGGTCTCTTCTTTGGACTCTAGACATACCTTGGGTTTTCCCTCTTGGAAAACAGGGAAGAATTGAAGGAGCTGGGCTATCAGTATCTGACTCTTCCAGCTTAGTTTATCACTAAATCTGTTTTTTGTTTGCTCAATCTTGATAGTTTTGTTCCCAAAACACAGCTAGTCTACTTAGGCAGCAGTGGTTCTGCTTACAACTTTAGACACAACAGTATTCATGTATTACTTAAATCAGTCTTTTAAGGAAGCAAAACAATAAGCCATCTATACTAAAAAGAAAACAAGCATTTCAAAATTTAGTTCTCTCTCTCCCAACTGTCTTTAACTTCATAATAAGTAGGGGAAAAATGCTAAGGGCACCCAAATGCAAGTTCATTACCCTGCAGAATAGCAAAAGTTCTATTACAGACAAATCCTTTCTACCTAAAGAAATATAAACCAATAATTTAATGCATTGCCTTGCAATTAACAATTTTCCAATTTCTTTGGAATGAGGAAAAAATTTTTACTCACGTTTTCTGACACACATGGCCCTTTCACATTTAGAGATATACATGGACCAATTGCTCCTGAAATCTTCAATTCTCTAGAAGTCTAAAACACAAGAGAACAGTATGAAATATACAATTGAGAACCACACTCAATCCACAAACCCAATAGTTTGTTGGAAAAAATCAACAGCACATTCTCTATGGAGAAAAAAATTATATACATTTAAATAATATGTATAGTATATAACTTTTCTTGAGGGTCTCTGCAGGATGACTGTTAATTGATTAAAATATTAACAATTCCCTCCTTTATGAATTGTAGATAAATTATGTTAAAAAAAAAAAACCTTACATATCCAAAGTAAAAATGCTATCAGCAACTATGAAATTTAAACCGTCTTAAGACAGGAAGGTGGCACAGTGGACAGTGCTGGGCCTGATTCAAGATCTGAATTGATTCTGCCTCAAATATGTAATGGCTATATGACCCCAGGGAAGCAGCTTAACCTCTGTCTGCCTCAGTTACTTCATTTGTAAAGTGAGGATAATAATAGCACCTACCTCCAAAAGTGGTTAAGAATCAAACAAGATATTTATAAAGTGCTTTGCAAACCATACAACATCATATAAATGTGAGCTGTTGTTGTATATGGTATTTTATCACCATTACTAGAATAATAACTACTTTTTTAACTCCTATTTCAGAAAAATTCATACATCAAATATTTTAAGAATATAGTTACCAAATTTAACATTAGGATTTAGCCTATTTAGAAAGGACAGCAGAAACAGTACTAGATTATGCAAAATTTGCTTGAGATACTTGTTAGTTGACTGACTATAGATAATTTAATTTACCTTCCATACAGCCTCAGTTTTCTCATCTAAAAAATGGACATGATAATAACTACTACCTACTTCTTAGGGTTGTCATGACAAATGTTCTTTGTAAACTTTAAAGCATTATATAAATATGAAATATTCAATTATATATAGTTGTCATTTGTTACCTGCAATACCCAATTCTGTTTTGCAACATCCCTTTTTAAAGTTTTTCTTGATGAATCAGGGTCATCCTCATGACCATCAATGAGCTGTAACGCTTCGTGTGTAATGCTTTGATGGTCATTAGACTAAGTAGGCCTGTTTACCACTACAATAAAATGTTCCAGATTATCGCACTTCTCTAGACTGCTCTAGTGTATATTTGTATACTTGGACACTGGACATCCAGTGTGTTCTCATCTATTATTATCGGAGAATATACCCTCTTCTTACTGCCTCTTCTCCTGCTGCCTCATACCTGTGGTCTGACAGCACGGTAGGGCAGAACTTGAGATGGCCTGCTCTATGTCTAAGAAATGAATAGATAAAATAAAAAGGTTTCATGAGGGTATTTTTTAAGCCCTTTATGGCTTTTTCCCATTTACCAGAAGACTGCTGTATATACGCAAACTACCAGATATGTGACAACTGGGTAAAAAGAACATTACTACATTTACATTCCCAATTTCTTCATGGTACAAGTACCATAATGCTTTCCTGTGCACTTATGTAACATAATGGTATAAGAAGTGCTCATCCATAACACTCTTTTAAAAAATGAGGTGGGAAGATAAAAGACTTTCATATCTTACCTTAACGTCCAAAGTAGCACCAAATGCCATTCGAAAATCTCCATTAAAGTCTTTACTAAAAACTCTTTGGAATGTCTGCTTGAAGAGAGATGTATTGAAGGAATCTCCCATCACCATATGACCACTAGGAATTTTAAAAGGAAGAAGAAAGGACAATGGACAAAAAAAACCCAACAGCTCACAGAGTCCTCAACATTTAAGAAATGCAATCCAATCCAAAAAAGGACAACAATATGTATACAACTAACACTATTCAAGATGTTATACACTAAGTTTAACTTAAAAATGCATTTAAGAAATGAAATATTCCAATAAAGTCATATTCTGATGTCTCTTTATGCTATGGAAGTAACCTTAAGTTCCTGAAGAGTATGCCAACAAAACACACATGCTGGTAGGTCCTGCCAAACTGGAAAAGCTTTCAGGTACAGGCCTAGCATAGGTCAAGTGTCAAGTGAAGACCAGAGGAAGAGCTAAGATACAGGCAGAGACTATCCTTTTTTTTTTTAATGACTTGTTTATTTACTTTTAGTTTACAAGATTCAGTTCCACAATCACTTGAGTTTCAGATTTTCTCCCCTCCCTTACCCCCCCCCCATGGTGGCGTGCAGTCATGTATAGGATCTGCAAATACTTTCACACTGTA
>CM053581.1:133189867-133216684 GCA_028627135.1 Pseudochirops cupreus
TTCCATCCTGAGGCTTGTAGAATTGTCTTTAGCTATGCGTTGTTGAGGATAGTCCAGTTTATCAAGGTTGGTCATCACACATACGATGTGTCCATGATTGTGTACAAGCTTTTCCTGGTTCTGCTCTTCTCACTTAGCATCAATTTGTATAAGCCTCTCCAGGTAATTATGAACTCCATCTCCTTCCCATTTCTTATAGCACAATAGTATTCCATTACATTCATATACCATAGCTTGTTTAGCCATTCCCCAATTGATGGGCATCCCCTATATTTCCATTTTTTTGCAACCACAAAAAGAGGTACAATAAATATTTTTGTACAGATGGGACCTTTTTCCACTTCTGTGATCTCTTTGGGATATAATCCCAACAGTGGTATTGCTGAATCAAAGGGTATGCAATTATTTATAGCCCTTTGGGCATAGTTCCAGATTGCTCTCCAGAATGGTTGTATCAATTCACAACTCCACCAACAATGCATTACTGTTCCAATTTTTCCACATCCTCTCTAGCATTTGTCATTTTCCTGTTTTGTCATCTTAGCCAATCTGACTGGTGAGATGTGGTACCTCAAAGTTGTTTTGATTTGCATTTCTCAAATCAATAGTGATTTAGAGCATTTTTCCATATGCTTAAAGATATCTTTAATTTCAGGCAGGGACTCTCCTGAGCTCTTCCCCAAAGCCCCCCAAATACCTTTAAATAATAACTTGAAACATTTTCCAGTCCAAGACAACTTAAAAGGTCAGCAGGAAAAGTCTGTTGCACCAAGGTAAGAGAGGAATGCAGTCTAGCACAAGCCAAGGCAGCTCAGAATGGGCCCTAGCACAGCAGGAGCAGGCCTCAGGGCAACTGAATCAGTGGCAGCAGTGATGGTTTCCAGACGTCTCAGCCCACAGATGGTAAAGAAATCAAACAATGGATCAGAAGGAGATATACAGGGTCCTCTGCTGGCAACAGGGGCAGGACTCTGTTGCACTGCCTATACTTGGTTCTAGGTCCCAGTCCTGGGTCTTTCTCCCAGCGTGAGGAAGAGCTCTAGCACAGTAGAACTTTTGGCCTCAGGGGAACAGGGACCCTGGACACAGTTCCAGGGCAGATAAGAGTACTTGTGGTCACCCACAAAGCAGTGCACAGTATAGAAGAGTAGTAAAAAACACTTTTCCCTAGATCATACCACCTTGCAAAAGCCAAAAATTTGCAGGTCCCCACAAGTACCTCTGAAAACAGCCATATAAAACACCTGAAACTTGGAACAGTGCTCCCTCCACTTGGGAAGAACAGCCCTATTCTAGCACAGAGTTAAAAGTCAAGAAATAGGTTGGAAAATGAGCAAACAACAGAAAAAAGATCCTGAGTATAGAAAGTTACTATAGTAAGAAGGAATGTCAAAACATATTCTCAGAAGAAGATAACAAACTTAAAATTCCTCTTTCCAAAGCCTCAAAGAAAAACAGGAACTGGTCTCAGGCCATGGAAGAGCTCAAAAAGGATTTCAAAAATCAAGAGAGGTAGAGGAAAAACTGGGAGGAGAAATGAGAGTCATGTAAGAAAGTCATGAAAAAAGAGTCAATAGCTTGGTAAAGGAGACACAAAAAAAAAAAGAAAGAAAATAACACCTTAAAAATCAAAATAAGCCAAATGGTAAAACAGGCACAAAAATCCAATGAAAAGAAGAATGCCTTGAAAAGCAGAACTGGTCAAATGCAAAAAGATAAACAAAAATTCATGGAAGAGAAGAACTCCTTAAAAACCAGAATTGGCCAAATGGAAAAGGAGGTAGAAAAACTCACTGAAGAAAATAATTCCTCAAAAGTTTGAATGAGGCAAATGGAAGCTAAAGATTTTTTGAGACATTAAGAAATTAACGAAAATAAACAAAACCAAAGGAATGAAAAATAGAAGAAAATATGAACTATCTCACTGGAAAAACAACTGACCTGGAAAATAAATCCAGGAGAGAGAATTTAAGAATTATTGGACTACCTAAAAGTCTTAATCAAAAAAAGAGCCTAGATATCTTTCAAGAAATTATCAAGGAAAACTAGCCTGAGATTCTAGAACCAGAGGGTAAAATAGAAATTGAAAGAATCTACCCATCACCTCCTGAAAGAAATCCCAAAATGAAAACTTCCAGGAATATTATAGCCAAATTCCAGACCTCTCAGAGCAAAGAGAAAATACTGAAAGAAGTCAAAACAGAAACAATTCAAATATTGTGGAGCACAGTCAGGATAATACAAGATTTAGCAGATTCTATATTAAAGGATCAGAGGGCTTGGAATATGATGTTCCAGAGGGCAAAAGAGCTAAGATTACAACCAAGAATCACTTGTCCAGCAAAACTGAGTACAATCCTTCAGGGAGAAAAATGACTTTTACCCACCCCAGACTGCCCTCCCTTCTATCAGCTCCCCGTTTTTTCCCCCTTTCCTGTATGTTAAGATAGTTTTCTAATTTTTTACACTCAACTGAGTGTGGATATTATTCCCTCTTTGAGCCAATTCAATTGAATGATGCCATATTCAAGCCATAACACCACTCTCCCTAGTTAAAAAAGTATAACAGTTAAGCAAAATCAAGCAATGAAGTAACAACTTCTTATGATACATGCAATATTACACAGGGATGGTACCTTACCTCTCTACTGAAAAGTATTTTTCCACTCATTTTCAAAAATCTTTGATCTAGCAGCTAACAAATTAATTAATTGACTGGCCACTTTCAGAATTTCTACCAAGGAGGAAATATAAAATTAAACTGGCCAGGACAAATTTTTAGAAGCTTCAGTCCAGGATTAATATAAATTTAATTTTCTACTGTCATGAATCAAGATGTATCTACAACACCCTATATACATAAAATAAACTTAAAACATTTTTTATTGCAAATATTCTTTTTTTTATGCCACATAATTTGGCAAATCAGAGTGATATGCTGAACAATAGTATGGTTGGTTCAATAGAGTAAGTAAAGACCTAATGAACTGAACAACTTTCAAAGAAAAAAATACAAAAGGAAAATATTCCCTTGAGCATTGCTTTCAAACTTAAAATAATACTATAATAAAAATAATTAATGTTTACATAGAACTATGTGCAAGACACTATGCTAAGTACTTTATTATCCCATTTGATCCTCACAAAAATATGATTCCAATTTTACAAAGGAAGAAACTGAAACCTACAGAAGCTGAGTGACTTGCCCAGCATAAAAAATACTAGATGCTGTGGATGTTATGGGAATCTGAAGATCTTCCCTGCCTCTAGGCCCTCTGATAGGCTTAAGTGGCTCTGAGAACGTTTCCTGATTTGAAAGTATACTCTGCCCCCTCATAGGCTGAGCCTATGGCAGGAGGCTTGTTCTTCAGGAATGCCCACACCTTATTACTTTGTGATTGGGCAGTGGGTCAAGAGGGTTGTGACATTTTCTGATCCAGGAGAAGGCTATATATACCCTGATGTGAGGTTTTGCTTTGGGGCTCACTTTGAAAAGAGTTGTGTGATTTCGCCACGTGAGACTCTGGGAAGCCGTGGAGATCCCCCCGGCTTTGAAAACCCAGGTGTTGATGCTTCCTTCTCTGGTAACTAACTAGGTATGGATGTAATGGTCAGATGACTGGAAGCCTGTCTACTGATCTGTTTCTTTGTCTGCTTGTAACTTCTGTTTGCATTCTCTGAAGTTCAGGGTGCTGACTTTTTCCCCTGAACTAGGTAAATGATATATGTTTGATTGATTAAAGTAAGATTGTTAACCCTTTTTGAGTTGCTTTCCTTTAGAAAAGGAGATCTAAGAACTTGTGCTAGCAGCCGCCCTACGTATGCTAGGGTGCTTGCTAATACACTGGATCACCACATCTAGGACTTTAAATCCATCCTTAATCTAATGGTTCTATCCTCTATTTTTCTTCCCTTAAAATAAACCTTTTCTTCTTTCATAATACGTTCACTGTCAACATACCCAGTAAGATTTGCACAACACTTCATCTCCAGAAGACCAGTCTGATCAAGGGCACAGGCATAAATATCGATGCAGTGACCATTGGTAGCAGTACGATTAGCAAGCATCTCATAGTGCTGCAACAAGAGAAAAGTTACTTTAAATCATGTTACCGACATAGTAACATTCTTTTATATATTTTTTGATTCTCTTAAGGGGAATAATATTCAAATTTGTAAACACCTATGAAAAATATATTCATTTTATATTTAGAATATATCATTGAAATATAATAAACATTAAGGTATCTGGAAAACTTACATATCCTATACTTAATGACATTTACATTAAATAACATTTACATTAACTAGAGTTCAATAATTCAGAAAGTTAATTAAATCTGGCCAAAATAAACAAAGCCATCAATCATCAGCGTTGTCAGCCAAGTCACAAATAGTTATAGGTACTCTTCAAGGACAGTGGGAACTGAAGGATATCCTTGGCATTCTTGTAGACCAAGTTCAAGGTATTACTAAAAGTCAAGAACCCCACTATACTTCTCTGAATTGCATCTTCTAAATACCAGGAGACAATACACATTGATCCTTCTGAAATGACAACACTGAACAAGTTCAGTGGTTTCTATGATTCCTAGGTACAGTATGGATTTGTTAATAGGTAAACCACCACTGTTTTCTTGATTTGCAAGCACTTACTTTGGTTGCCTTTTTCATAAAACGTGCATTGTCTTTCTCTATGTCGTGCCAGGAACGAATGGGAACCTTCAATTCATCTCCAACTACCATGCCTGGTCCTTGAGTGGGTGGGCCTCCAGTAAACAACATAATTCTGGCTCCCGTATTTGGAAACGTGCCCTTAGGATATTAATTACATTGTATTAGAAATACACAAATTAGGAAAATATGGTTTACCAGTTTTTCTAAGGAAAGAAAGTCTGAATTTTCCTCCACATTTATAAACATTAAGAATATTTCCCATTCAGCAAGACATCTTCCTCCAATTCAAGCCTTTTACCAACTTACTCTCAGCATTTTCTATGACCCACTTCTCTTATCTCCCCTCTGTTTCTCACCCAAGTAATGGTACACTCAAATGTATGAGATAATATTGAATTATACTTCCAAATAAACTAGAATAAACAGTTAATAAACTGAAGACACTACCAACAACCAACCAAAACCACCAACAACTTTGGAATCACTTTGTTTCACTTTTACTTCATAAGAAGTCATAGAAAAATCTAAATTACCTCCAATAAGCCAACAGCAATAGACAAAGCAACACCTGTGGATCGCAAGGGTCTTTTTCCTTGAGTTACTGGCCATGGGTCCCTTTGTAATTCCCCAAGAAGATCTGTCAGGTTCATGTCAATCTTATGAACAGGCTGCAGAAACCTACAAGATGTCAAATGAACCCATCTAGTATCAGTTTAAAAAAGCACTCTGGTCTTTAATCATGAACAGTCTATCAGATTGACAAACCACAAACCTCTTTATTCAATCTTAGTAGTGAACAATTTTTCATAATATGCTTCTCCAAGGAATTCAGTCAGTATGATTTGTTATATATGATTCCAAAGATACATCATTCACAAATCTTATTCTTGACATTCAAATTAAACATTATTTTCAAAACTAAACACTACCCTAACCTGAAGATTCCGTTGCTAGGCATATCCCTCCAGGAGGCCAAAGAAAAACATGCCAAGAACTTATATTTGTATTAGAGACATCTGCTAAAATTATATAGCAGCACTTTTTAGGGGAAGCAAAGAGCACAGGCAGCTTGCCTCTTGGGGAATGTCTGAACAAGTTCTGAAACCTGAACACTACAATGGAATAAATGAAGAATATGATGATTACAGAGCAGCACGGTTGGAATATAAACTGACACAAAATAAAGGAGACTGAGGGAAACAATGTATACAATGACAAAACTAATGGGAATAGAGAGAACAACAAAATAGCTGAAACTTCACGTTATGAAATTATGACGTCCAAGCTTAGCTCCAAAGAAGAGATATGAAAAGGAACATTTCTTCCTTCTTTGCACAGGTAGAGGCAGTACAAACGTGGAATCTGAAGATAATATCAGATTTTTGATATGTTAGTTTTTCTAAATAGGAGGTTTTTTGTGGGAACTAATGAGTTGGGACAAAATCAAACACTAAAAATATATATTTTTAAAATCCAGACCTTAGCTACACTGGAAATACATTAAATTAAAATCTAAAAGCAACGGATTAAAAACCAGTCTAAATTTTTATAAACTTGGGATATAAGAAAAAAGATTCTGTGTCTTAAAAAAAATAAAAATGTGTCCACGGGAACTGAAATTACAGGCTCAAACACTTATCCTTTTTTTTTTTAAACACTTATCTTTCAGAAAAGAGAAAAGAATGTTGGGAAGACTGTGAATTCCCTTATAGTATGGGTCAAATAACAATCTGACCTTACCTGCTTGAAATAAAAGGTTGTCCCTGTGGTTGAACAGGTCTTGGTTGCTGAGCAGACATAGCTGGCTTGGTAAGGCCCAACATATCCTAACAAAAGAGAAGAAACAACTCAAGTTTCTAAAATGTTTAAAATCTTTTTAAAGGATTAAGGAAAAGTTTCTAGTGTTTTGTGCATTACATCCAAGAAACAAACCTGTATTTGCTTAGCAGTCAAATCCTTGGTTCCTCGAAAGACAAAGCTTTTGGATATTCCTTCACAGCTCAATTCATGAACCTGCACCATTCTACCAAAGGTGATTAGACCCACCAGAGCATCCGGAGGAAGGAGACTCAGGGACATCTGCAGAGACTCTTTGAGAGCTTGAAGGTCTTCTTCTTCCAAACATGTATCAACAACATAGAGAAAAATCAAGGGTGTCTGAGGCCCTCGCTTAAAAAGAAAGAAACAAGGCATAAGATACTTCACATAAATATCTACCTCCCATAAAAAGAAAATGTTCTTGAAGGCTTTTTCTAACTGCAATTAAAACAATTTCTTAATCTAATATTTTAACTTTATATTATCATTAGTATTACCTTCAATAAACAAAGAAAAATTGAAAAATGGTCTAGTGGGAGAAGTGAGCAACATGTTTTCCTCTTCGTGTGCCTGGGCCAGAAGGAATCAGCCTAGCACAGTATGTGTGAAAGTTGCTGTAGAAGGAAGTCTAGCATTCTCCCTAACATCAGACCCTTCCCCAAAGAAAGGTGGAGGCTGGGAATAGCCAGCAGCTGAGGACAATACAAGTATTCAGAAGTTTGGCAGAAAGGACTTAGTAACAGAAAAGGAGGGTAAGAATCAGAATGATCTGTCCCAAACTACTAATGCTAAAAGTCAACTATAAGCAATAATGATAACTTCATCTTGGTAGTTACTGAATGTGAACTCTCTTCATATCAGGTGATAACATGAGACTGATTTGAACAGAATGGAATTATTAAATCAGTTAAGGCTATAAAATCAAGCAGCCCATTATGACTAGATAAAAGCATTTAGAGTTAGAAGGGGCCTTTGAAATCACTTAGTCCAGGGATTCTTACTCTGAGGTCCTTAACTTGTTTTTGAGAAAATATTTTGATAACTGTATTTCAATATAATTGGTGTCAAAACTTTTGTGATCCTATGTATTTTATTTTACACATTTATACACATGCATAAATAAATACGTTATTTTGTGAAGGGGTCATAGGCTTCACCAGCTCGGAAAAGGGGTCGATGACACAAAAAGGCTATGAAACCCTGATCTAGTGCAGCCCCTTTCCATTATTTATAGCTAAGGAAAGTGAAGCTCAGAAAGGAGGAAGTGATTTGTCCAAAGTCACACAGGGATTAAGTTGCAGAACTGGAATGAAACCCGGGTCCTCTGACTCCAAATCCACATCACACTGGAAGATGACTACATCTATAAAAAGGGAAGTAGAAGAGGGCTAGAAATTTCCTCAACATCCATAATTTCTTCCTGATAAGATGAATTTGCCTGATGTTTAACCTGCTTGGAAACTCTGGCATCAGAAAAACCTCCCAGCTTTCTTTTTGAGTTCTGTCCTATGTTACCTAAGACGTTCCTAAAACATGCATTCAGTTACTAGTAATGTTTGTTGTCATCACTCAATCTGAAGAGTCTGAGCTTTCCTACATATACCTCACATATTTTTTTAAGTTTAGTGACAAACTTTATTTAAAAAGTCAGATTCAAAGTTAATTTATTTTTGTATTTTAAAAATTCAAAGGAGAATGCAAACCTATAAAAATGGAACATTGTCATTAATATTTATTCTTGAGGGGAAAGATAGCTACTAACCACATGTTTACCAGATTAAACATCAAACCTAGAATTTAGAAAACCAATAGATTTCAATCCTTACTTATTAAATGCCCTACAGCAGGGATCAAGAAATAGCTAACACTTTCTCCCAAGACTTAATATTCTACAGTACAATAGCTGTCACTAAAAACCTACTAACTACTGCCTTTCCTTTAGAGCTCTGACTAGTAACAAAAACAAAAGACTCAAAGTATATATATAGAAAGAGAATCATAGAACATTGTTAAATTAATACTAACAAATTACCTGCACTATGTACTCAATTGTAGAAAACTGGGGCATCAATTCTGCAGGTTGATTCACCTCAGATATGCCTGCATATGCTGGAGGAAACTAAAAAGAAAAGTAAAGAAAATCATTTTAAGATATTTATAAAGAAAAAAAAACCCTTAGATTACGAAGTTGCTAAGTACCTACAATGAACTAAACTTTAAATGTTAAGACCTTTTATTTGTACATATACTTGAAATTACTTATACTAAAAAAAAAAACCATAACTATAAACACACATTTAAGCTGATTCTCAATATTTATTTCCATATGTGCTTTTATAGTTTTCCACTGATAAAGATGTCATTGCAAATACTGAAGTTCTAGCTCCTGTTTGCCCTCTTATTTCATATCTTCCCAAAATTATTTCCCCATATTTTCCCTTCTTCATCGAATCATCACATTACATTAATATACCAATTTGTTAACCCATTCTGCAACTGGACCCCATTCTGCAACCTATAACACCCAGGTTATAAAAATCTAGTATACACTCCCAGATTTGCTCTTTAAAAATATTAACACACTTCTCAATGTTATCACCAACAAAAGCATGTATTTATTTTCTATATTCCTTCCAGCACTAAGCTTAGTGATTATTCTTAGTTTATTCTTTCCAACTTTATAGGCACAAGTTGTTTTTAAAACAACCTTTGTTGTTTCTAAGAATTTAGAAGTAGTACATATTTCAAGGTGTTCATTTACAACGTATCTATCTTCTTTACTTTGGAAAGAGAAAGTGCATCCTCAGTTTTGGAGTTGTGAATTGCCCTGGTCAGGTGTGCTCCCCACATATGTGCCTTATTACCACTGTACTTTAATTTTATGTCCACTCTTCCCCCTCCTAGATTGTGTTTGTAGGAGACTGTGCCCCTGGTGTTGAGGAAAATGCTTTTTAACTTTGTCCTTGCTGTGCCATTTGAGTAAATGCCTTTGTTAAAGAACTGAAACTACTGTTCAATTAAAGAGAAGCTCATAAGCTAGCCCCTAGGACAGGCCTGCAGTACCTTCAGTCTGCTAAAGGATTTAGGTGGCCCTTGAAAAATGTAGAGGATGCTTTCCTCTGCTCTAGGATGATGAACACCCACAGGGTCACTCCAAAATCCTGGAAGTAGTAACAGTCGAACCTCTGGAGAACCAACCAGACAATGGCAGCATAAAGTTGGGAGAGTGAGTGTAAAGTTGGCAGAGCAAAGTTGGGAGAGATGGTGTCAGATAAGGTTTCTAGTATTCCATCAATTAAGTCTCACAGTGTCATAAATGAGAAGGATAAGTACAAAAAGCATCATTTTAGTTGCTTCATTTTAAACATAATTCAACTGACGCAGTGCCTCTGTAACATTTTGGGGTGCCGGTGCCTTTGTAACATTGTTGTAACCTCAGTTTGTAAAATCTCACTTGTGTTTGGACACCTATGTATGTAACATAAGTTTGTAACAAGCCTGTGCAATTAAGCTGTAAAAGTCACACTTTCCTTCAGCCATAAAGGCATTCACTCTGCCTCTCCCCCACCCCCAGCCTAAAAGTCTTTTCCCAAGCTAGCAGTCAGTCTGCTTAGATAGTTTCCCATGCTTCCATCACCCAAGTATTTTTAGAGAAATACATAACCCCTTTGTTCTTAGTGGCCTTAGAAACCTTGAACAACATTATCAAAGAGATAACTCCCTCCTAAGATGGTCCCTAATCAGTCTAGCTTCCAAACTTGGCACCTATCCTGCCAGCAGCCATATTGGACCTATGTCATTTATCTTTAACCAAAAAGTTACCTAGTGACATGTCAAGGGAAAAACCACACCTCTCACTCCCCGCCCCTCTGACTTCTCCCAATGAATTATGGGCAAAACGCCTACGCAGTTGGTATAAAAAATGCATGTCCCTTTAATCACTGACCATTCCTTAACCACTCCCAAACTCCACCCTTGCCCACCTAGTTAGCATAACGATCCTATGACTGACAGTTTTATGTCTTTAAAAATGCATCTCTAGCGCCCCCCCCCCCCCCCCCGCACTTTGCAGGCTTTCTCTGACACCGTCCCCCGGCCTGCTGCAAAGTGTTACATAGAACTTTGTAACTCTGCCTTAAATCCCTGTCAGCTTGCAGGTCTCCTAGCCCCCCTTACCTCAATGTAACAATAAACTTTTATAACTCTGCCAAAAGACAGCTGAGTCCAGTAATTCTTTTCGGACAATGAACCCTAAAGGATTTCTTGATAGAAATCCCCACAATCTCTATACCTCTTCACACCTACCTGATTTCTCTGAAAACAGAAATTACAGGCCCAAAGCTTAGCTCGATAATCAACCTGACTGTGAAAAGAGAAAATAAAATATTTAAATATAATTATTAATTTTAAGGATGAAATATTTAATTTAAGATGCATCACATTAATGTATCTATACTCTAATTTACTGAAATGGATTTTTAAAATTTTGCGCAGGATTTTATGATCAGATATACCGGTTTATCCCTTAAACACGTCCTTGTCACATCTGTGGAAACCACACTTTGCTACAGGTAAAGATCTATTAAGCTAACATTCCATCCAAATATAACAGCTAAGAACACTATCTAGCAAGGTACTATGCTTATCAAAACTCCTAGGGGTTACAAAAATTATTTTAGTAAAACGGCCTCCTTGCTATTCCTCATATGTAATACTTTTCTCTCCCAACACTGGGCATTTGTACTACCTGTCCCCCAGGCCTGGAATATTTTCCCTCAACTCCAATTCCAAACTTCCTTCAAAATTCAGCTCAAATTCCACCTCTGCAAGTTTTTCTTTCCTTCTCACCATGAGGATGGTTCTCCCCCCACTGCTAGTCCTTTCTCTCTAAAACTCCGTTCCACTTAACACTGTATATATTTTGCACGTATATATTTCCATGTCTTCTCCATTAAAATATGAGCTCCCTTAAAGCAGAGATCATGTTTTTGCCTTTCTTTGTATCTCTAGTGCCTAATACATAATAAACGCTAATGAATATTTGCTGACTGAGGGAAGTTCTGATAAACTATATAATTATAAACAGACCACCTTTTTAGTCTGTACCAAACAAGTACTTCACATGTTTTATTCTAATTATAATTTTATCAATATTTTTAAAATTCATACCAAAGTGGATTGAGAACTGCTTTACAAGTTGGCCTGCTACAAAGTACAGGTTCATACTGTATTGGAGGTAGATCTGGACGTTCTTTTAAGGGAGTGAGTAGACATGCCAGAGGGACCACCATTCTTGTGGCCTCAAGGCGGCTAGATGGCCACACATTCCAACTGAAACGAACACCATCTTGCTCCTCATTTTGCTGGATAAACTCCAGATATGTTGCCATGGTCTGAAAAGGAACTGACATTAAAATTTTAATATAAATATATTTATTCCCAAGTAGTAAACTAATCTAAATTAACATTTATCAATCAAATGTAGGCATCTCAATGGCCTTTTCCCAGAGTGGCCCCATCTTCTGATTCATTACACCTTTTACCAAGACCTATCCAAGAGCACAAAGGGATGTTACCAGTATAAGGAAACACTTTAGCTATTAAATCCAAATATATAAACATTCTTTTGCTATTGATCAAATATTGTATAAATCAGTGTGAAATCTCCCTAAACAAAAACATTATAAGTAAACGGAAAAGGAAAGATAGCCCTTGTCAGTCTGAACAGATAAAACTTGCCAGCTAATGTTATTTTAACTAGTATTCCCCAAAAAGTCTGGGAAGAGGTGGAAAAAAATTACAGTATTTGGCATATATAGCAATTTCTTCCCCTTTTTTCATCAAATATACACAGAACATTGTTTAGAAAACACATCATAAACAGCTGACAATTCTATAGGGCTTTAAGGTTTGCAAAGTGTTTTATATGTTTTATCTCATTTAATTCTAACACTAGCTCTATGGAATCCACTCCAGCTAACCATTACATCATACAGCCTTAAAGGGTTTGACACAGAGACCATGTAAAAGTGGCTACATGAGGTATACTCTGTAGGATGGATGAGTGTAATTTAAGCTTAATAGCTCTAGATATGTCTGATATTCCTTTGAGCTCTGCTACTTGTCTGGCCATGTTAAAGTTCACTTAAGATCTCTGAGTTTAGCAACATAAAACCTGGAATCAGCACTTGATTCTGATGGTAGTTATGTCAGTTAAGACTATATAAATGTGTCATTAACAGTAGTAGCCCCTCCCTCTGCACTGTAATGTTTGAGTTCAATCAGTATGTGAAAATTGTGTTCCTTTGTGAACTACGCTTCCTTATTCCATTTCCTCTATGCTGATAATTTTGAAGAAGTACATACAGAATTTTCTACTCAGTTTTTAATGGTTATGCCATAGTAATCATTGGCCAAAGCTCACAACCACCAAAAGTATAAATTTTTTTCTGTGCTGTGTTTGACTATGTATTCTCTTACCATTTATTATGTTCATACTTCTAAACTCAGTCTGTCATGTTAAAGTATTCAAATCTTTATTAAATCTTCATTTATCATTTATTAAATCTTCCAGACCTGGGTAAACTCCTATTCCATTGTGTGTCTACACATTCTGTTCATAACCACTATAAGGTAAAAGCCTAAGACAACAAAGAATTTGGCTACTAAGAACCAAATGGATGAACTTCCTGGAGAAAAGAAATATAGCACCAAGTTAAAGATCTGATAAAGTATTCTTAATAACATTTTCATGTAATGAAAAATAAGGTCTTGATATATCTGAGAAAAGAAAGCATCTCAATTTGCTAAGCACCTTACTGTAACTATATGGAACTGAAATAATTGAGAAACAGAATAGGAACAGTGGAAAGATTCCTGGCTAGGAAGTCAGAGCACCTGGATTCAAATCTCAATCTTCTGGCAAGTCACTAAGCTTCTCCAGGACTCATTTTATTAATGAGGAAACTGAACAAGGCCTCTTCCAGCTCAAATCTATGATCCTAGGATAAATATTCCACAACTGACATTCTTCGAGTAAAATAGTACCTGCACTGTGTTACAATGAAATTGTACAACTCAAACAAGACTCCTGAATAGAGTCTAAGCTCCTGTTCACCTTTGTAATCAAGGAAATGCTTCCACAGTGATATTACACTCCAAACTTCATCTCCAACCCTGAGGTAAAAGAGGTATAAGTAACACAAACTGTATCCTACACATCATGCATTTAATAAATTTTGGTTGATGAGGACAAGAGACTAGCTTTTTCCTCCTGATCCGCATCAGAATTTTAGCAGATATGAAATTCAGCAATCACTAGATAGCAGATTTAAAAATTAAAGAAGAGGCTTCATAAAGTGATTTAGTCTAAAGTCCCCTTTTTACAGATAAGGAAACTGAGGCCGAAAGAAGTTAAATGGCTTTCTCAAGATCACAGAGGTCTTAAGGGGTAGATCTGGGATTTGAAGCGCAGGCTTTCTGACCTCTTGTCTGGTACTTTTTCTACCCGTACCACAGAAAAAGTTACAGCTGAAATGCTGAAAGGGGAAAACTCAAGTAGGAACCAGACGACAACGATACACTTGCCCTAGCCAGTAAGTACTTAAGTCAAAAGGCCAGTTCTCTCCCAAGCACGAAGCCCTTTTTCCGGTCGTGACCAAATCTCCGGGCCCCCTAAGAACCGCACGCAGCGCTTCTAAATCTCGGGGGTCCGGGGGGCTCCTTTTCTTCTCACTCCCATCTATCTGTACTGGCTCCTCTGACCAGACCATATGGAGACTCGGGGGAAGGCCCTGAGAGTCTTCCTCCGGACAGTCCAGCTCTCCAGCTCAACCAGGGACTGGCCAGAACTAGCCCGCCGGGGCACAGTACGACCCCCGTGAGCCCCGATAGAAGGAAAATGAAAGCCTCCGGAACGAATCCGGGGCCACAGGCTGGCTCCGGCTGCCGGGGTCCCCGCAACCCTTCATCCCTCCCTTCCCAACCTGAGTCGGGGACTCCAGTGACCCACCCCGCACCTCACCCCCTGCCCCGGGCCACGCGCGTTTCTCACCCCCCTGCCTTCCTGTCTCCTTGCTCAGGCGCGGTGGACCATCTGTTCTTAGCCCCTCAAGTCCACTCACCTAAGCTAGGCCGTGAACACACTGAGACGGAAACGACCGGCAGCCGCCCAGGCCCAGCGCCAAGTCCAGCTCAGCTGGACGCGGGTTGGACCGGCAGCAGGTGAGCATCAGCGCCACGTCGCCCTTCCATTGACCAATCAGAGAGGAGCACCTCCCCCCTTCCGAGAAGGGAAGAGTAAGGAGGTCGGGTGAAGCCGGGGCCGCCACGTTGGGTCAGGGTAAGCAGCCGTTTGAGGAACCTCGAGTACTCCTCAAGTTCTTTCCCTTCCCTCCCGACTCCGCCCCCAAGTTCTTCAAGAACCGCCTGCGGCCAGAGGCTGAATTTGCCTGTCACCTAGTGACAGAGCTAGCCGGATTGACGACGTCAGAGACCCGGAGCTGGGCGGGGCGGAACCGAAGGCACTTGGGCGAGCTCGGGAGAACGCCGAGGGAGGCTCCGCTGGGCGCCCAAGCCGGCTCCGAGCGTGTTAGAGATGCGGGGGTGCAAGGAGGCAAACGAGCTCGGAGGGCGACGGGGCCAGCAGGTCTCAGGACCCCATTCAGCGCTTAAAAAATGAGGATTCCTGGGGCGGCTAGGTGGTGCAGTGAATAGAGCACCGGTCCTGGAGTCAGGAGGACCTGAGTTCAAATACGACCTCAGACACTTAACACTTACTAGCTGTGTGATCCTGGGCAAGTCACTTAACCCCAATTGCTCTGCCTTTCTCCCGCCAAAAAAAAAAAATGAGGATTCCTTGACACTTGAAATTATTGGAAACTCCAAAGAGCTTTTGTTTATGTGGGGTATAGCTACTGAATTTACGTTAAATGTCATAAATTTAAAAATACTCATTAGTTTAAAATAATCCCTATCATATATAAGGATGAATAACACTTTTATGAAAAATATGTTTTCCAAAGCAAAATTGCAATGTTTTACATATTTTTTGCAAATCTCTTTATGGCTGTTTCTTTTTTTTAATTGTTTATTTGGTATTTTATTTTTCCCAATTACACGTAAAAACAATTTTCACCATTCGTTTTTTAAAACTTTTGAGTTCCAAATTCTCTCTCTTCCTCTCCATCCCAAACCTCTATCCCTCCCCCCCCCACAATTGAGAAGATAGGCAATTCGAAATAAATTATACATGTGTAGGCATGCAAAAGATATCCATGATAGTGATGTTGTGAAAGAAAAAACTGACCAAAAAAACCTCAAGAAAAGTAAAAAAAAGTATGCTTCAGTCGGTATTCAGACAACATCAGTTCTTTCTCGGGATGGATAGCATTTTTCATCTTAAGTCCTTCAGAGCTGTCATGGATCATTGTATAGCTGGGAATAGCTAAGTCACGCACAGCTGATCATCTTACAATATTGCTGTTACTTTGTACAGAGTACATTTCACTTTGCAACAGCCCATGCAATTCTTTCCAAAGAGCACTCTGTTCATTATTTCTTAAAATACAATAGTATTCCATCACAATCACATACCACAACTTGTTCAATCAGTCCCTAATTGATGGATACCCCCTCAATTTTCTAATTCTTTGCCCCCCAGAAAAAAAAAACTGCTGTAAATTTACATCTGGTTTAATAGAAGACAAATGGATTCTATTATTATTCATCTGCTTCTGCATTCAATCTGATGTGATTTTTTAAAAAAAATCTAACCTTAAATAGATATGCAGTTGAAAAGCAGGATTAATTTAAAAAGCAAAGTCTTGGTATTATTATGAAAATATGTCACCTGAAATGGTCTGGAGGCTCATTTCAAAAACTGTTTCACGCCAAAAGTCTCATTTCATAGATTACAAAACTGAGGCTCTGAGAGGTTCCTGGCAAAAACTCTTTATCTCTAGTTTCTGTGCATTTTCTCTGCTTGTCCCCTAAGCCTAGAATGCTGTCCTTAACCTCCACCTCCAGGATTCCTTGCTTCTAGTCAACCCCTAAACCATCTAATACAAGAAACCTCTCCTAGACCCTCTTAATTCTAGTGCATGTGCTGTTATCTCAAGTTTATCCTTTCTATAACTTGTTTATGGAGGCTGGGTGGTGTGGTGGATAGAGCGCCAGGCCTGCAGTCAAGAAGATCTGAATTCAAATCCAGCCTCAGACATTTACTAGCTATGTGACCTTGGGCAAGTCACTTACCCCTTTTTGCCTTAATTCCTCTTCTGTAAAATGGTAACACACTGGAGAAGGAAATGGCAAACCACTCTAGTATCTTTGCCAACAAAACCCTGTGGACAGTGTCCATGGGGTCACATAGAGTTAGACATGACTTGAACAACAGAAACTTGTTTATACATAGTTGTTTGCATACTATCTATTTTATTAGAATGAAAGCTCCTTGAGGGCAGCAACTTTTTGCCTCTTTTTTTGTATCTGCAGCATAGCACCTGACACAAAGTAAGTGCTTAATGAAACTATCAACTTGCCTAATAGGCTTACACAGATAGAAATGGCATTTTGTATTTGAAATTAGGTCCCCTCAGTTCTAAATTCAATCCTTTTACTCCTTTCACCAAGAGCAAAATTTTGGTTTGGGAAAGGGGGGGAAAAGACTTGAGTTAAAGGAAAACCTATTGTGGAAACATGCTGTATATCTGTCACATGCCTGCTTCACATGCCTATTATGACACACACACCCCCACACACACACACATATCAGAAGCAGGATGAACCATATCAGGGAAAAAAAACTGTCAGCAGGGAAACTTATAATATTTAAAAGAACCATTTGATGATGGATGGCTTCAGAAGAACTATAAAAACCAAGTTCCACAGCAGCCTGGGGAAGGAAAGCCCAGGGATCAGAACCCAAGAGCCTTAGCAGTGCTTCCCATTCAGTGCTCACAGGTATCAATCATCCTAGGATGTGGAGATACAGCATGGTAGCTCACTACTAGAGGATTCACAGCTACTAATGACCTAGAAAAGAAGCTTCTTGTTATCATAGTCCTTGGCACTGTCAAATGGTTCAGCATCAGAAATTAATATTATTTTGTCAGTGCAAATGATATTATAGAAGCAGCATGACATTGCCATCTGCTTTGCTACTGTACCCTAAGGACCATGGTAACTTTCGATCTAACTAGCAGCCAAAAGCTTCCATATGTGCTGCTCTTCTGCTTGAACATAAGCTCCTTGAGAGCTAGGACTATCTTAAATTTCTAAGTATATCCCCAGCACTTTGAACATAATAGATGCTTACTTAATAAATGCTTTATTCATGTAAAGCCAAGCTGATTACATAGTATAGTGAACACTCTATTTATTCAGCAGTAAATTAAAGCAAAAATATCACAGAAATCAAAGTACAACATTCACAATGTTATAACTTCAAACTTATCACTAAAGTGGCCACGTAGTTTTCCCCAAAGTGGTCACATAGTTTTAAGCAAAAGATAACATTCATTTAGTAACTCAATCATTTAGTAAGTTCTTAATTCAACCATCCTTAAGGAGGCAAGACCCTCTTAATGAACACAAAGTACAAAGGTCAAGGTTCTCCACCTCTTGGTCACATTGTCTTAATCTCTCAGTCAGAAGGTCTTTCTTCTTAATTGGAGATTAGTTTCCAATCATTCTTAATTCAATCATCTTGAAAAGGTACAGGATACAGAGTACAAAGTCCTCCACCCCTAGGCCACAGTAAATCATGATCTTCTCAGTTTGCATTAAATACACAAGGAGAGGTCTTTTCATCTTGACTCAAGGCAGGCTCTCAGTTTCCATGATTCCTCTTCCATGGACCCAACTCCTGCCCAAATCTCTCCAACTATCACCTGAGTTCAAAGGTAGGCAGCTCTCAGTTCCTTGTCCAGCTCCTTGTGCAGTTCCTGATCCATATTGAAGCTCACAGTGTCTAGTCCACCTCAAGTCCTTCACAGTTTCTGTTTCTGGGGAGACAAAGCTTAACAAAGCCACAATAACATTCATTCACATTGCCAGCACCATCACCAATTCACTTTCTGCCTTTATGTGAAATCAACATAGACCCAACAACAAGGTCTGAGAAATTAACACAAATCATCAGTATAGTCCCAGGACCTCTCAAAACATCAGTAAGACCCTCCTCCAGGATTTTTGTAAAGATACAACAAGAAAATCCTCTTTCAGAGCTTCTGAACCAACAGTAAGGTCTCAGGGCTTCTGTAACAAAAGCAATGTCCTCTATCAGCAAACAAATCTGACAAAGTAACATCAAAACAGGCAGACAAAGTACTGGCACCACAGTCATGCTTCCTCACAGTTCTCCTCTCTTCTCATTTCTCAGTTCTTCTCAATTCTCTTCTCAGTTCTCAGAAGTTTGCAGGATCCTAGCAGTTCTCCCTCTCTCTCTCTCTCTCTCCCTCTCTCTCTCTCTCTCTCTCTCTCTCTCTCTCTCTCTCTCTCTCTCAGCAATTCTCATTCTCAGCAGCTCTGGCTGGCTCTCAGAAGTTCTCAATTCGATTCTCAGAAGAAGTTCTGCTCTCTAGCTTGGGCTTTTCCTTATATGTAGTATTAGCTCCTCCCTGTTCTGCCCCTTCCTGTTACAACAGCAACTTCCTCCCACTGTGGGATTCACAAGTTCTGGATCTTAATACTTGACACAATCATGAACTTGAAACAAGGTGCTAAATACCTGTTTGCTTGCCAATACAAGGGGCATGGAAGATCTTCAAATTCCCATTACCATTACAACTCATTACCCCACCAACATATGCATTCAGTTGCCAAGTCCTGTTATTGCTACCTCCAGATCTGGGATCTGCTTCCTTCTTGAGACTAATATCATTAATACCCTGCTTCAGCCCCTTCTCACCTTTGAAATAATCTCTGTCAACCTGCCAGAGTTCCTTCTAAGAAAGACAAAAAGAGTTAGGTGGTATGCATATGTTTATTTCTCTAAAATCAGTGGACATGCATGGGTCCATGCACTCAGGAGTTCATTTGGAAATGAACTCAAAGAAAAGATAGTTGAAGGAAATTATACATCCAAAGAGTAAGTATTCCCTGTGCCTGCCTATATTAGCCAAAATTATTAGTTTCCGTAGAACAAGAGAGGGTCTCCAGGGTACCTGATTTTTGTTAGTCATAAACAAGGGAGTGTCATAAATAGAATAGTGTCAGAACAGAATAGCATCCATGAAACAACAAGAGAAATGCTATTAATCAAGACAGTGTCTAGTTCCAGGCACCTGGTCCTTACCAATCACAAACAGAAGAATACTCTCAGTCAGTTTAATTTGGGGATTTACTCAGAAAGCATTTCAAAGGAGATCAAGTTTGATTCCACACCTCCTAAAAACCTGGAAAGATTTACATGAACTGATTAAAAGTGAAGTGAGCAGAACCAGGAGACTTGTACACAGTAACAGTAGTATTATATGTGGAAGAACTATGAGTGACTTAGCTAATCTCAGCAATACAATGATCTAAGACAATTCCAAAGGACTCTTCATGAAACATACTATCTGCCTCCAGAGAAAGAATTGCTACTGTCTGAATACAAACTACAGCATGCCATTTTTCACTTTCTTTTCTTTAATTAAAGTCTTCTTGTACAAAATTATTAACATGGAAATGTTTTACCTGTTGTACATGTATAAAATATATTGGATTGCTTACCATCTCAAGTAGGAGAGAGAGGAGAGTAGAAGGGAGGGATAGAATCTGGAACTCAAAATCTTTTTTAAAACACTTAAAAATTATTTTAACATGGAATTTGCAGGAGGGGGCGGCGGGATAAAACATTATGAAATAGAAGAAATAACCTCCTAATTGGTCTCTCTGACTTAAGTCTCTTTCCTTTTCAGTCCATCCTCCCACTTAACTGCCAATGTGATATCTATCTCTATAAATCTGTATAAGCACTTAAATAGATCTATGGAGGTAGATAGATAGAAAGAAAGAAAGAAAAAGATAGCTAGCTAGCTAGCTAGCTAGCTAGATAGATAGATAGATAGACAGATAGATAGATCGATCTTCCTAAAAAGCTGATCCATGTCATTCCCCACTCAAGTTCCAGTAGTTCCCTGACTCCTGTAGGTTCAAATACAAATTCTTATTTGGCATTTAAAATCCTTCACAACCTGCCTCCACCCTACCTTTCCAGGTTTATTACATTACTACCATTCATGCACTCTACAATCCAGCCAAGCTGGTCTTATTGTTCCTTACCTTATCTTATGGTTCCTCATACATTACATTCAATCTCCCATCCATGTGCCTTTGTACAGGCTGTTGTTGCCTGGAATGTACTACATTCCACCTCTGCCTCTTAGAATTCCTAATTTCCTTCAAAGATCAACACAAAAGCACCATCTCCTAACCTAAGACCTTTCTGATTCCTCCTCCCCATTTCTAGTGCCTCTCCTTAGAAATCAGCTTATATTTTGTCTCAATTTTGTATGAGATTATATGGATACACTATTTCCCCGTGAAAGAACATAAGATCCTCAAAAGCAAGAACTGTTTCATTTCTATCTTTTATATTCCCACTGCTAGCACATAGTAAGCATACTTTTGTTATCAAAAACCTAAGTAAGAATTAATAAACTAATTGTATAAATTCATGGAGGTGACCTTCAGTTAACAAAGACTATGATGGCAGAAGCTAAGTATCTAGCCAGTACTTTCAATGCTGGCCTGACAAAGAATTATGTATCATCCAAGGACCAAGCTAGATAAGTTTGGAAGAGGTTCATCATCTTCATCACCTTCAGTGACAAATTTTTTAGCCAGAGCAGCTCACAAAGACCAGCTATGATACTATTTAGGCACAGAGCTGTCAGTTAAAATTTGTGTCAACACAGAGAATCCCAAAAGTGTTAGTGACTTTTTAGTCATTAACAATTTAGTGATAAGACAAAAGAACTTTAACTTCCTTAATACTGAGGTCAGCTTTGTTTAAAAAAAAAAAAGGAACTTTGTGCCCAAGAGAATTTGTTCATTGAATCATCACTAAATGATTCTTAATAATGATATTCTAGTTCTACTTCTTTACTGCTGTATCAGCAGTCTCATTCTTATATCTAAAATCATCCTAGAGTTGGTCTGAGACAAATTAGACACTTAGAAACTAGGCAGAGACAAACATTTTGTCTAAATGCACAGCCTGTGAGCAATAAATTCTTTTCCTATAGCCTCAAGCTTTTTCAGATAAAAAATAGTTTCTTCAAAGTTATGACTAGATTATTGTTGTTCAGTTGTTTTCGGTTATGTCTGACTCTTCATGACCCCATTGGGGTTTTCTTGGAAAAGATACTGGAATTGTGAGGGATAATTTATAGTGAAGTTTCCCCATTCTGAAAAATCAAATCTAGAATGGCTTCAGTATTCACTAGGCCTAGGGTTAGGTCACCTGACCTTCAAGCATTAGAGCAATGGAAACCCTCCCCCAGAGCCAATTCAGCAGAAGATATGCCAAATAAGGTTAATACTGCTTTCATTGGACACCCACATGTTTCCGGGTCCTTTGTCTCAGAGATAGATTCCTGCGCTTAGGTTGTGGGGCAGCCCCTCTTCCAATAAGCGTGAAGGCCAGTTGGGCGGGTTGGGTTTCTGCATTAGAAGATTATATAATCATGAGCTGCCTTCTACCTCTCACTCTCTCCCTGCAGATGCCATGTTGGGTGGTGGGAGCAGAGTCCTTTCTCATGAGAAAGAATAAAGACCTTTTCTGACCTTAGATTCAGACTCTGAACTCTTTCATCTCACACAGAATGGTTTGTTATTTCTTTCTCCAGCTCATTTTACAGATGAGGAACCTGAGGCTAACAGGGTTAAGTGACTTTCCTGGGGTCACACAGCTAGTAACTATCTGAGGCAAGCTTTGAACTCAGGAAGAAAAGTCTTCCTGAGTTTAGGCCCAGCATTCTATCCTCTACACTACATAGCTGCCTTATAACTAGATACTGATAGGAATAATAAATTTACCTTAAGGGAAAGAAAAAGATAAAAATTTGTGAAGAATGTTAAGTGAGCAGTCAAATGGAGATGATTTGCCTAAAGATGGTCAGAGGGAAATGGTCCAAGGTAAAAGAGATTTAGATGATGACAATGATGCCACCAATTATAACGACAGGGCTACTTGGCATAATAAATAAAAAAGCAGCTTCAGAGTCATGAAGACCTGTGTTCAAGTGTGATGCTTGGGCATGTCACATGTATTCTCTAAGATTGTAAGATGCAGAACAATATCTAATCTACAATGGTAAAAGGAGTTTCTTCAAGTCTAGACAAAAATAATTTGCATAGCTTATTTGTATAACACTTAAAGATTAGCAAAGGACTCAAGATGATAATTAAAATCACAAAAAATAAGCTGATACCTACCCTGGATAAGTTGTAGGAAAACCAGGTTTCTTTGGGAATTCAACAAAAAACATTTGATTCAACAAATATTTATAAAGAATTACTATGTACAATATAAGGCATAATGCTAGGCTGGCTATGACTGGTATGATATGATCTGTTCATAGTAAAGATTTCTAGATGCTGGAACCAAAGTTAATGGAAGCTGTCAACAGGCAATCACATCATAAGTCTTGGGTGAAAGCCAGGTTTATTACAAGAGAGATGAACAGGAATGTGGAACCTGAAAAGTTCCCAGTCCTTACAGAAATTTACATTTTTATAATAGCAGGACAAAGAGAGGAGGGGATACCAGGAAGGGACATCACATGGGAGGGGGAAGAGTGCAGCAAAGGTGGGGAAAAAAGACAAGAACCACTCTCCATGGGGAGGAGCAAGGTGATGGTAAAAGCTTATTTTTTTCCCTTGGGAACTGCTAGACAATGAAGACAGGAGAATTTGCCTATCTGCAAAGGACCGCAGCCACACAAGCATTATTCTAGCCTGGCAAAGTGGCTTCTATCTTGCCTCCCAAAGACACACAAGGAGTCCAGCTTGGGGTGCAACAACAAATTATTTCAGCTCAAGGGAAGCTTTGTCCTTGACACATTCAGGGCCTCCTGCATGCCCTGAGTCCAGTGTTTCTTGAAAATATGGCAACTCAAGAAGTCAAGTTCAGGGGACCCCTCAATAAAACACAGCTTTGACTTTGTAATAAAGGAGGCTGTCTTCAGCAAAAATATTTGCCTCACTTTCATTTGTCCAGAGGCACTCAGCTAGTAAATGTCAAAGGCAAGATTTGAAGGTCTTTCTGACCTCAAATCTATTATATATTCTATCCACAATATTGCTCTCTATTAGGCAATAGGCATTAAAACAATAGTGGAAAATAACAGACACAAATCAGATGATGACTTTTCAGAATTACTTTTATATTTTTCAAATGAGTTGACAAAATGACAAAATAAACCATAACTAAAAAGCCAATTATTTTTTTTTCAAATGATGGTATGCTCATAAAATGTTTGTGCAACACATTAGGAAAAAAATAGCAAAATAAAATCATATGGACTAATATCATAACTGTATTATGTCTGTATATGTTGTTGACAAACTTGAATAGGTTAAGTTTGACTTAGTTGCTCTATTTTCTCCTCTCAGAAAAGCATACTATGTGAGTACCAGCAATCTTTACTAAGATTAAACTCTCTTAAGGGCAGATTTTGAGAAAGATAAATACTTTTTGAGGCCTCACATCCGGGTTAGAAGTGACTTCATTGTTCCTGGAACTTACAACCATTAAACAAACAATTCAGCACAGGTAATTCATCTGGCAGCTTCTTAAATGAATAAAATTTAAAGGTGACCTTCTCAGAAATGTCTCGGATTCCAGGGCTTGCTTTCACTGAAAATCCACATTGCCAATCATAAATGACTACTCTGATTGTTACCTCTAGAAAAAAATAAATTATGAGCCAAAAGGGAAAAGCCCTCACATTCTTTTCTTATGAGAATTGTATGTACCACTATCACATAGAATATCAGTGTTCTGTGCCTTGCTATTTCTAGTCATACAAGTACAGATATACTCACTTTCACACCTAATAAAGTTCATTTACATGGTTTGTTAACTTCAAAAAAAAGTTTAAATTCATGATTCACATTAGTTCCTTTGTGAAAAAGCAAGCTTTTTTTTTTTTTGGAGGGGGGAAGGCAGGGCAATTGGGATTAAGTGACTTGCCCAAGGTCACATGGCTAGTAAATGTGTCAAGTGCCTGAGGTCGTATTTGAACTCAGGTCTTCGTTGAGGTCAGGGCTAGTGCTCTGGTCACTGCACCACCTAGATGGCACCAAAAAGCAAGCTTTTGCTGCATTTCTCCTAGAAGGAAGCATTTATTAAGCACCTACTATCTGCCATATACTATAGAAATATTATCTCATTTGAGCCCCCAGAAATCCTGGGAAGTACATGTTACTATTATCCCCATATTATAGTTGACAAAACTAAAACTGACAGAAGTTAAATGACTCACTCAGGGTCACACAGCTACTAAGTGACTCACTTTTTAAAATAAAGGACCTTTCTGACTCCAGGACCAGCCTTCTCTCCACTGAGCCCTCTGAGCTACTTGGGCTAATTATTTCATTGATTTATGCCTGGAAGGAGGACAATATGGTGAATAAACAGGTCAGTGAATTTGGTAAGGGACTAGACCTGTGTTTAAACCCCACCTCAGTCCCTTAGAGCTGTGAGGCACTGTGTAAGCCACTTATACCTCCTGGTGTTTCAATTTCTTCATCTGCAAAATGAGAAAGAAAGGCTACTCATCCTCAAAGGTTCCTTCTGGGTCTAAATCTATGAACCTGATCTATCTCTGTTTCAATTCAAGACATATACTGGGATCTACTGCAGTCTAGAGGTAGGTCTAATAACAACAAAAATTTGAAATCAGTGATGGGAGTAAACAGTATTTAAAGATAACTGTAACAACTGTAGTGTGATATGGAAATATCTGTTTTCTATTAGTGTCAAAGTCACAGGTACTGTTAATTCTAGTGTGGCTCATTGCCTGCATTCATAATTGAAAGAAATGCCTAATTTTAGAGGCTAGGGAAAAATAGAGTTAATTTTTTTTCCCATCCAAATTTACAAACCTTTTAAAAGTCAGTGTATTACAGGTTAAGAATCTTGAAAACAAAAGACACTTAATGACTACTCAATTCCATCCTTGGCTGCTCCCCTCAAGTGTTTTCTTAGAATAATAAAAGCAACTTCTCTGATATCTTAATCCCTTGCAAATATGGAAGTCTCATCTAGACCAGATATATTTTTTATTTTAAATTTGATCACCACCATTAATCCATTTCCCCCAAGCCTTACTTAGCTTTCTGTTCTTGACCTCCTAAAAATTTTCCTAAAGAGAAAAATCTGGAATAAGTTTTGACTGGAGAAATATTTTTTCTTACTATTTTCAGTTGAACTAAAAAGGAGGTTTTTAAAAATATGCTTCCACAACAGAAGGGACAAACTAGAATGGACAGGATAGTATGGGGGGAGATCATGTCAAACATAGGGGATGGCATGCAAAAAGACAGAGAAGAAGGCAGGTACAGGAGGAAACTAAGAAATACTGAGTCATACAGTTTGGGAAGACATAGAACTCTTTAAGTCAATATATATGATAATATAGAATATCTGATAAGCCAGGAAAGGTAGGTTGGAGACAGATTATGGAAAGCCTTGAGTTGCCAGGCTAATTTGCCTTGGTTTCATTAGTATGGCTTCATCAAGAACAAGTCATACCATACTAATCTTATTTTTGTTATTGGCAGGATCACTAAATTGATGAGAGTCAGAGTAATATGGTGGCAACAAAGTGGACCTTTGAGTCAAGAAGACCTGGGTTCAAATCTTCCTACTGAATGTGTGACCCTGTACAAGTCACTTAATTTCTAAAGTTTTGTCTTACTACTGAACTTCAATGACTCTGGAGGAGAGAGTGACAACTTGGTGTAGCCCTGCCTCATATCCAATTCATTAGCAAGTCAAGAAGTCACCCTTGTGGTATCATTGGTCCTCTTCAAGAATGAAGGAGCAACAACAATTAATTTAAAGGAAACTCTAAAAGATTTTAAGTTGCAGGAAAAGTGCCGATTATGCATGGGTACAGGGAATGCCCCCATCTGGGAGTTCCTGATACTGATGCCGGATAGGTTTGGGGGGGATTTCTAATGAGAAATCCTTTCTAGGTTCGCGTCTGAAAAGAATTACAGGCTCAGCTATCTTTTGTTAGATTTACAAAAGTTTATTGATTCACAGGACAAAAGGGGTAGGGCGAGGAAACCCGGCTAGGAAAAGCTGGCAAGGGGCAAGGGGGG